>JANAVB010000197.1:21668023-21950441 GCA_029216955.1 Iris pallida | reverse complement strand
TTGACATGTCCAACTACCATAGAGAGAATTTATTATTATTTTTATTATTATTATTATTTTAAGGAAATTGGATAAAGAGGGAGAGATAACGAAAGCTGATTTATTAATCTTACACTATATAATGAGGCTTTAAAACGCTCAAAGTGAGCCATCTAAGCCGTCATATATCGCAGTCCATTTTACTTTTAAAAAATTAATTATTTAAAAAATTGTTGAAAAAAGTTTAAATTTGTCAACATAAGGAATCAAACTCAACCAAACAGGAAAACTACCTCACACCTTAACTACATGAGTTAGAAGAGACATTTGACTATAATTGGATAATATCTTTTTTTATCCGTTATTATACGTGCAAAGCACGTACATTTACTAGTTAATTATAATAGTTTTGAAGTCGGTCAGAGAATTAGTGAGGTCGTTCACAGTCGTCATGTATGAAAAGAGTATAAGAAAATGTATTGGTAATTAAGTTGTGAATGCACATATATATCTATACTAATATATAGGGCCGGCTCCATCATTTTTGAGGTCCTAGACAAGTCCAAAAAATGAGGCTCTCATTCCTCTATATAATTTTTTTATAATGCAAAACCCAACAAATCCAAAGTACAATATAGTTAGTAGTAAAAAACTCCAAGTTCTAAATTTATAACAAAGTTCATGGATGTATTCAGATTATACTATAAACAACTTGATAAAATAATCGAAGATGACAAATATTATGTCAGGGGTCCTAAAATTTTCCATTGTAAGAATGAAGATAAATATGGATGAAACTTTACGGAAGATGGAATCATGAATCATATAAAAAAAATTCGGATGCAATGAATCATAAAATTATACATATACATGGATAAAAATTTGCAAAAATAATAATTGTCAATAACAACATCACTCAAGGGCCATGTAAGCTCCCTAGTCCCCACTAGTGCTGACTTTCTCTCACCAAATAAAAAATAATTATAAAAAAATAAGAGTAGGTGCAAAAAAATGTCAACCTCACTCAAGCAAGGATCAGGCTCCTTCTTGTCATGACGCGTGAAATTGCTTCAGGTTTGGTCGCCGAAAAGAAGCAAAAAAGAAGTAGAAGAAGATGTTATTAGAAATTGAGAGAGATATGATATTAGCTTAATCAAATACTAAGTGGAAAGGGAGAGAGCGTATTATTTTTTTTCAGATTTTTGTGGAAGAGTGGAGATGAAGAGGTGGCTTAGAAATATATACGGTGACATTTTATTTTTTTATAGGTTTTATTTGATTTTCTCCAGGCAATCATAAACATCACAATGCCTTAATTTTTATTATTGGGCAAAAAAAATGTTGCTTAAAAAAAAATGGAGGCCCCCTTTGGGGGAGGAGGCCTTAGGCGGCTGCCTAGCCGTCTCCCCCTGGAGCCACCTATGCTAATATATCTCCCAGATACTATGGATATCACTAATTTTTTGCTGTAACAATTTATTACCTATAAATGGTATTATTTATGGGTAAAAAGTAATTTGGTAACTCAAACTAACTAAAAGTAATTTGGTAACTAAACTAATCTAAAACCACTGTGACAAACCCAACCCCCCCCCCCCCCCCCCCCCCCACACACACCACAACACACACACACACACTCTTTCTCTCTCTATCTCACCGTTCCTTATTCATTCTCTTCCTATCCATCTCCTATATCCTACTATTGCTGGCCCAAAGAAGAAGCTGAACTCCATCTCTCGCAATAGGACATCCCGTTCATCCGATGTAGAAGGACATCCCCTTCATCCACTGTCAGGTTTAAGCGAAGATTGCTCACCAAATCCACATTTAAGTCAGAGCAAGGACTCCTAGATCTTGTTGGAGTAAACTCTGGATTTTGTAAAAATATATTTGTAGAATCCAAATCTGATTAAATAGTTAATTTGATTAAATTTGGATATCATTTAAATCCCCTAAAAATTTTACAATATTTTTTTATTAGAATAGCTATGGTATATACTTAGTATATATACAATATATGTATATATATTTTGCTTTATGAAATTTTATACGGGTAAATATATATATTAAAATGTCTATTTATAAAATTTTGTATCTCATGTTTTCCAAATTTTCAAAACTTTATTTTATTTATTTATTTCTAAATTGTTGTGTTGGAAAATAAAGTTTCTTTAAAATTTTTGTAATAGAAAATTAGTACTATTTTTCTTTACAATAAAAATATTTACTAAATCTATTTTCAAATACGACTTGGATATATGCAAATATGCTTTAAATTGTTTGACAATGTTGAATAATTTTTAAACTATTAGTTGTGATCAATTATTGGATTATGATCAGATTGATTTAGTTTTTGAAATTTATTTGATTTAAATTATTGATTAAGACTGGATTGATTTAAATTTTATTTGATTTAAATTAGTGGTAAATTTATCTATTGGAATTTCTAGGATTCATATATCAAACTAGCAATTATCACCACCTATTTTAGAGTAATGCTACAGTTACAACCAAATTCTTACAACCTTCACCCATTGCTAACATGTGGACCATGGCCCACATGTCAGCACATGGGTGAGTGGTTGTAAAAGGGTTGTAAGAATTTGGTAGTAGACTTAGCATTATTGCCTATTTTAAGGAGAGCTTTCACCCAACATTCACAACATCAATTGTCATCCATAACCACCAAAGCCACCGTTGTGTCGTGCATCGTGTCTATGCCGATCTATTCCTTTCCACTATTTTTCCACTACAATTACATTATCTGCGTGTCCGACAACCCCAGACACGATCTCAATCCTCATTCATATCGTGTCACACATGACACAATACATCCAAACCTAACCCTAACCCTGGCCGCACTCCTCTTACGCCAGCCAGAGCCCTGATCCCTCCAACCACCGCCGGGACGACCGTCTCTTCCCAGATCCACCGCCGTACACTCCCAGCCCCGCCGGCTCCGCCGGCGACCCCTAGCGGCCATGCAACTCCTTACCAGTCGTCGACGCCACCCCGCGCCGCCAACCCTCAGAGCCGAGCGTCGCTACGCCTCAGATCCGCGCCATCTCGCCTTTCGCCGCGCGCCGCCGCACCAGGATCTATGAGCTACCTCTTCCTCTCGATCCCTTTTTCCTTCCTCTTCTCCTTCTTTCTCTGGTGCTCTCTGGAGGCTTCTCTCCCTCTCTCTCACTCTCTGTTTCTCTCTTTCCCTCTGTTCTCACTATCTTCTCTACTTTATGTTTTTTTTATGGCTTAATTGCACTTTGCTACCCTCAACTATTCCGCCTTTTCAACTTGATACCATAAACTTTTTTTCGTAACAAATTGGTACCTCAACTATTATTTTTTTTCAACTTGATACCTAATTTTTCAAAAATTCCGAAAATGCCCTTCCCTCTTCCTTCCCTCCACCCCCTTCCCCACTCCGGCCACCCCCTTCCCCACTCCGGCCACCCCCCCTGCTAGCTCTGGCCGCCCCACCCCCTCCCCTGCTAGCTCCGCCCCCCCCCCGGCTAGCTCCGGCCGCCCCCTGCCCCGCCTCCCGCCCCGCCCTCCCTCCCCAGCCCCCCTCCTCCCGTGCTGCCGCGGCCTAGGGGAGAGGCGGGGGGCGGGCGGACGGCCGGAGCGAGCAGGGGGGGAGGGTGGGGGGCGGGGGGGGGGGGGGGGCGGCGGAGCTAGCAGGGGGGGGGGGCGGCCGGAGTGAGCAGGGGGGGCGGCCGGAGCGTGCAGGGGGGGAGGGTTAGGGGTAGGGGCATTTTAGTCCAAAATAACATCTGGGTACCAAATTGTTACAAAAAATAGTTTAGGGTACAAAGTTGAAAAATGGTAATAGTTGAGGGTAGCAAAGTGCAATTAAGCCTTTTTTTATTTATGAATAGTATGTGTATGGGCTGCATCAATAATTAGGTTTTAGGCTTAATCCTTTTGGCCCTTAAGCCCACTGAATAGAAAGACCAATATTTAGGGCCTGATATATGTATATTATGGGCTCCAACCATTTAACTATATAAATATAATAAGTTATTCTTATTAATGTTATGGACTTAGACTTTGTCAATAAGTTGGGCTGGATTTGGGCTTGGATATAGGCCTAGAAGCCACTAAATAATAATAATAATATTATTATTATTATCATAGATTAATTCAGTAATTAGTATGTATGCATATGTATTAGTACTTTTATTTATACATGTATATATAATATTATGATTGTGATTATTAACATTATCTTTATTATGGTTGATATTTATTATTAATGGTTATTACATAAAGTATATAACCAGTATTTCTAAAATGATATTTGGCAACAAAAATTGTATTGGGATTGGCCTACATTTATTTCAAAAATGGACGAAACCCTAAACATATTATATTATTTTTATCTATTTAAATATAGTTTTTTGACCTAAAAATTATATTTTGACATAATTATGTTTTAGTCCTAAAAAGATTTTTTAGAATATCAAGTATTTATCTAAAATATTTTGACTAATAAAAATATAGTTTTTAAATACTTTCTAAAATAGTAATAAATATTTATTTATGCAAATTTTCTTTGATTATCAAACATCCGTGACTATTCGTACTTCCTATTTTTCTTGCAAATCCGAATTTCTTTATATCGACCATGACTATTCAAACTAATCTAGACATTGTCAGATCGTCGCACCACCATCAGGCAAGACACCTTGTCATATTACTGTTTATTTACTTTTAGCTCATCATATTTGCAGTCATGTTATTTATTTATTTATTTATTGCAATATAGAAATTGTGCTTTCTAGGGTGCAAATTATTATCAGTAATGTTTCGTTATTTTATATGCATTTCCTTAATTCTAATGCTAATCTTAGGACACTTGATTGAGACTGAACTTGTCTCCTTTAGCGACATGTGTCACCTGGTTTGCATTAAATACTTTAATCGATATACAAAACTAGAAAAATATATCTACTTCCACTGAACTTGTGATACACACAATCTTCAACAGTGTTTATCTCAAAACCAAACAAAATAATCACTTGGTAAAATTTGGAGTACCTTTGACGAGAAGCCTGCTTGAGTCCATAAATAGATTTTGTTACTTTGTAAACCATATTCTTTGGGTCTTCTGACACAAAGTTTATGGTTGTACCATATAAATTATTTCGTCAATGTTACCATTGAGAAACGTTGTTTTGACATCCATTTGATGTAACTCAAGATCAAAATGTACAACAAGTGCTATGATTGTTTTAAAAGAGTATTTCGAAGAAACCTGAGAGAAATTCACTTTAAAATCAATCACTAACTTTTGAGTAAAGCCACTAGCTACAAGATGTACTTTATACCTCTCCACATTATCCTTCGAATCCTTCTTGGTTTTAAATTTTTATTTGCAACCAATGGACTTCGCACCTTTTGGTAACGGGACTTCCCAAACTTTATTGTCTTGCATAGACTTATACTCCTTATTTATTGCTTCAATCCACTTTGAGAATTGAAACTTTCTATGGCCTGATGGAAGTTGATTGGATCCCCTTCCAATATTCTACCGTCTTCCTCATGTTTCCGGAGAAATATGGGAAAAAATTTATCCGAAATTACATTTCTCCTTTCTGTCTTCCTTATGTTCCCGGAGAAATATGGGAAAAATTTTATCCGAAATTACATTTCTCCTTTCTCTGGTGGACTATCTTAACATTACCGGTTTTTGAGGTTGTTGAGTTTGTTCCTCAGGAATAATTACCTTATCTTGAATGAAGGTGCTGCTACATTATCTTGTTAAGGTATCTCAACAACGACTTATAGAGGTAATTCGACATTGTCTTATTGAGGTTCCTATTACCACTTCTTGATCAATGACATGTACATAATCCTGCACATCATCAAAAGTGATAATAGGAATCGCAATCGTTTCCTCCTTAAAGATAATGTTCCTAACTTTATTTCTTCCCCAAACTCAACATCCTCAAAAAAATATTATAGTTCTCGTCCCAAAATATTTTATTTGTGTGGGATCGTATAATTATTAACCCCTTGATCTGTCAGCATAGCCAATAAGTAGTTGCTTACAATTTTGCTATGTTTTTCTTTACACATTTAATATAGATATTAAAGTCTGTGAAGTCAAGGAAATCAAAAAATCCCATCAGACAAGTCATTCAACTATATTTCTAGATATGTAACCTAATCGCTTGTGCCATAATGAGGCTAATTTTTTTTGTTAATTTTGCATTTCGTACCACATGACTCCACTTGCAAGATTTTATTGTAAGATGCAATAGTTTCAAGTGAATACAGGTTATCATAAACCTTAAGGAAACCGTTACCAATAATATTGAATTTAAAGATAGACTAAACTTATTGTTTCCGAATGAACAATGATAACCAGATTTGTCCAATAAAAAATTGAAAATAAATTTCGTCTAAAAGATGGTACAATAAAAGTGTCTATCAAATCCAAACAATAATTAGTTTCTAATAATAACCTAAAATGTCATATTGCTTCCATTTTTACCGAATTATCGTCGCCAACATAGATTAATCGTTCACCATCAATTGGCTTTCGGTAGCTCAGGCAACCTTGTCTAGAACACTAATGTAGATAGTCGTACCAGAATCTAACCACCATGAGTTTCTTGGTATTAAAGCTAAATTAACCTCAGAACAGACCAAATTTAGAAATGTACTTTTTTTTATATATCATGCATGGTATATTGTACATTTCTTCTTTATGTGTCTTGACTTGTCATAAAAGAAACAATCCTTAGTTTTATATTGTTGTTTCTTTTGAACTGGACCCATAGTAGTTTCTGTATTCTGCCCATTTTGCCTTTAAAGTTTGTCCCACTAATCATAAAAATTGAATTCATATTGGTAGATATTTTAGCAACATTAACTGTAAAGAGAACAAAGCAACAAAACCAACATGCTCTAATTAATAACCAAATAATAAAATACAGTTAAACAAATTCAAATAATGGTGAACCCCATCTTAAGATACCTAGTACACCGTTAATATCAAGTCTTTAGACAATAATATTAACTGTAAGTGGTACTCTTGGTGATCAAACGTTGACAATAAGTCATGTCAAATAATAAGCCTATTTTTGGATCGAGTTATTATTCACATGTAAACCTTATAATTGTCACACATTTATCATCACATGTAGGTGTATAATTTGGCCAAGTATTAACCTTCCTTTGGGCCGGCTAATACTCGCATGAATATACACACAAACATCCAACATCCCTCATAGACTACCTACGCAAGAGAGGTCACTTTGGCGACATCTTGCTTCAATAGATCTATTTAGAATATTAGACAATTATGCTAGTTATAAAAAGCACCAAAAATTTGAATGTTGACTAAATTGTTATGTGACTGAATCATGTTCAAATTCTTATTTACATACATATTTGAACATTATAACTCAAATACAATAATCATAGTAACTATCATATTTGTAGTAAAAATATTTGCCAACAGTGTCAGGAACAATACTGAGTTAATATAATAGTTACTACCATTAGAAACTTTGCTATCCTTATTCCAATACAATTTATATCATTGGAAAACTGCTAATATTCCAAAAGTCCAAATATTTTCAATTCTACATGTCACAAATATTTCCATCCAAAACAGAGGTTGCAATATTGACTCAACTGACATTATTCTAAACTTAGTGTCTACGAAAGCTTTAAACCATGTTGATATTTAATCAGAGCTTTCTGCATTAATGATTACTTTATATACGAAACTAGAGAAAAATGTACAAAAAGATTCCTGGTAGCAATCAGCAGCATAATAAAATGATTGGTTTGTAATTCGTAGCAAGCAACAAAAGAAATCCACCAACCAATATTATGTATATCATACTGAATTATTATAGCATCGATTTTCAATATAATATAATACAAAATTTGGACAAATATATTTAGCATAATAATCTGCATATATAGCTTCTGCTTGTGCATTGGTTTTTGGTGTTTAATATGTGTCCATATTCATACTTTTAGATCCAAAGGAACAAAATAAAGTACAAATATCAAATTTGGCATTCTTTCTTGTAGATTTCAAATTCAATGCTACAATAGATGGAGTAATGCCAAGCTATCGTTTGAGGCTTGCTAATAGCAGTAGCAATCACATATTTTATATTACTAATATCGATATAATGATCTTGTGGACACCACAAAAGTACATTGTGTTATAATTTATTGTACTCTGTCGATTCATGAGATGAAGAACATAAATTAAATTGATTGCGAAAGTGTGAAACCCGTAATTTTAGAATTTTTTTTAAATATTTTCAATTGTTGAATTTTTGAAACTGGGGTTTAATCAAAACATGCAATTAATTTTCTAATTAAAAATTATGTTATTTAGAATACAAATTATTATTATGTTCAAGAAAATAAATTGATTAGATTTTGTATGGCAGCCTAGATATGAACCCGGTTTAATTTTTAGTTAAACCTAAAAATATTTTTATTTTTAAGATTTTAAGTAAACAAAAATTATTTTTCTCAATAAGCCTTAAAACCATTTTCTTATTGTTGTTTTTCAGCCCATAAAATTTTATGTTAGCTCAAAGCCCCAACAATTTGGACCCATAGCCCTTAGGCCCAAACCCAATAAGTCTTTTGACCCACAACCCACTAAAACTTTGTTCTTAAACCTATTAATTCATTCCTACAGCAGAATTGAATGAGTTAAAACTCATTTATAGGATTACTTCCATGGATGGGGGCTTACTGTAGGCTTTTCGGTTCTTTTCCGACCAACTGATGGACTCATCCGTTCCTTTTTCGAACGGCCATGGCTGTTGGTTTACTTCCCTTTTTCCATCTTCTATATAAGGCCCTACTCCCAACCATTCTCCATCACTTTTCCCTTTCCAAAACCCACACCGTGCCCTAGCCCGATATTTTCGGCGATCCCAAGTCTCTCCGGCGAACTCCGTTCTCGGCGCCACCTTCCCCGGCCGCCTCCCGAGTTTCCGAGACACCTTCGCGGCTTTTCCGCCGTCGGACCCGCGCCTCCAGCGCCGCCGGTCACTGTCCGTGCGGCCCCGCCAGGCCGATCCCGGCAGCCCCCGAGCCCGGCGCACCGCCCTTGGCCGCCCGCCACTGGCCGCACCCCCTGTGCGCGCGCCCTCCGCGTCCGCCCTTTCGGCGCCAGCTTCCCGAGCGGCCCCGTCGCTGTGATTTCCGCGGCCTGACCGGCCGACCTCCTCGACCGTCCTCCCTCTTTTCGAGCTTCCGATCTTCTGTTCCGAGCTTCCCGACTTGCTGTCCGCGGGATTCTGAGTCAGATCTGTGGGTTCCCACTGTCCGCAAGTGCTGGAACGTTCCGAGTCCGAGGCATCACTTCGGATTCCTTCTAGTTTTCGGTAACCTCTGGATAGTCCCATAGTTCTCTATTTTGGTCTATGATGAAATCTGGTCCAGGAGTTTTTCTTCGAAAAAATTCGATTTTTCTATTACGTTTGTGTTTCGGAAATTTTTCGGATAGTTGTGTTCTGTGGTTGGTTTGATGATATTTTGGTCCTAGAATTCCCTGGGAATTCGGTTTGCTAGGTTTCGGATTTTCCGAACTCGGTTCGGAAAAGCTCTGTGAATTTTGGAATGATTCTTCGGTTAAATTTTCTGTTGATTCTCTGAGTTCAGATCTGTTTTCCGAATCTCGGAAGAATTACTTTAGATATTTCGAGTTCGATATTATTTTCTGGTTATTATTATTATTATTATATTTTGGTTGGATCGGTATCCCTGGTTTGGGATTTATTTTGCAGGAAATCGGCGCGTTTTCCAGTTTTGGGTTATCCCGAAAATAGAGGGAATGCTGCCGAAATTTCTATAAATTTTGATTATATAATTTTAAAATGAATTTCGGAAAAGAATACTATTTTTGAATTTATTTGGGCGACGACCGTATTGGTCAATGGGCTCCAGTGAAATGCAAACGCACCGGTCTGTCCGGACGTTGAGGCAGAGTAGCTGTAAATGAAGATTGGACCAATTCTGAGACTCATTCTATTTTTTTAAATTAGAATTATTAGTTATTATTATTATGTAATTTTTGTAGGTAATTTACAAGACTAACAGTTTATTTCTCTTATTTTAATTCATGGAAATGTAAGAGCATAAGCTCATTTGTTTATTTTTTTGTAAGTTGTAATAAGTAGGAAATTAGTTGTGGATGTTTCTGGGATTGTGAATACGTAGGATTAATTAATATTATTTAAATAGTTAGAAATTCATGATTTTCTCACTTAAAGAAAAGAAAAATATATTTATATGTATAAATATAAAATACTAATCTTTTCCCAATAAATTGATAAAAACAAGTTTTTCGAAATAAAAATATAAATTTAGATTTCCTTAATTGTAACGCACTAGAAAAACGTGTTTTGATTTTGTTGATTAATACAAGATTAAAATTGACTAGGAAACAAAATCTAGAGATTGTAACTAGATTCTAGAGTCGTGGTTTCTGAGATATAATTTCCGGAATGTAGGATTTCAAAGAAGAAGGTGACTGTTCAAAATCCGAAGAACCAATCTCGTCCAACTTAAGAAATTTAAAGGCAAGTACATTTATGTGGATTTACGATTATTTTAACAATCATTTCATTGCAATTTTAAACCACTGTTCAAACACGGACTCTTTCGGGAGTATTGACTGTACTGTTGGGGACTGGGGGAGTAGAGTAGTGGCCAAATCCAAAATTAGGATAACTGACTGTGTTAGCTTTCCCCTCTTCACACGGGGACAAGCCATACCGTATCGCTAGGATACTACTGTAACCCAATCCGGTCATATTCATTACCTATTCACATCACTGTACTGTATTTCAAATCTGTTTCATCTTTAAAAACTGTTTAAAAGTGCATGATATTAATTATCATTTTAATTGTTAAAATTTGCATGAATTGTACTTTGCTCCCTCCTGACTGGAGACAACATTTTAGGTATTTCTGATGACCTGGAGATGCTGATCAATAGCTATTATGACCCTGATTTGTACCCGGCGGTACTTCTACCTGAGGAGGATGTTGTGGCGTCTCCATAGATGCTATTTTCGTTGAGAGTTTAGTTGTTTCTTTGTTGTTTCAAGTTATGAATCTTGTAACAGAACAAATTTTAATTATCGTTTAAATAAATGTTGTGGCAAATTTAATTTCAAATGTTGTTGATCACCTGCATATGGATTACAGCTTACTGCCGCCGTCTCATCAACGGTGCAGGCTGGGCATGATCCGATTCGACCCAAGTATTTGGGAACCGGGTCGTGACATGTTTTTAGTGGTGGCCCATGCAGGTCTACAACAACAACTTAGGAAAACCTATCTAGAAACAACTAGAACACTAGAACATCAATTTGTCACGACATAGGACCGAAATATTTTATTATTAAATATTTTTGATTGATATAGACTGGTAGGCAACCTTGCTTATGTATTGCAACCTATACTTTCCAGAATATGACCAAGGGAACGACCACCCCTGCTGGTGATGCGGTGCCATCTCCCGATCGCACCCCATCTTCCCCAGTACGACCAGAACCCCCATCCTTGCAGTTGACCGATCGGCCCCATGAATCACCAGCACCTGACGCCACTTCTGGAACTGCAGATGAAGCGGCGGACCCTACCTATTCTCGGGCTGAGGTGCAGGTCACTGCAGCAGTAGCTGCTCAAGCTGTGGCCTCAGTGCCCGATAACTCCTCTGACATCGCAAGCCTGCTGCGAGGTGTACTTGAAGGTCAGAAGGCCCAAGCCGAGGCCCAGCAGAAACTGATAGATATTACGAGGGATGTTATGAATAATGTCAATGACGTAGCCTTAGCTATCTTAAACCGAGTTAGTACGGAATCTCACCCTAGAAGGTATACTCCTGAATCTAGAAGATATTTGGGTCCCATCAAGTACCCTATTTTTCGGCCGTCTTGTCGTAAGAGGCTATTGGCTTGTGACTACTGCAAGAGGTCTGGTCATCAGGCCGTTAGTTGCCGCAATAGATTGGGACAATGTTTGGCATGTGGATCCACTGAACATCGGGTAAAGAACTGCCTCTTATCTGTCCATTATACCAGAGCACCTATCCCAGCAACACCTGCTACGCTGCAACCTAGGGACTCTCTTCCTATCGAGCAAGCCTTGCCTCCTACACTCACTGCAGGAAGGCATGATGCAGACTCGAGGATCATAGAAGAAGATGAGGCGATTGGAGACTGCTCATACAAGAGCCAGAGCCATGAGGACTAGTACCTAGAACTGTCATTACCTATTGTTATAAGAAGTTGTAACTGAATGTCCTTAGAATAATCATGAGAGTCTTGTTGTAATTCTCCTTTATGAATAAAATTCTTGTTTACACCCTTATGGTAGAAATCTTTCCCAAAGTCTCTCTCCTACGATACAATTGCTGAAATTATAAATGAGGAGGAATGAAAGGCGATATTTATCAGGGATATGTTGGTGATTAAGAATTGGAAGGGTAGAATTTGGATTACCCAAACATTAGTTGGTACCTATAACAATTAGAATTGATGATGGCATAAGGAGTGATTTGGACCCTGACCAGTTTAGGCCGACTGTATGATAGTAAATGTTACCACATATGTTTTCCTAGATTTTGTACCTTTTAGTATCCCGTGATTTTAGGGATGATCTCCTTCCCATATCTTTAACAAACTTTTAGCATCCCTTAGGATCTATACTTTTGCTAATTATGGACCATTACTAGAACTCCTTAATCTCCTTCGTCAGCAGACCTTTTAACTTCTCCACTAGTGATCAATTTTTTTTTTCTCTATCTTTAACGGGAATCCAGACTCATTCTCTATCTAGAATTCTAAACTCTAATAACTCTTGTCTACCGGAGAAACTTTTATGATTTGCGTACCCAAACTTGATCTAAATTCTAAATTGACTTCCTTGGAGCGAATCCTGAACCAAATCCTTCTGGAACCATAAACCTCAGTTATTACCGAAAGAATTGGTTCAGCCTGGTTAGTTCATGATTCTCCTAGAGAAGATATTTTTAAAATAACCTCAAATCTTGATTGTTATCTTCTAGGTTATTCCAAATATTTTTGTTGATTTTCCCCACTCAACTTGCAACCCTACACTCTCTATGCAACTTCTTGATCAATCCAAAGCTTAGGCAGTATTTTAACTCAATGCTTGAGTACCGTGAAGTACGAACGGTCAGAGAATTGATTCCATCTTATTAGAAAAATCTTCTTTTAAAATTGTTGAGTCATTTCCCTGTTGGCTCTACTAAATCATTTTAACCAGATTTCTCGAAATCCATAAAGACATACTTCTTTTACGTCAACCCTACTCCCTATCACATTCTCAAAACTTTCCTTGGATAAGAAATTATTTCTTCAAATAATTTTGGTAAACGTCTGTATCCTTTAAGTGATTTATCGGGAATGTTCTCATTAACTTCTTCAACTCAACCCAAAACTCTGATTTTTCTACCTTATCCTGCGTCCAACTCAATTGGCCATACTCAAGCTTGATCTATTTCCTCAAAAAAAAAAAGTCAAATCTCTTAATTCTCAAGAGTTACTGGAACACATATTTATCCTGATAAATTTTCTTGAAACCAGTAGAACATACATCAATACATTTTGCTATCATAAATAGAACTTTAGAACTCGTTTGAATTTTAGGAAATTTCTTTGAGATTTTCATGGACACAGCTGAGAAAATATCCAATAACCTAATACAATTTCGCACATGTGCGTTGTAGTGATTTGCCTGAATTATGAAAACTGCGAGTTTACTGCAGCCAGTTGCGCACTGGCGAGGCAAAAAGACTCTAAAGTTGAAGTAATTTCGGGTGTTCATAGATTTCTGGATATTATCGTGACTATGTTCTAAATACACCATGTTGATCATCTTTGTTGCTTAGTCATGGAATGGATAAAGTTAAAAGAGTACTCGGACACCTAAAATTATTCAAGTTATTGGGTCAAATTCACTGCAGTCAGGTGCACTCTGGCGAGGCATGGATTTGAGACAAAGTGACTTCAAACATATTTGGTTCCTGAATACTATTCAGACTACATTCATATCATGGTTATCTTTTGCACTATCAAATCATTCTGACTTTCGCCTGATTAGAGGATTTATATTTCTAGCGGTTGTCTTCATTTCCGAAAATCTTTTGTCACAACCAGAGATAACAGATTTCCTACAAAATTCTACTTGGTCGTCCTAAAAATTTATTAGGATCAAATCAAGCTCGACTACCTCGACCTCTTTTCTGTTCAACCTTGGTACGCTGCACACATATATATTTCTATACCTTATGTATTTATTCATTCATTATTATTATCATCTAGTTACAGATTTAATTTGGAAGCTATAGGTAGTTATCTTGTAGGTCTTTTTCCGCATATCCTATCTTCTGATCGTTGAGCGGTGAAACGACATACTTTCCATCCTCGTTGATCATCACTCGGCCCTCATTGGAAATATTTCACTCGATTACATTCATTATCATTCTAATCATCTTTAGTATCCTACTATCGTACAACTTTTCAATTCTTCCTGAGTCACAAATCTTTGTACCCTATTTCAATTTGATGGGACATTTAGGTTTCTCATCTTAGAAGATTCCATCATCTTCTGCCTTTTTAAATAAAATGTCGACCTCCACTCTTTTCTTGTTTTCTCTCGTAACCTCTTTTAGTTCTCGCCTATTCTATGATCCTGGAGGTACCTAGATTCTTTCTCGTGCCTAAAATGATTTGAATACTCCAAACTTTTCCGTCCCATTTCAGATCATATTTTGATAATTTCGATCGTGCCTGCTAGTTTAAAGTTCATTTTGTTTAAGGCTAAGTGTTGATTGTACCCCGGCCCTGATCCTTGAAATTTCGAGGACGAAATTTTCTAAGGAGGGAAGGTTGTGAAACCCGTAATTTTAGAAATTTTTTTAAATATTTTCAATTGTTGAATTTTTGAAACTGGGGTTTAATCAAAACATGCAATTAATTTTCTAATTAAAAATTATGTTATTTAGAATACAAATTATTATTATGTTCAAGAAAATAAATTGATTAGATTTTGTATGGCAGCCTAGATATGAACCCGGTTTGATTTTTAGTTAAACCTAAAAATATTTTTATTTTTAAGATTTTAAGTAAACAAAAATTATTTTTCTCAATAAGCCTTAAAACCATTTTCTTATTGTTGTTTTTCAGCCCATAAAATTTTATGTTAGCTCAAAGCCCCAACAATTTGGACCCATAGCCCTTAGGCCCAAACCCAATAAGTCTTTTGACCCACAACCCACTAAAACTTTGTTCTTAAACCTATTAATTCATTCCTACAGCAGAATTGAATGAGTTAAAACTCATTTATAGGATTACTTCCATGGATGGGGGCCTACTGTAGGCTTTTCGGTTCTTTTCGGACCAACTGATGGACTCATCCGTTCCTCTTCCGAACGGCCATGGCTGTTGGTTTACTTCCCTTGGTAACTTCCCTTTTTCTATCTTCTATATAAGGCCCTACTCCCAACCATTCTCCATCACTTTTCCCTTTCCAAAACCCACACCGTGCCCTAGCCCGATCTTTCCGGCGATCCCAAGTCTCTCCGGCGAACTCCGTTCTCGGCGCCACCTTCCCCGGCCGCCTCCCGAGTTTCCGAGACACCTTCGCGGCTTTCCCGCCGTCGGACCCGCGCCTCCAGCGCCGCCGGTCACTGTCCGCGCGGCCCCGCCAGGCCGATCCCGGCAGCCCCCGAGCCCGGCGCACCGCCCTTGGCCGCCCGCCACTGGCCGCACCCCCTGTGCGCGCGCCCTCCGTGTCCGCCCTTTCGGCGCCAGCTTCCCGAGCGGCCCCGTCGCTGTGATTTCCGCGGCCTGACCGGCCGACCTCCTCGACCGTCCTCCCTCTTTTCGAGCTTCCGATCTTCTGTTCCGAGCTTCCCGACTTGCTGTCCGCGGGATTCTGAGTCAGATCTGTGGGTTCCCACTGTCCGCAAGTGCTGGAACGTTCCGAGTCCGAGGCATCACTTTGGATTCCTTCGAGTTTTCGGTAACCTCTGGATAGTCCCATAGTTCTCTATTTTGGTCTATGATGAAATCTGGTCCAGGAGTTTTTCTTCGAAAAAATTTGATTTTTCTATTACGTTTGTGTTTCGAAAATTTTTCGGATAGTTGTGTTCTGTGGTTGGTTTGATGATATTTTGGTCCTAGAATTCCCTGGGAATTCGGTTTGCTAGGTTTCGGATTTTCCGAACTCGGTTCGGAAAAGCTCTGTGAATTTTGGAATGATTCTTCGGTTAAATTTTCTGTTGATTCTCTGAGTTCAGATCTGTTTTCCGAATCTCGGAAGAATTACTTTGGATATTTCGAGTTCGATATTATTTTCTGGTTATTATTATTATTATTATATTTTGGTTGGATCGGTATCCCTGGTTTGGGATTTATTTTGCAGGAAATCGGCGCGTTTTCCATTTTTGGGTTATCCCGAAAATAGAGGGAATGCTGCCGAAATTTCTATAAATTTTGATTATATAATTTTAAAATGAATTTCGGAAAAGAATACTATTTTTGAATTTATTTGGGCGACGACCGTATTGGTCAATGGGCCCCAGTGAAATGCAAACGCACCGGTCTGTCCGGACGTTGAGGCAGAGTAGCTGTAAATGAAGATTGGACCAATTCTGAGACTCATTCTATTTTTTTAAATTAGAATTATTAGTTATTATTATTATGTAATTTTTGTAGGTAATTTACAAGACTAATAGTTTATTTTTCTTATTTTAATTCATGGAAATGTAAGAGCATAAGCTCATTTGTTTATTTTTTTGTAAGTTGTAATAAGTAGAAAATTAGTTGTGGATGTTTCTGGGATTGTGAATACGTAGGATTAATTAATATTATTTAAATAGTTAGAAATTCATGATTTTCTCACTTAAAGAAAAGAAAAATATATTTATATGTATAAATATAAAATACTAATCTTTTCCCAATAAATTGATAAAAACAAGTTTTTCGAAATAAAAATATAAATTTAGATTTCCTTAACGCACTAGAAAAACGTGTTTTAATTTTGTTGATTAATACAAGATTAAAATTGACTAGGAAACAAAATCTAGAGATTGTAACTAGATTCTAGAGTCGTGGTTTCTGAGATATAATTTCCGGAATGTAGGATTTCAAAGAAGAAGGTGACTGTTCAAAATCCGAAGAACCAATCTCGTCCAACTTAAGAAATTTAAAGGCAAGTACATTTATGTGGATTTACGATTATTTTAACAATCATTTCATTGCAATTTTAAACCACTGTTCAAACACGGACTCTTTCGGGAGTATTGACTGTACTGTTGGGGACTGGGGGAGTAGAGTAGTGGATATGACCAAATCCAAAATTAGGATAACTGACTGTGTTAGCTTTTCCCTCTTCACACGGGGACAAGCCATACCGTATCGCTAGGATACTACTGTAACCCAATCCGATCATATTCATTACCTATTCACATCACTGTACTGTATTTCAAATCTGTTTCATCTTTAAAAACTGTTTAAAAGTGCATGATATTAATTGTCATTTTAATTGTTAAAATTTGCATGAATTGTACTTTGCTCCCTCCTGACTGGAGACAACATTTTAGGTATTTCTGATGACCTGGAGATGCTGATCAATAGCTATTATGACCCTGATTTGTACCCGGCGGTACTTCCACCTGAGGAGGATGTTGTGGCGTCTCCATAGATGCTATTTTCGTTGAGAGTTTAGTTGTTTTTTTGTTGTTTCAAGTTATGAATCTTGTAACAGAACAAATTTTAATTATCGTTTAAATAAATATTGTGGCAAATTTAATTTCAAATGTTGTTGATCACCTGCATATGGATTACAGCTTACTGCCGCCGTCTCATCAACGGTGCAGGCTGGGCATGATCCGATTCGACCCAAGTATTTGGGGACCGGGTCGTGACAGAAAGTGTACCTGAATCCATTGCTTGACTTAATAGATGTTGAAGCGATCGTCTCTTTATTGGGTTCGATCTTCCAACTTGCTACGACCCTTAATGACAAAGGTGAATCTGAATCCTTTGTCCCTCTCTTTCTGTTGATGGGAATGCAGAAGAGAAAAAGAGAGAACCTTCTCTTTGGTGGCCGTATAAGTTGGGGACCGTAACCCTAATGAATACACATATATATAGATACGTGTGTTGTGATATTTCTAATTTGGCCCTCATCAAATTAGAATTATCTCCGGTATCTACACATTAATTTCATGACAATTATACCCTTAAGCCAATTTTCCAAATAGACCACTTTAATTTGGCTTAATTATTTAGATAGCCCAACACAATTAATTTTACATGTGTGGCCCATATTATTTAATAATTCCAACAATCTCCCACTGGGCCACATATGTAACCTTATAATTATCTTAACCTTAGTGAGCTCATAAATTGCTATCTTAATCCTTAGGGTATATCCGGACAATCTCGTCCATTAACCATATCAACATAGGATTAAAGCGGCATTCGTCACATATAGCGTAACTAAACCATCAATGGTCACATATACTAATATAGCTAAACGACATAGATCAATCATGGATGCGTAGCATGGAAATTACACGCAATATGATCAATACATGTCTATTTCCAACTGGTCCTCCTTAACTTTAATGAGATCAATACTTTAACATAATGAAAACAGAATGAACTGAATTTCCATATATCTGATCAGATAAATATCCAAAATACTTTAATATACAAATGTGTCCAAAACCAAATAGCACCCAAATACATAAAATACAAACTCCCACTATATTGCCATATTCTTAATTAACACCCATATGAGCAGTATGCTCATGAAAGACCCTGGGTGATAATGCTTTTGTGAGCGGATCCGCTAACATGGAGTTTGTCCTAATGTGCTATATGGACACTATAACCATTCTGAATTCTTTCCTTCACAACTAGAAACTTTATGTCAATATCCTTTGACTTATACAAGTTTTTGTTGTTATTAGAATACAGTATTGCTGATTCATTGTCACACCGTAATTTGAGTGGTCTTTCAACACCCTTTCTTGTAGGCGCAGCCTTATGACAAGATTTTGCAACTATATTCCATGAATAGATGCCTCACAACATGCTATAAACTTTGCTGTTATGGTGAAAAAAAAAATTATGAGTGCATGTTTGACACTCATCCAAAATATATCTCCACCAATCAACATAATCTTATGTGGATCTCCTGCTGTGTTGCCATCCAACAAAATTGGAGTCGGAATACCTTATGATCTCCAAAATTATCCGATCTCCTACAAAGAGCATATAATTCTTTGTTCTCTATTAATTACTTAAGTAGTTTGGCTACTACCCAATGATCCATCCATATTTGCTTAAATATCTGCCTAATATCCTAATATGTACGCAATATCCTAAAGCGTACATACTTGAGCATACATTAGACTCCCTACAACTGATCATGAAGGAAAAATCTATTGTATTTTCTTAATTTTAAGGCTAACCTTAGGGCACTTGATTGAAACCGAATTTGTCTCTTTTAATGAGAGGTGTCACCTGGTTTGCATTGAATACTTTAATCAATATACAAAACCAGAAAATTATTCATACTCCCACTGAACTTGTGATACACACAATATTCAACAGTGTTTATCTCAAAACCAAACGAGATAATCACTTGGCAAAACTTAAAGTTTCTTTGACGAGAAGCCTGTTTGAGTCCATAAATAGATTCTATCAGTTTGCGAACCACATTCTTTGGGTCTTCTGACACAAAGTTTTCTGGTTGCACCATATAAATTATTTCGTCAATGTTACCATTGAGAAATACCATTTCGACATCCATTTGATGTAACTCAATATTAAAATGTACAATAAGTACTATGATTGGTTTAAAAGAGTCTTTCAAAGAAACCGAAGAGGAAGTCTCTTTAAAAAACAATCCCTTCCTCTTCACTTGAGGTTGTTGAGTTTGTTCATCATAAACAATTACCTTATCTTGAATGTGGGGGTACCTTTATGTTGTCTTGTTGAGGTAGCTCAACATCGACTTATAGAGGTAATTCGACATTGTTTTATTGAGGCTCCGAATTCACTTCTTGATCAATGACAGGTGCAGGATCTTGCACATTGTCAAAAGTGATAGTAGGAATCGCAAACGATTTCTCCTCAAAGACAATGTCATTGACTTTATTTCTCCCCCAAACTCAACATCCTCAAAAAATATTACACTTCTCGTCTAAAATAATTTTTTATTTTTATTTTTGTGTTTAGTACCATGTGGTTCCATATGCAAGGTTTCTTTATAGGACGCAATAGTTTCAAGTGATAATAGCATGTCACGAACATTTTTAAAAAAAATAATACCAACATTATTTTGAATTTAAAGATAGATCAAACTTTATTGTTCCCAAATGAACAATGATAAATAAGATTGTCAAACAAGAAAACTGAAACTAAATTTCGTCTAAAAGACGGTACAATAAAAGCTTTAGATAAAATTGTCTATCAAATCCAATAATAACTAACATCCAAAATTTGTCCTATTGCATCCACTTATACCGACTTGCCGTCTCCCATATAGATGTGTCTTTCACCATCAATTGGCTTTCGGTAGATCTGGCAACCCTGCATAGAAACATTGATGTGAGTAGTTGCACCAAAATCTAATCACCATGTGTTTCTTGATACTGAAGCTAAATTAACATCATACCAAATTAAGAAATGTACCTTTCTTTACACGCCATGCGTGGTACTTTGTACATTCCTTCTTTACGTGTCCCGGCTTGCCACAAAAGAAACAACCATTAGCCTCAGTTTGTTGTTTCTTTTGCACTGGACCCTTAGTAGCTTCTGTATTCTTTCGCTTAGTGCCCTTATACTTGTCTTTAGGGGTGGTAGCCAAATTAACACTTTCAGTTTTATCTTGCTTTAATCTCTCTTCTTCTTGTATACAGTACGAAATGAGCTCATTTAGAGTCCATTTTTTCTTTTGACAGTTGTAACTGACCTTGAACTGATTGTACTGTGTAGGAAGTGAGAGCAATACCAAATAAACGAGCAAGTCATCCGACAAGTCGAGCTTAAGTGCCTTAAGTTTTGAAGCAATATGAGATATTTCCATGATGTACTCCCTTATGTTACCTTTGCCTTTATACTTCATGGTAATCAAGCGCAACAAAAGTGTGCTTGTTTTCGCCTTATCATTCTTTACAAATCGCTTCATGATTTCAGTAAGGAATTGTTTGGCATTAGTAACCTCATCAGATACTGCACCCCTGAATGCCTCTGGAATATCGCACTTTATGATCATTAGACTCATGCGGTTTGAGCGCTCCCACTTCTCGAAGTTCGCTCTGTCACCATATGAACTGTCATCCTTAGAAGTAGTGGGACGCTCAATCCTAAGTGCAAGGTCTAGATCCATGCAGCCGAGAACAATATATATGTTCTCTTTCCAGTCCTTAAAGTTTGTCCCGTTAAGCATTGGAATTGAGTTCAGATTAGCAGATATTGTAGCAACACTAGCTGAAAAGAGAACAAAAAATAAATAAACAAATGTGCTCTAATTAATAATCAAAGAATAAAAGATAGTCAAACAAATTCAAGTAATGGTGAACCCCATCTCAAGATACCTAGTGCATCATTAATATCAAGTCTTTGGACAGTGATATTAACTGCAAGTGGTACTCTTGGTGTAGTGATCAAATGTTGTCAATAAGTAATATCAAATAGTAAGTCTATCTTTGGATCGGGTTATTATTCACATGTAAACCGTATAATTGTTACACATTTATCACCACAAGTATGTGTGCAATTCGGCCAAGTATTAACCTTCCTTTGGGCCGGCTAATACCCGCATGAATATGCACACATAAACATCCGACATCCCTCGTAGACTATTTACGCAAGAGAGGTCACTTTGGCGACATCTTGTTTCAATGAGTCTACTTAGAATATTGGACAACTATTGCTAGTCATAAAAGACACCAAAAAAATTGAATGTTGACTAAATTTTACAAAACTGAATCATGTCCAAAACTTTATATACATGCATATTCATAAGATTATTACTCAAATAAAGTAATCAAAAGCATAATCATGAATTTCAATTTGACAAAATTGGATATTATCACTATAACAAAATTCATGAAATAATCTACGGAGGATATGCATCCAAATATAATATCAAATAATGCATAAGGATTACTTTAAATAAAATAATCTATAGAAGACCAAATATATGCATTAACAGATTACATCAAATAATCTATAAATATTATACCAAAATTGATCTACTAAAGACAAAATAAAATAATCTAACAGTTTTCATTGACCGAATCATGTAATTATACCCAAAAGATATTAATCTAATCATAAACATGTTACTACCTTTAGAGTAAATCGAGATAACTTTTCTTAAACCAAACCAATAACAAATTTTCAATCAAATAATTTTGTAATGAGGATTCTTAGATGATTATTATATAAACCATAATAATATAACAAACAGTCCATCATCCTCAATTTTAATAATAAATAAACTAAGAGATTAATCCAGAGTGGCATAGCTTTAGTATTCTTACTGAAAATATCAAGGACAAGAAAGCTCTGTCCTGGTTGTCAAGAGGGGGAAAAAAAAACTCATGATCAAAATTGATTTATAAACTTTAGCATAACACCTTAAATGAGAAGTTGTGAGCTTCTCCAAACTACAAGCCAAAGGACAATAAAACAATGCCCTTAGCCAACTTTAGCATGACGTGTTTGGAGAAAATATTATATCATTAAAACTTTGCTAAAGTTTGCAAAATATTATATCTAGGATGGTTCAAAATAAAGATTGAACCTATGGCCGACTCGGCAATAATTAAAGTTTGCTAAAGTTTGCAAAATATTATATCCAGGATGCTAAACTTTGCCCTATGGCCATGGACTCTCGATCAGGGTGGTTCAAAATATTATATCCAGGATGCTAAAGTTTGCTAAAGTTTGCATCTTTAATGTCCTGATCGAGATTCGTCGGATGCCTATGGCCGACTCGGCAATAATTAAAGATTGAACCAAAATATTTTTTTTCCCGATCCTATTGTTGTCATAAACCCTACATTATGGAATGATATAATAAACAATTGGAATTCTAAATTAAATTAGATCGAACGATCTAGGGTTTCTGTAGAACAACAAAAAAATTGATTCTGAAACTTCGATCTCATAAATAAAACAGGGAGGCTCTGATACCATTTGTTATAATTTATTGTACCCTGTCGATTCATGAGATGAAGAACATAAATTAAATTGGTTGCGGAAGCGTACCTGAATCCATTGCTTGACTTAATGGATGTTGAAGCGATCGTCTCTTTATTGGGTTCGATTTTCCAACTTGCTACGACCCTTAATGACAAAGGTGAATCCGAATCCTTTGTCCCTCTCTTTCTGTTGATGGGGATGCAGAAGAGAAAAAAAGAGAACATTCTCTTTGGTGGCCGTATAAGTTGGGGACCATAACCCTAATAAATACACATATATATAGATATGTGTGTTGTGATATTTCTAATTTGGCCCCTCATCAAATTAGAATTATCTCCGGTATCTACACATTAATTCCATGACAATTATACCCTTAAGCCAATTTTTCAAATAGACCACTTTAATTTGGCTTAATTATTTAGATAGCCCAACACAATTAATTTAACATGTGTGGCCCATATTATTGAATAATTCCAACACATTGAAGATGGATGCATGCAGGAAAGAACAACATACATAGTAGTTGGTTGGCATATTTATCATGACATCACAAAAGAAGTCCAGAAATAACTAGTCGTTTGCATATCTTTCAAATCTGCTAATTAAAAAATGCAATTGGCTAAAATATTTTAAAGAGGTGAAGCAAAGCAAATCAAAACAAAGCAAAGCAAAGCAAAGCAAAAGATATGCTGAGGGTTCGCGACGAAATTAATAAAATTAATTACGATGAAGCAAAGCAAAAGAGACATAAAGCACAAAACGAATTAATAAAATTAATTGTTTATCCGATTACTGTAGAGTTCACGCACAGAAATATGTGCTCGAAAGATTTAGTTAATGAATTCTTAGTTTAGAAACGATTAAGATGATTGGAGAGTGCAAAAAGTATTTATTTATAAATGCAAAAAAAAAAAAAAAAGCTTTTTGAATCTTATCAAACTCATGCCACAGTAACAAGTGGATTAGTAAAATGTATGGAGACTAAAAAGACTTTTCTAGGTCACATATTAGTGAAATGCATGCAGGCTCAATGTATCGCTATGACATCACGGATAAGCCATGTGCCAGGTCAGCCCTTTACTTACTTACATATGACATTGTTAAAATTTCGTCGCTAAACCATGTCGCTAAACATTGTTGGGAGTGTCACTAATCCCGCTGAAATTGATCAAAATTATTGCCCTTGATCGTCCCCAATCTTTATCTCTCTCGAAGAGCCCTAATCTATTCCAAATATATAATATCTTAAAATTTATACATGAGATGTTATCTTATATAAGAAACTAAAGACAAAATAAAATAAAATAAAATAAAGACATACTGAAAATAAGAGGGAGAAGAAAAGAATTAAAAAAAAGCATGGATAGTTTTGAATTTTATTAATTTCTAGTTTCTAAGCAAAGTTTTTTTTTTTTTTTTTTTCGTTTCCAAGACAGAGAATCTTAGTTTAGCTTGGCAAAACCCAAACAAAAACTAAGTCCCAAACAATGTTCAGATGACCTAGAGATTTTTAGAAGGGAGTGACAAGTAAATAAAGTTCTGATTATTTTAATTATTTCATAACGAATATGATAAATACTACCATGTAGCATGTACCACTAGGAAATAAGGAAAGAAACCTTGGTACATGTAACAAGTAATGCTATTGAGGACTTTTCGTCCCGATTTCGGCATTGTAGTGAATGCACCCGTGATGAACCTATTGATGAGTTTATAACCGGATGAGTTGTGCACTAAAGATGAGTTAACATCTTATATAATGCATCACTTAACTATTTGTGTGATGTCAACAACTCATTACTTTAGAAGCGATTAAGATTATTAGAGACCGCAAAAATTATTTATCTATAAATACAAAGAACATTAGTTTTTTTTGAATCTTATCCCTTTTTAGTCACAAACTCATGGCAAACTAACAAGTGGATTAGCAAAAAAAAAAATGCAGACTAAAGACATTTTTCTAGGTCACACATTAGTAAAATATGCCTAGGGATCTAAAAAAGTGATTAAGAGGCTGATGATTGAGTGAAGCATCTCAAGATTAATGAGGGTAAATGATTATACCCTATTTCTAACAACAAATGATGCTAGGTAATAGACCAACATAAAAAAAAAGTCACAATGCACTAGATTTATAAAGTAAGCATGATAATACCACCTCATAAGGAAAAAAAAATCTCAAAGTAATTAGATTTATCAAAGTACACTATTTTGGAGGACAATATTATTTATTTAGTTATGTAAATGTTTCTAAGAATCTATACTTGAAAATTTTATTTTGCGAATCTATATTAAAATTCTTCGAGGGCAATTTTTAATAATAATAATAATAATAATAATAATAATAATATAATTTTTTTTGATAAATTCGGAGGTTTTATAATCCATTTTTTTTTCTGATAGTTGCAATGAGTACAAAAGGAAGTTCCCTCTTTGGTATATGTCCTAGACTATCAAGACAATATGCATAGAAATTCAACTTCCTAAAGCAACACTAAATACAACGGATACTAGTCAGTTCTCACACGAGATTTTGTAATTAGTTGTTTTTGTATGTGCATGCTGTAATGATGGACACATCCAAATTCGATCAGGACCATACCCTAATCATGTAACAAAAAGGGATAGGCTACGAGCTCTTGTGGCGGACCCAAACCTAATCCAACATTTTCGAAACTTAAAGGTTCTAACATTTATGGCTAGCACTAGGGTCAGGGCCGACCCAGAAGGTTGGGTTGTCCCTTATTTTGGTTGCCCCTTAGATCTCTGTTGTGGGCTGGTCTTTGTGGACTGGTTTGCGATTCCGACTTCTTGTATGTCATGTTGGATTTGGAGGATTGTCCTATGTGGGAGGGGGTGGGAAAGGGGTACCCAACCTCAAAATCTTGTCAAACTTACCTTTGACCGACCCTGACTAAGTACCCTACTAGAAAAGATTGGCCGCCTTAAGACGAGATATAAAGCTTCTAGGAGCACAAGATATATATGTATGGAGAGAGAATCCTAACAAACAATCCACAAGAAAGGGAAAAAAGGAATAAAATAAAAAAAGAAAATTCCAAATCCAAGTTGGATGTTAGGGTGGGGTGGGGGGAGTACCATAGAGGGGAATGGAATCTTGTGAGGGGGAGGTGGGGCCTACCTTTCCTCTCCTCCACGAGTTGGGTCGAGCGGCCACGCGCTTCCTTCCCCCCTCCCTTTTATTCTCCTCTATTTTCTCCTCAAAATTTCCACCCCTCTTTTCTACATTACATACTCTTATTATCATTAATTATTATTTACTATTACAAACACTCTTTTCTCTATTCGAAGCAAAGAGCTGCTGCTCTTCCTCTTCTTCTTCCTCTTCTTCTTCTTCACTATTCTGACGTGAGTACTCTTTCTTCCTTAAATTCTCCTTTGTCTTTGATTATTGGATGTGCTGTTCTAATCTATTAGATCTATTTCTTTATGTTAGATGATCCAGTTTAGTTATGCATACGAAAAAAAAAAATTCTATGAAAAATAAAAGAATTTGTCAATTGGCTTCCTCGGTTTGCGAGTTGGTACCCTAAACTATTAAAATTAGCAAAGTTTGTTATCCCGAGAAGTATTATTATGAGTCCAATTTTTGTTCACCCACCCTTCCGCTTAAGAGTTGCCACGTGGCAAACTGGGTTCAAAATCACTTTGGATGTGCACAAAACCATGCCAAATGGCAACCCTTGAATGGAAAGGGCGAGCATTCACCCTAGTTTTGGTGGGTGAACAAAGATGGACTCAGTATTATTACAGAAAATTACAAAATCAGAATCAAAGTTTGCTTAAATTCTAAGAATAGCATGAAGTTTTGAGAAATTGCACTTTGAGCATCCAACCGGACTTTTAAAGTCCGGCTGGTGACGTCAGCAATTCATTAGCGGCCGGTGTCGTTTAATTAAGCTGGGGAAGAGGTTTAAGGGAGGACCGGACTTTAAAAGTCCGGGTGCTGACGTCAGCTAACGCGCACGGCCGAACTTTTAAAGTCCGGTTAAGTGAGGTTTTTTTTTTTTTTTTTAACCACGTTGGGGGTTTATTGTTGACAGTTGGGGGGTTGGGGGTTTAATGTTAGTAGGTGGGAGGTGTATATGGTGGTGGAGGGAGGTGAATTTTTTTTTACAGGAAGACCGGACTTTAAAAGTCCGGTCGTGAGCGTCAGATGACATCATCAGGCGGACTTTTCAAGTCCAGAAATCCCCCCTCCAGCTAATCCCATCGTTAACGAAAAAGTTAACGAAAAAGTGGAAACTAATTTAGGTGTGATATCATGTGACATCACCAACCGGACTTTAAAAGTCCGGTTGGATGCTCAAAGTGCAATTTCTCAAAACTTCATGCTATTCTTAGAATTTAAGCAAACTTTGATGCTGATTTTGTAATTTTCTGGTATTATTATTGACAACTAAATACCCTGAACTTAACCCAATTCGCGACTTGCTACCCTACCGTCGATAAGGTAGGGAGGGTGTCACGAAGAAATTTGACAATAGGAAGGGTATATCGTTGTTGGCAGCGTCAGGGTAGCAAGTTGCAAAGTGGAGAAAAGTGTAGGACGTTTTAGTTGCCAATTACAATAGGTTTGGATAGGCAGCTTTTCAGACTTCTGATAGTTTAGGTAGCAACTTGCAAATCTGGAAAATTTTAGGGTACTCAGTCGCAAAGGTTGAGTATATATATATTTTTTCAAGCTATAGTTTAGGGTAGCAACATGCAAATCGGAAAAGTTCAGGGTGTTTAGTTTCAAAGGTGAGTATAAATTTCAAAAAGTTAAACACGAGACCGGGCAAACTTTAATCTGGATTAATTTATGATTAACAAAACACGGCGAAGGATAAAACAAGCATATAGATTCCACAAGACTGGAGGGATAGCTCGCCGGTGAGCTGAAGGCTTGTCCCCGACTCCCAACTAAAAACTGTCAAAGCTGTGGATTGGATATATGTCAACATCTTGAAGTATGCACCCTCGCCCAAAATTCAACCTAGGATAAAAAGGTTCATGAAGGAGAAGGCATAGTATGCATTTGGTTGAACCCAAAGTCATGGGACTGGACACATGTACGAACAAGAGGAGTTGCAAAATAATCTTATATTCTAAGAAGCACGGACACTCCAAACTTCATCCTGTGTCGGACTCACGTAAATACACCAAGACACAACAAAATAGGTGTTGAATCCGTGTCATCGTGGCTGAAACGTGTCGTGCCGAATTCACGTTGTGCAACATGCAAAACTAATACATTTCTTGCAACCCCGTGTCTTCTGACACATCCGTGACCATGAGGCTAAATTTCTCATAGTTGTTGTGTACATAAGCATACATCAGTGCATAGTATAAACTCAAGATTCATCTAGCATGTACAAGTTTATTCTTTGGTTGCATATGCGTGTGGACTACATAGAGTAGGTTACCTCATGTCTAGCAAGATCCACAAGAATTAGGCTTCCTCACGTTCAAGCTGTTGATAATCAGTTCCATTAATGATCGCTGACTGATCGTCTACTTGGAGTTGGGCCAGATGTAGTACTTTAAATGAGTATGTACATGCCTAATGATGGTAGTTGCTTATGTTCTAGAGGAGATGGTTTTGGTGGATGGAGAAGACCTCAAATGGGATTGTAAAGGCTTCGTTTTTGTTTTCTTCTTATATATACATGCTTAAGACTCAGCCAGCATGAGACCATATAGCAGAAAATGAGTTAATAACCAATCAAACAATAAATTTTGGTTTGTTATGATTCACTCCTTTGACTTCTCCAATCACTACAAATAGCATGTTCGTGCAACTGCTCATCCTAAACAAAATTCGAGTTTGTTTTATGTTTTTCATATAGAATCAGTTCTTAAGATAGACTAGATTTCTTAATTAGATCTTTTTTTTTTGAGACATAATTTTGTATTTCAGAATAAATGGTTCATAGGCTCATCTGCAGTAAATTAACATTTCTTCTTCTTCTAGAATTAGAAGGCATTTAACATATTTGTAAGTTGCTTTTAGAAATTATGTTTTCCTCCTCTGGTGTACCCAAACAAAGGTCATCAACAGCTCGAATTGAATAATTAGGCCAAATGTTAGACTCATCTCAATTAACTCAAGATTTACCAAGACAATGGGTTACTGTTGTTAGGGTTATACACTAAAAGCATCACTTTTGTATTAACTATATTTCTTATCTTTTTTGAATGAGAATCATATGGACAAATGTTTGCATATTATATTTGTTATACTATTAATGCAAGTGTCTGGTATTCTACATTGTAGATAATATGGTATGTGGTGTCACACAGAAGATCATATTATCAGTTTCCGGTAGAATATATATAAATGGTTAACATAGATGGATTTGGACAAACCATTGGTAATGTTGTAGTGTAATCAGGCATTAGTCTATATTGACTGTAAGTTTACACCGGTGCACTTTGTGTGTATTGAACATGACCACTAGAGGTTGTTCTATTTGTACTGACTACATAAGAGAACAAATAACTCTGTTATTATGGATGCTTGTGCTCTTAATCCGGATATAATAACAGACATGTATATGCAATGTACATTACTTTAATTCATAAAAGAGAGAGATTTATTATGGGTCAACAACCTCTATGAATTGGTTAATGATATTGTGTGTATGATGGACTGTTGATTATAAAAAAAATCTATGTCCGGATATATCGGATTGATGATGTCCCCATAAGGAGCTCATAAGGATTGTCATGTAAACCCTGCAGGTGGATTATATCCGACATGACAAATAAAGTTGGGTGATACTACTTAAGGATAAAATATGTCGATCAATATAGTCGTCAGTAACTTAATTTGATCGACGAACATTCAATATCTTAACATGTGGAGACGAACAGACATATAATAAGAAGGAGCTCATAAACGTAATTTGGGATTAGGAAGATAGTGCAACAATAGCTCTTTAGTGGACCGAGCTATTGTTAGCGGGTCTGGGTTGTATGTTCGGACTGAACACGGGATACCTAGATCCTTTAGGAGACCTAACACTAATTTCTTCTCATGCTCCATGTTGTAGCCTATATATACCCTCTATTCTCTGGCCGTCAAATGTATCAGAAAAGGAGCAACTTTCTCTAAATTCGTTCTTTGCGTAAGGAGAGAAAGAGACGTCAGCCAAGGAGAAGAAAAAGTTGGGAGATCGTCGTCCACACGACGTCCAACCCGAAGAAGGAATACGGCATAAGATCTTGAGGTCGCTGATTGATCGAGTTCGCTGAAAACCATTATGTACTTCTCGTCGATTCAGGTATAATTCGTAAATCCTAGTTTCCGCCATTGAAATGTTAGATTGACACATGCACAGATTCGCTCTGAAGTCTTGCCGCATGGATGATGAATCGTCATGCGCGCATGGATGAGGAATCGTTATGCGGCAAGCTGTTTTTGCCGCGTGGGCGCGGTTCCATCACATGGTTCAATCCGTGATCCCAGGGATCCCAGTTCCATCAACTTTGAAGTGAACGCTACAATAATATATGAGATATCTTAGTTCAAGTAAAGCGAGATTCAACTTTACTAGGAGAACCACTTATCTAATGAAGCTTCCTTAACTCCAGAAACGAACAAAATTATAGCTTGTATGTTTTTTTTGTTTAAACAACAAAGCAGACCATAAGTAAGAAAACTATGAAATACTATTGTAATAAGATGAAGTAGAAGATTCAAATCAATTTAAATTTCGTCCAAGTAGATAAACTATATCACAGTTTACACTCTAGTTATTAGCATCAGGCTGATCAGAAATACTTAGTTTTGTTAGCCATTCGTGTTGATAGGACACTTGTGTTAACTATAGTTTAGATATAACATTAATAAAGATTGGCACTGTTTAAGCCAACCTTTAGTGTCTTTACCTTTAACCTTTTTATTGGTAAGCAGGGTTTTGATCGTATAACAAGTAATATTAATAAGTTGTGATGTTGTATGATATTGCATCTTACTCTTCATATTGTTATATGGGATATGCAATATATTTGATAATATGAAGTTATTTTATCTTGGATTATCCTCGATACTATCCAGGTCCTACATGTTTATAAACCACAGAACTTGTTTCCTTGTACTCGGAAATAAGTTTCTGTATCATGTTGATTGTGAATACACGTGTTGTCAATACTTGTTATTATTTCATCTTGTGTTCAATTTGATTGTTTTGTCTTTTTATACTTTCAACTCTATTATGTTGTTTGTGCTTACTTTCTCACAGAAATTATTTGCTTCTTTCAGTTGGAACAGCAGAAATATGTTAAGCAGAATCTTCACTGAACCTGATGGGAAGCTAAGTATTAACTTTGGCTATCATTGTCTTAGCCATGGAATTTCCAAAGAGGTTTCAACTTCAGAGAAAAACACAAAGGAGCAGTCAAATAAAAGTTCTTTCTCTTGCTTATCGGGAGCTGCCCTTAGCGCTAATACTACCCTGGCAAACACAAATATATGCAACGGTTTGATAGGAAGTGGAATTTTGCCTGGATTGGATTCTCCAAAGACATTCCAAAGGGTACCTTCTTCACCATCATTATCGAGTTCAGATATATTATCAACTTCTTTGCAAAGTAGCACATCAAATCTTAGCGGATGGATGTCTTCTCAAAGTGATTGTACAGAATGGGACACAAGTGTGTTGAAACCAATGAGTGCTCCTTGTGGAACTGAAGGCTTTCTCAATGCTATGGAAGTGCAAATGGCAGGTGGCGCCGCCGGTGAAGACAGGGTCCAAGCTGTTTGTTCTGAAGAAAATGACTGGGTCTTTTGTGCTATCTATGACGGGTTTAATGGGAGGGATGCAGCTGACTTTTTGGCTGGAACTTTATATGAGAATATTAGAGTATACCTCAATATGTTGATTTCACAAACTAAGCATAATGAGTCTCTCTCTTTGGACTTTTTAGATTCCACTGTTTCTGTTCAGTACTGTCTGGATGATCAGACTTGGTATAATAATTCTTCATCTGGATCCAGCAACATTACCAATTTAAAAGTTAAACATGCACACAAGGAAACCCAATTTGATACTTTCAGACATGGCGTATTATGTTGTCTCCAACGAGCTCTTGCACAGGCTGAGATTGATTTCTTGTACAGTGTCGAGTTGGCAATGGATGATCGCCCTGATCTGGTATCCATAGGATCTTGTGTGTTGGTTGTGCTTCTCCATGGTCAAGATTTATATGTGCTCGGCTTAGGTGATAGCCGAGCTATATTAGCTACAGCCAAAAGTGTGAATGTTGATAATGATGAAAATTTAAAAGCAGTCCAACTTACTGATTGTCATTCAGTGGATAATGAAGTAGAACGTGACCGTCTCTTGTCTGAGCATCCAGATGATTCTGGAACAGTTATTGGTGGAAAAGTTAAAGGGAAATTGAAATTAACTCGTGCATTTGGTGTAGGATATCTAAAGAAGGTAGGAAGATGCTTTATATCATTTTGAATGAGTTAAATTTCATTTGCAATTTACCAGTTTTTAAGAAAATTTCCATTTACATAATAATTCATGATACAATCTTCCATGATATATGCAGAAGAAATTGAATGATGCTTTGATGGGGATTCTTAGAGTATCAAACCTTTCGAGTCCACCATATGTTTCTACTAAACCATCACTCAGTGCCCATAGAGTTTCGGAAGACGATCATTTTGTAATAGTTGCCAGTGATGGTTTGTTTGACTTCTTCAACAATGACGAAGCTGTAAAGCTTGTTCACTCTTTTATCATCATGTCACCAATGGGTAATCCAGCTGAGTTCCTTGTTGAGCAACTTGTGTCCAGGGCAGCAAAAAGGGCAGGTATGATATTTCATGGACATAAGAAAACTTCTGCATTTATAAGTTTAAATAAACATTTGTATCATGATCTTGAAATGCAATTTTCTAATAACCCATTAATTCATTCTACGCAATGGTATGCTTAGAAACTCTTGTTTATTCATTATTTGGCATTCTTCTCCTGTTTCTAGTGTTCCCCTGACTAAATTTTTATGGCTAATGAAATTTACCACAACTATTTTGACTTTTGGGATAGAGGGCCAGTCACATGTTGACACCCCTGGGCCTCAAACCTGAGGACTTCGCCTTCCCTACCAAAGGTGTCAACCATTAGGCTGCCCAACCTTTGATATTATATAGTATTATATGGAGTTATTCTTTTGTTGAAGCCCCTGCAACTACACCAAAAATCTAGATTATTGGTGAGGTATATTTATATTATTCAAAATGTCTCCGCAGGCTGAAGACCATTTATGGTTGAGAATTGGATTCACGCAGTGGTATAATTTTTGTAAAATCCGTGCCATAGAGATTGGTGCTGGTCGCTCTGATACCATGTTGAAGTCCTTGCCACTGCACCAAAACTCGGAAGTTGTAGCGAGGAATGAGGATTATATATTTATACTATTCTAACACCTTCAAAAACCAATTTTATCTTAGATCTGCTTCTGGAGTGATTGATTAGAAAGTAAAGTGTTTAAATAACATTATGCTAATTAACTTGATAGTGTTGAGAGTACAGAAAGAGTGATCTGCAAATTTCATACGGAAACTGTGGCTTATATAACATCTATATACAATACAATTCAAACAGGGCGTCCTGGTGCAACGAGGTTCGTCTTGGTAGGATCCAGATGCACGCAACATTACCTTCAAATATGGAGGGGGTCGTCTTTGTGACTCAAACCGGCATCCTCCATGAATGCAACACCAAAGTTTTCCATCACACCAAGGAACACTGTCATCCAATATAATTCCATATATTAAGAGAGTAGACAATATTCTTCAGCTGTGAATCAGAAAAATGATGAATGAAAGAATTTCCATACTGCCACCACGTTATGCATAGAAGTTAAGAATCCTTGCAATTCTCAGAGGGAAACCCTTAATAAAGAAATAATCACTCCGAATATAGTGTTAGACATTGTAACAAAAATTGGAACTAGGTTTATGCCCGTGTTTTGTAAAATACGTGTCCTCCATAAAACTTCCAAAATTACATGCTCAGTCATTGAGAATTCAACTAATTAAATCTACACAAATATTTTAATTGCTCATGCATTGCAATTGACTGCTATCATAACACCACAATTCGACCAGCTCTTTTTCCTCTGCTCCAGTATCTTCAGTTTATGACCTGAAATGGACTAACAACAATCAACTAGAGAAGTCCTTACAGTGGTAGCTTCCTTTATAATATGTTAGGGACTGTTCAGTCAGCACTGCGTGCTATCTGCTAGTAAGATGGTGCAGCTGAACAACTTTGCTAAAGGAGGAACATGTTGAATTTAGACTTCCAGCAAATTAATCCTGAGCATCTGAAATGTCTGCCTCTGGAATTTTCAATTGGAAAACATGTCTTTGATTTTATTATGAAAGCATTCTCAGGAATTTTAATTCAAAAACAGGATTACAAGGAGGTTGTATAGATCTCTGTCATGTTACAGGCAATCATGAATGACAGAGTTGTGAGTAGGCTGAGAAATGAAAAGGGCATGGTGGAGTTCAAGTTTGGATAGGTAGTGAATGCGGATCTTTAGACAAAAATGAGAGCAAATTTGTCTTAGAGTTTCAATTGACAGGTTGGAGAGTTGAAAAAGACATAGCTTTTCCAAGAGACATGCATGACAATATAGAGGATGATTTTGTAAGGAAAAAGGGGAGGTTGAGACAAAAATGATTTCTAATCACGTGCAAAGGTTTCAGGCCAAGTATGGGCCGTCTGGCAGATTGTGCGCAGGCTTCCTCTTTGTTTTAGTGGCAGACATCAAACCTTTCTTTTTGTCAGAAACATGGCTTCTATATCCTGTGACTTAAAAGCTACGCACAAATTATGTTGGAGTTGAAGAAATTGGATAATAGTCCTCCGTTAAACAAGAAAGTAAGAAAGATCCCAAAACAATGTTTTAGAATTTTCTTTGGTCACTTTTTTAGCACCTTAAATGTACTCAAGGAATTTTTCTACATGAAGATATCTATTGGAGCACCCATTCTTTTAAGAGTTGGGGGTGGTCACGTCAATACAATGTGGTGCTAATTCTCTTTGTGCATAGGCAAGTTATTGGCTTTAATTTTAAGATTTGCAATAACTTGTTCAGACTAGAGCTTGCCACTACCAAATGATTATGGGACTCCTATGGTTGGTTGAATTTACGAGATCAACATGCTTCCCCCTAGAAAAGTTACATGTGACTTAAGTCTAAGTTACCTATTATTTTCAAGTCTTGTATTACATTAATACCTTGAACTTTAAGTAATTATGCTTTGCTACTATCCATCCATCCGGCCTAGCAGATTAAGATTTAAGACAACCCTATCACTAAAGATAAAAAATATTACATCCTTAACTCTAACCCACTGCCGTTTCTTTGCTTCTATCCTATTTGATTCAACTTGATGTAAGTCAAGATAGCTGGATTGTATTTCTGAGGGAGGGGTCCTGAGCTATAAGTAGCTATTTGGTTGCATATTGAGTCATAAATAACACTACTTTGTACTGTCTACAATAATTATTATAGATTGACAAAAGGTACTACATGCTACACACCTAACATTTTTACATAAATATTTTTTTATCATTCCATTTACATAAACATAAAACAATTTAGTGATAATCTCCTTCTAACATATGATAATTCTCCTACTGATACAACCATTTGGGTTAGAGATTTCATTTTGCTTAATGATTATTCTATGTTAGTCTATTAAGAATAAGTAATTAGTTCTAGAATGTATTAGGGTATATTTTGCTAGAAAAAAAAATAAAGATATATCTATTAGGTATTATCTCTAGGATCAGGGGTGTAGCCACCCAGTCCCGAAGGGCCGCGGTTGCACCCCCGGATTGGTTTTTTTTGTCTTTGTATATATTAAATGTCAGCCATTTCCATTCTAAATCCTTATTGGTTTCTAGTGCCATTTAAACAATTACAAGGCTGAGTATTGGATTTTTAATAAAGAGCAATGTGTTTCTTTCTTAGTTAATTACTGCAAATTGTATTTAATTGTAATGAACTTTTGTTCTTTTAAGAAGTATAATTTTTTTTTGAGATGCAAGTGTCATTGGCTGATCAAAATGGTAACCTGCAAAGACTCTAGTAGCATGACAATGCAAGAAGAGAGGCTGGTCCTAGAACTCCATATGCTTCAAGATATGCTATTATCCTTGAGATGTGGTTGTAATGTTTCTTATTCTTTGTGAAAATCACATTCCTTAATGTTTATGTGACTTTTGATTTTTCATAGAGTCTGATAAGCTCAAAGAAAATTATAGATAGAAGAATGAAATGATGAAAGTAAAAAAAAAAAAAAAAAAAAAAAATCAAATTATCGTCCTGGAATTCTTTTTTCAGAAAGCTACTATTTTTCAATTAAATAAACAAAGATGCCAGTAAAATACACTAGGTAGCACAAATAATAAAGGAACTTTCAAAAACAAACCAAATAATTAGATCCATTGTTTTTTATATCGGTAATGCATGATTGGTGAGTTTCAAAAAACACTTCAACAAAAATCTCTCCTAGTGAACAAACTTTAAGAAAAATAAAAATTCTTGCTATAATGAATTATAAAGCTAACAATTATAAATTACAGATAACTAAAGCTAATTCCAACACTTAGATTTTTTGGTGGTTTTATCCGTAAAACACACCGACAACTATGGTTGGTATCATAAGATCGATTGAATGTTCTTCTTAATGTCAAAGATTCCATTATAAAGTAAGCGGTATATTTTTCTCCTATTTTATTTTTGTTAACTACAGTTGAGACTGAAATATATACAATTTCTTCTGTAACCAAAGTCGTGGTCTGATCCTCCTCATGCACATGCATCGTTACTGTCTAGAAAGATTATCCAGTTACTCTGCACAAACACATTGCGGTCTTTCCAGCGTCTCTACCAAGCTTACAGATATCAAATGATGGTTTCTTGTTCATTTGTTATACGAATAGGATAAATATAGATAGCAATTTGTCTGTAGGAAAGGCTCGCAATTTTAGGTCCTAGATGAGGAACATGGTGGGCCCCAGATGAAAATCCTGGCTACGCCACTGTCTAGGATGTTGAAGAATATATTTTGTTAGAGGAGATTGTCTCTCTACTTTTTATATATTCATGATATCTGAATGAATGAAGAAAAATAGAAAAAAAAATACCTTTATTCATGTCTCTATTTTCTTGTGCCTCCTCACGCTCAAAGTGAGATTTCCTATTTCTCTTTATTTTCTGGCGCCCTCATGCTCAAAATGAGAGCCTATTGATTGGTGCTTTCATTGAGTGCATTTCCTCTCCCAACCATGATACAATATGTAAAGCAGGTACAACATCTTTGATGGAGCTATTAATCAGCTTTGAGAGGCTGATGCAGGTCATATAAAATGTCTTGTTGAAATTATGCAATAAGTTTGATCCCAGCAAAAGACACTAATGTCATTATTGCTCGCCTAAACCGAATAAAGAAATGACTAAACAACGACCATATTTCACCACCATCCATTATTGATTCACCACTATCCAGTCTATATCTTACCTCCACTGAATCACAAAGCCAATCAAGCATCTACAGAACCATCTTACTCCAATCCAAATAATATCTCCATCAAAACCGCAATATTCTAACCCAAATCATGCCCCCATCGAATCACCATCATCTATCGAGTCTTACAACAATCCCTCGACCACTATTCTTCCACTACTAAATGTTAAACCATTTCACTGTGGTATGTCTCACTTTGATGGATCAAATCCAACGGATTGGAGATTTCAAGAACAAAAATATTTTGATTCCATGTAAGCTTGACAAGCAATAGGTCAACATCGCTTCCTTTACGTGAAGAATCAAACATTGAGTTTGTTTCAATGGATGCATTGTTACAACCGGATTACTATTTGGACAAGCCACATTTCAGATCTCTCTCAGGTTAAACAACTTGAAGATAAGCTATCAATTACCTGCAGATTACCACCGAAACCTCCTTGTCCGCTTCAATTAATCAAGCAAATTTTTACCAACTCGACCTTGAGGATAATGTTGGTATGCCAAGGAAAGGCAAGGATACAACCATTTGGATTAGAGATTTCATCTTACTTAAAGATTATTCTCTATCAGTTTAGTTAACAAATTAAAACTACGTTAGCAAATTAATAATAAATCTACAAGGGATTATCTTTAGATGTATTAGGATATATTTTTGTTAGAAAAATAAATAAATAAATATATATTGGATATTATCTCTAGGATGTTGAAGAGTATCTTATGTTAGAGGAGATTATCTCAGGATTGCTTAATCATGATATTTAAATGAATGAATAAAAGATGTTTTTTTTTAATTATCTTTGTTCATGTCTCTACTTTTTTGGAGCCTGCTCACTCTTGAAAGTGAGATTTCCTCTCTTTATTTTCTAGACCTCTCTCACATGCAAAGTGAGAACCTATCAGATATGATATCGATACGGTTTGACATGTCCCGAGATGATATCGACCACTACCAATACTGACCGATACCGACATTGAGGGTCTCTTTCCTAGTCAATTCAACAGAGAAAATTAAACGAAAAAGAAAAGTTATAAAAGCATATAAATGAAGAAAACTTATTTATCGCATGTAAACCAATCAGCAAGGATGACTATTATTTCATTCAATTTGAAAAGTAACTAAGAAACAACACAGAAAATACTTAAAATTATACTTAAATGTATAAAATACTTTTTTCTAGTTTTTTAAATAGCATTTTAATAATTATTTACTTTTCGATACCAAAATATTTGATACTCCGATCTGAAACTGCCGATACCAGCGATAAAGGTACTCATAGGTATGGTCCGATACCGATAGTGACGAACCTTGATCAGAAACCAACTTGTTTGTTTATGCATCTCATTTGCCTTCGTCCTTGCAATTTATTAGTGCCGCATTTCTTTTCTGATTAGGATTTGAATATGAAAAAGTTAGTTTAATTTAAGAAGTTAGAGTTAATGATGTCAATGATAGACATGCTTCAATAACCTGCATTTTATGTGGTATTTTGTGTGTCGATCCATATTGCAATTTCTTTAGAAGTTGCTGATAGTATAATATCACTAGCAAACTTGCTTAGAAGATTGAATCAATTTTGGTTTAAGCTTAGGCTGCGATTTTATTTTTAAGCTTTTGGATTTTAATTTAGTTTACATATGGTCTTTTTATGGAATTCAAGCTTTTGGTAGAGTCTGTAGGGAGATAATGTGGTGAGCTATGGAGGAGAATTTTGTTTTCCTTTCTAGAAGCTATGTTGACACTAAAGGATATATACATAGTGTGAACTACTGGAGGTGAGCAAAACATTTCCTATTATCATTTGCTTACATCAACATTCAAAATTAGGTCATTACTTTTTTCCCGCTAGTTATGAATGAAATTACAAGACATCTAGGAGCAAGTTCCTTAGTGTGATGTTTGCTGACGAGATTTTGCCGATCGATGAGAGGACATAAGGGTTAGATGCTAAAATAGTAGTGTGGAGAAAAACTTTAGAATTTAATTTAAAATTAGTAGGACGAAAACAAAGTAATATAACTTCAACCGGAAGTCAAAGAGAAATAAGGGGAGGAGTACATATAGATGGACAATACCTACGAGTGATATTTTTAGGTATTTAGGATCAATCATTCATTATGTTGGAGCAATTAAGAAGGATGTCATGTGTAGAATTTAAACAAAATAGTTGAAATGAAATGCTTCTGGAGTACTTTGTGATTGCATGATACTTGGAAAGTTGGAAGAAAATTCTATAAAATTTCTATAAGATTAACCACGCTTTATGATGTCGACTATTAAGAAACAACATAACCAGAAAATTAGTATAGCCAAAATAAGAATGTCAAGATGGATGAGTGATAATTCATTAAAAGATACGATAAGAAATGAGTATATTCATGGAAACTTAGAGATGGCTATAATTGGGGACAACATGAAAGAAAACAACATTAGATATGTGCAACGCAAACCAATAGAGGTTGTAGTAAGGAGGAGCAAGAATATACTAGTTAAAGAACCCTAAGGAGGAGCAAGAATATACTAGTTAAAGAAGCCTCAAGGAAGAGAGGTAGGCCTAAGTATGGATTGAAGTTTTAAAGAAGAGTATGCTTTCAGTTAGTGTTACATAGGAAATAGCACTTAAAAGAGCTAAATGTAAGAAAAATGATTCAAACAACCGATCACAAAATTGGATAAAGGCTTTGTTGTTGTTATTGTATTTGTTATTTTTGCTAGTTTTGAATGGAATAATATTCAACATTGTTGAAAACCTCGCACACAATAATTATTTTATGTACTTGCTTTCAAACAAAGTACAATTGCAATAGGTTTTGAATTGAATAATTTCAAGATGAATAAATGTCGTGAATTTATAAATATATAACTCCAAAAAATGTTAATACTTGCAGTGTCAATAAATACTTCGACATGACTGAATCATTGTGTCCATATTAATTCTTTTTGTACTTCTCTCTTTTTATCTATTTTTTCTTTATTGAATTTGACTGAAAAAGAGAGCCCATAATGTCGGTATCGACTAGTATCAATACTGGTAGGGGTCAGATTAGGACAAACAAAAAGATACAAGACTGTCGATACATATTGGTATCGGCCGATCCTGTGAACCTTGATTCGGACATGTAATTTCGTGCTCCAACCAACTTTTAATATCTTGCTTTGTCTTAAATCGCATTGGAATTGAATCGAAAAAAGAAGGTTCGAGTGGTAGATATTGGATTAATCAGCCATGTAGCACCAATCTTTGTGATGTGGTTTTATATATATATATATATAACACGGTTATAGTTTGTTAGAGATACTATCACTTTCCTCGTTGTAGAGCATCTTTGAATTGACAATGATATAACTTTTATGAATATCTATGGAGATGATGTAATAAGAAAATAGGCAACAAATCTTTAATACAATGAATATAAAAGGTAATGTTAGTTTTTTCCTAGTTAAGCTTCCATGTGATTACAAATATGAACATCTTAAAAACGTTTGTTAAGCAATATTAGGAGATTGATGCAAGGCATAAAGGTGATCATGCTAACAATATTCCTAGAGTTCTACTTCTAACTTCTTTGCTTCAGTTGGAGTAGTCAAGCAATAGCTGGATTGTATTCTGAGGGAGGGATCCTCGCTCAATCAATAAGTAGCCATTTACTTGCATCAAGTCATACCACTACTTTGTTGTACCGTCTAAAATAATTATTGTAGATTGACAAAGGGTGCTACATGATACACGGCTCACATGTCATATGCGGTATCTGTCAGAAGGAATATGTAGCTTTTCTGTGTACAAAATTAGTCATTACACTGAGTGGAGTTTGGAGAGATAAGAAGGAGAAGAAATAATATGAGAAAAGAGATTGCAAGGCCAAATAATATGAGAAAAGAGATTGCAAGGCCATGAAACCCTTAGGTTGCATCTCATGTTATTTATATTGATATGCAGTACATCCAAAATTACTATTATACCCTCATAAGATAAATAACAATAATAACTCTAACACCTTCCCTCAAACTAGAGCGTATAGATTAGACATGTCCAGCTTGTTACATAAATTAGAAAATGGACCATGAGTAAGTGGTTTGGTGAGGATATCACCCGATTGATTCTCAGACCGAACATAAGGAGTGACGATATGTTTCTCCAGCAACAAATCACGAACAAAATGACAATACACCTCGATATGCTTAGTGCGCTCATGAACACCGGATCAGGGCCGGCCCTGAACAATTAGGGGCCCGAGGCAAAATTTCTTAAATAGGCCCCATACATAATGTAAAAAAAAGTATAAATAAAACAAAATTTTGTTGCAATCAAGATTTGAACCAAGGACCTCTTATATACAAGTCTAGCATTGTAACCACTGCACCACAATATTTTTTGTTTAAAAAAGGCATATGATACATACTAGTTCTATTATAGATAGTTCCATGTTGGTGCCTCCTTTCGTCAGGGGGCCCTGGACCGTCGCCCGGCCTGCCCTGGGCCAGGGCCGCCCCTGCACCGGATTACTGGCAATGAAAATGGTCGACTGATTATCACAATATATCTCTATAGGAATAGGAACCATAATTCTCATTTCATGAAAAAGAGACTGGACCCACATTATCTCAGAAGCCGTATGAGCCATCAAACGGTACTCAGTCTCTGTACTAGAACAAGCTGCAACATTATGCTTCTTACTATGCCATGTGACAACATTGTCACCCACAAATGTACAATAGCCAGAAGTAGATTTCCTATTACTGGGACTATCTATCCAATCAGCATCACTGAATTCCATCACCGTAAGCAACTGCGAAGGTTTGTACAACAAACCCTTTCCAGGTGCACCCTTCATGTATCATAGAATACGAGAGAGAGTCTTCCAATGTGGTTGCCGAGAGACATGCATAAACTGACTAACTATTCCAACTGCATATGAGATGTATGGTCGTGTAATAGTAAGATATATAAGTTTTTCAATCAGGCGTCTATAATGTCCAACATCCTCAAATAACTCTCCCATTTCAGCATATTGAATAAGAGCTGAATTGAACTTGTCAAACTAAGCTCGAGGTAACTGTTTCAGCCCATATAATTAATGCTTTCTTCAATCGACGTACAAGTTTTCCACTTCTAGCTACAGTATACCTCGGTGGTTGATCCATATAGACCTTCTCCTGTGAGTCACCATGCAAGAGCATTTTTTATGTCCAGCTGATACATAGACCATTTACGATTAACTGCTACAGCGATAAGAATCCGAACTGAATTCAGCCGAGCTACTGGAGAGAGTCTTCATATAGTCCACACCATATGTCTGTGTATAGCCTTTTGCAACCAACCGTGCCTTAAGGCGCTCAACTGAACCATCCGGATGATACTTAACAGTGTACACCCAGCGACAACCCAGTGTCTGCTTCCCAACATAAAGTGATGTAAGCTCTCAAGTCTGATTTTGCTGTAAAGCACACATCTCCTTATCCATTCCGCTTTTCCAACCAGAAGATGACATAGTCTGCTTATAAGTTTTGGGAATAGAAATTGAAGACAATGAAACAAAAAATGCATGAAAAGATGAGGAAGCACGATGTAAGGAAACATAATTATAGATGAGATATTTGTTCTTTGTAGTACAAAGGCATTTGCTTTTTCTGAGAGCAATAGGAATATCATCTGGATATGTGGTGACAGAAACAGAAATCACAGGCTTGAAAGCTGATTGGTTGAGGGTGGAATTCTGCAGAACCATTGACCTGTCCTTGGATCTCCGATAAACCTGTAAAGGGGGAATGGAGACAAACTGATTCAGGAATGACCGGAAGTGGTATGGAAGATACCAAATCTGATGAAAAAGAAATAAGACGATCTCCTGAGAGAAATAAAGGGGTAGACTCGAAGAAGGTAACATCTGCACTGACATAATACTTGCGTAACTGTGGACTATAACAACGATAACCTTTTTGAGTACGAGGATAACCAAGGAAGACATACTTCAGAGATCGAGGATACAACTTGTCTCGATTAGGTTCCAAGTTGTGAACAAATACGATACACCCAAACACTCAATGAGGTAAGGAAAAATGAGGGATGCATGTATGTAATATGGAGAATGGAACTTGATTATTTAATACAGATGATGGCATACGATTAATTAGATAACATACAGTAAGAACGACATTTGTCTAATACTATTTAAGGATATGCATGTTGAACATGAGAGTTCGAGCTACATCTAAAATGTGTCGATGTTTGCTTTCGGCTATACCATTTTGCTGGGAGGTGTGAACGCAACTGGTTTGATGAATAATACCACAATCAACACATAAAGTGTTTACAGAAGATTGAGTATACTCCAAAGCATTATTAGAACGCAAGATTTTTATACGTTTATCAAACTGAACATAGACTTCATTATAAAAAATGGATAATACATTTTGAAACTCAGATCTTTCTTTCATTAAATAACACCAAGTAATTTTGGAATAACCATCAACAAAAATAACAAAATATTGAAATTCTTTCAGACTTTTGACTCTAAACGTACCCCAAATATCAGAATAAATAAGTTCAAAAGACTGTAACTGACGACCCTCAACACGACTAGGAAAAGAACTACGGTGATGCTTGCCTAACTGACGAGCTTCATATTTAAGAGCAAAAATATGACTCAAACTAGGAACAGCTTAACACAACTTAGCCAAAGATGAACGACCCAGACGATAATGCCACTGCAACGGAGAAATAGAAACAGAAGTGAAAGCCTTTTCAGGTAGATCCAAGTAATGCAATCCATCTTTTTCATGCCCCGAATCAATCATCTTCCTCGTCCTGAGGTCCTGAAAAAATACAAGAGTTGGAAGAAAATGTTACAGTACATTGGAGAGATTTGGTTAACTGGCTTACAAATAGCAAATTAAAAAAAATTAGGCACATATAATGAATCAAATAATGACAATGATTGAGTAGGACGAATGACCCCTTTCCCAAATACAGGATGAGTAAACCCATCAGCTAAGATAATATTATGTTTCATAGGACTACGATGATGAAAGAAAAAATTTATACCAGACACGTGAGAACTTGCTCCTGAGTAGGGCTGTGCATCGGTCGGTGGCCGACCTATTTGGTCACAACCAAAGTCGCACCGAAGTTAATCGGTTTGAAAATATTTGCAGTCGAACCAAACCAACCAACTGGTCGGTTCGGTTTGGAAACCGACCGACTTGGTTCGGTTTGGCTCGGCTCGGCTCGGCTCGGCTGATCGGTTTTGAATCTTTATCACAATGTAGAGTATTTCACTTTGTTGTTTGTGAATAACCATAATGCAGTGAAGCCTATAGTATTGTCCGTGAATAACCACTTTATACCATAGTTGTATATATGTGAATAATCACAATGCGGTGAAGACCTAAAAAACCTACAATATTGTACACAACTGCATCCACATACAATTTTAGAATGAAATATATCTTGTTTGACAAACACTCTTTAGATACACAATTTGTAGTTTATACAGAGAACAGAGCACAAAGCCACACCCACATTCCAAAATAAAAACACTATTTAGATAATCAAATATATTGATTAAGCAAGTATGCTCAAGAAGAATATCCAATACTAAACCAAATAAACCTAAAGAGAGTGTTTTGGTGGAAATTAGGGTTAGGTTCTTGAGAGTGGCGAGAGGGGGGCTACTCCTCACTCACTTGAGTTGTTGAGTCCTCGTATACTAATTAACCAAATAAACCTAAAGAGTAAAGGCTAAAGCCTAAATTAAAACTGATGCACTTTATTAGGTTCGGTTCGGTTTAAATCGATTTTTACATTATCAAACCGCTAACCGAACCGAACCAATCGGTTTTTAAAAAAATTCAACCGAACCAAACCAAATGGACCATCGGTTCGGTTCGATTTGGTTTGACTTGGTTGGTTTGATCGGTTTATGCACAACCCTACTCCTGAGTCGATGACCCAAGTGGTGGATGGTGACTGGTTGCTACGAAAGCAGGATTATCTATATGTGTCATGATTGGAGTAGGTTGAAAGGTGGTACTAGCAAGTGCGCTCAACTTCTGGAGGATCTGTTCCATTGGAGATGAGGTATCGGACGTGGAAGTCTGATTGAAAGCTGAAGTATCATCTCTAGGAGCAGCAATGGTGACTTGAGACTGCATATTATCATCATGCACTTGATGTGCATATTCTGATTTATCCCACTTGTCCCAACAGTGTTCTTCGATGTGACTAAACATTCCACAATAATTATACTTCCGTGGTTGGCCACAACCACCACCACCACGACCATTGTCTCTACCACCATGACCACCTCCTCGACCAAAACTACGACTACCATCTCTACCATCATGACCACCACGTCCACTACCACGACCAGCAGCACTAGTAACTAGGACAAAAGAGTCATTACTCGGCACCACAGAACTCTGTCTTAGGAAGGAATGATTAAGACGGAAGAAAGTATCTGCCACAGTAGGTAACTGCTCTCCAGCAAGGATCTGAGCCTTATAAGATTCGAGCATAGGATCCAAGTCGGCTAGGATAAGTGAAACATGAAACTCTTACTTCTGTCGTTGAGCTTCCTTCAAATCAGTAGTAACAGGATGATATTGTAGCAGTTCCTCCCACAAAAGTCTTCTTTGAAGCCAAATATTCATGCACATGCTTCCCATTTTGTTTTGTATTAAACAATAACTCGTACAACTCATAGATACGGGCCACGTTCCGCTTCTGTGAATATGATTCTTCTAGAGATGCCTAAATCTGTTTGGAGGATTCACACCACTGAATATTAAAAGCAATGTGCGGCTCCATACTATGCCACAACCACAATATAATGTATGCATTAGCACTCGTCCAATCCTTATAATCGGTGGATGCTTCAGGCATGGGTTCTTCCGTCAAAAACTTCAACTTCTTCTTTGTCCTCAATACTACTTTGATAGACTTGGACCAGGCAAGGTAGTTCGCCCCCATTGAGTTTCACCGCTGTAATTGATTTTCCAAATTCATTATTATGAATAACAGTAAAAGTAGAACCACCTCTGCTAATACCACCAATACTGCTAACCTCGTCAGAAGATTCAGTCCCTGTTATACTTACAGATGCAACAAAAAGACGAGATATGTAGAAACCCTAGATCTCACAACGACCTACAGACGACAACAAAAACCAACGAAAATCTGTAGAAACCCTAGATCTCATAAACGAACCACGAACGATTACGAACGACGAACGACGATTCATGAAAAATAGACGAAAAATAGCCGATTTTTTTTTTTTTCCGGGGATGTCGTCCCGAACCCGACAGATCAGGGGCTACCGCCCCCGAGCCCCTATCGAACTCACGGCCAAGTTCGATCGGTCAAGTCGTGGATGGGATGTACAATACCTTCAAAAGAAGCTATGATACCAAGTGGAGTTTGGAGAGATAAAATGGAGAAGAGAGAATATGAGAAAAGAGATTGCACGGACATGAAACCCTTGGTTGCATCTCATGTTATTTATAATGATATGCGGTACATTCAAAATTACTATTATACCCTCATAAGATAAATAACAATAATAACTTTAACACACTGCATAACTTTGTTAAAGGTTGAGGTTGAAGTCGTACAAAATTGTTTTTTGCTATCATCGTTGAACTACCGGAAATTTTGCAACACCCAGGACACTTAAAGTTTGTGTAGTCTTTTATTCGCTTGGAATAAAGTTTCTAAGTCATTTGCCTGATTATTATTTTTTTGCGTTCTTTCCTCAAGGCAAACATTCTCCTTGGTTCTAGGCTGGATCCAGTAATTACATCTACTAAGAAACCTACTTGTTTTTATAATCGTGCCAGTTGCCTTCATCATTGCAACTTATTACGGCCACATTTCTATCAGGATTTGGATATAAAAGACTTCTAACTAATTTGGTTTAATCTTATAGGTTAGACTTATTGACGTGATTAATAGGCGTGCTTCAATAATCTGCATTCTTTTATGTGAGATTCTATGTGATGATCCTTGTTGCACTTTGTACTTGGAAGTTAATAGTGTATGCAGCAGCGTTTGCTATCACTAGCAGACATGCTTAGAAGATTTGAATCAATTTTGGTTTAAGCCGTCGGATTTAAATTTAATTAACCTTTTCCGCCTTAGCAACTTAAATGTCAAAATAAAAACTTACACTGTGTATAAGTAAATGTCGAAGTTTGATGTGTTGTTAATAGTAGAACTTGATTCTTGCAGGTTTAACTTTGGAAGAGTTATTGAACATCCCTGCTGGTAGAAAAAGAAAATACCACGACGACGTTACAGTCATCGTCATTCTCCTCGGCAGCAACCACCGGACATCAACTGCTTCCACACACCAGTAATATAGTGTTCCTATAGTTTATATTCTTTGTGAATATGAGGGCTTGTGCAATGCCTTCATGTTACTAAATTATAGCAAGTACCTTATTTTTGTGTATAGGGTTCCTGTGGCTCATTCTAGTTATCATAGTGGAGATATTGTTTAGTAGTGAAACTTTATTTTTTTCAGCATCCAGAAATGACTTGCTCAAGATTTTCAGTTGTTTATTTGTACAATTTAAAACAGTTATAATCAAGTTTTTAATTTTCATGAACATTTTAGATATTATTCTGAGTTTTGCAATCTTGAGGTGATCAAGCCGGAAGATTTATTGAATCAATGGCTGACAGAACCTGAGCTAGGCCTGAGGCCTTGAAGTATCAAAGTACTGATCGTTTCAACTTTGGATGCATTCTCACATTTTGACTGCACTTTATTTCAGTTTTTCCTGGAAGATATAATACTCTTATTGATCAAACTTCAATTACTAAAAATTAGTTCTTTCTGTTTTCTGTATGTAAGCAAATATTCAAATTTCTCGTTATAGCTCATTAGCACAAATAAAGAGAGTGTTATTAATCGATCTGCTCTTAGGATGTGAAACTTTTGGAAATTTTCGTATCATTATGTGACAAATTCTAAGTGTGTATTTCAATATAAGATTTATCTTTTATTGTTTTTTCAAACATGGAGAGGTTAGTCCATGTGATTGGTATGGTAGGGGTTTTACTAGATGACAAGCTTCAAACTCTCAAAGAAACAATTGTTTTTGTCACCCCCTTCTTGAAATTTTTTCTTTGGAGCTAGAAACCAAAGAGGTCTAGCTACTTGGGTGCAAAGTGATGCTTTGATGTCGCACTTCACATTTATGCATCAGGTGCTTTTGTGCGTCTTGCGTGGATAATGCGCTGGAGTCGCACGCGGGACTAGCGGGGTCAACTGGTTTAGTGGCCAGTTGGTCCAGCGGCCCAGTGGTTCTAGCGACTTTGTGCGTTCCGCGTGTATTGTTGTTCCACGAGGAACACGTCGTTCGTCAGAACTTCGGTTCCAGTGGCGCAATTAATCAGTCGTTGCTTTTGTGAGCATTTCAGCTTGTAATTGTCCACTTAGTGCGGAGTTACTGTTGTAACCGCATCCATGATTGGGAGTTACTCTCTTGTTATCCGCCCCACGTTGGTAGTGGACGGTTGTGACTGCTAGGGACTTGGCTCTTTTATATGTTCTCTAAGTTTTTGGGTACTTGTTACACTTAACAAAAGAGAGTATATGCAATAAGAGGAGAGTTTGCAGCATCAAGGTTCTGTCCATGTTCATCATTTAAAAGGTGATAAAGGAGCATTCTAGTAGTTCATCGTTTGAACTTACTGGTTCCAGGAAGCGATTCGACAGAAAAGATGTTGAACTTGCCAGCGACGATTTTCATCACCCCAACAATTTTTTTTATAAAATTTTTGCTCCAACGAGTAGCAACTTAGTGCATTATCCAGAGTTTCAGTCCCTAGCAATTTGTAATTTTCTAAGTACTAGCTGTTGTAGTCTTTGTGGTCGAACATTGTAAAAGTTTGTACGATTTTCTGTAAATTCAAAAACGGTTTCTTTGCAAGACTGAGCTGCCTATCATTAAGCTCGTCAGAGTTCTAGCAGCCCTAACTACATTTAAGACTGGCATAATTTTGACAGTCCTAAGACAGAAAATTGTGTGTTAGGATTGTTAAGGTTATAGCAGTCCTTCGTTGTCCCCAACCCGACTGTGCCGATTTCTAAAACTTTCAAATCCTAAAAATGGTGTTCAAAACCACCAATAATAGTTTACGGGAAAAAAAATCCCAACATACATTAATTGAAATCTAAAAATCAAAAAGAAAAATTCCTAAAAGTTGTGTTAATTTTTATTTCAAAAAAAAAAAAACTAGAAAATATACATTAAAACGAAGAGATGAAGAAGAAGATGAAGATTTAACTTGTCGTATTTGATTAGGATTGCAAGAGAAAAAAATTACAAGAGGAAGATGAAGTTGTATGGGAGGAAGAGGAAGAGGAAGAGGAAGAGGAAGGGAAGAGAGAAGAGGAGTTCGGATGTTTGAAATGACGATATTCCCATAACAAATGATGTGATATCTTCAAACATTTTTACAACTTAAAAGAGGTTTGTCCCTTGTCATCATGTGATAGTCTTTATCATTTTTTGTGGTGCACCTAGTAATTTTCTAAGTTAATTGTCTTTGGTCAGAAAATATTCAAAAAAATTCTTTCTCAGAAAGACATAGGGACTCTAGGATCAGTACAAATGTTATTCATGCCCAAAGATCTGAAGGCAGAGAAAGCTAGGGGTGCAACTCGGGCGGGTTGGGTCGGGTTTGAGGTCAACCCGAGCCCAACCCAATAGATCATAAGCCTAGTCCAAGCCCAAGCCCGACCCGACTTCGGGTTCAACATATGAAGCCCAAGACCAAGCCCGGAGGATCGGGTTGGGCTCGGGTTGGGTCGGGTCCATCGGGTTTATCGGACTCTAATATGATATTTGAAATAATTTTAAACAAGAGTAATATTAAATGCATAATCAAATAGCAATCAAGCCTCGATCATTACAAAATAAAACTGAAATGAGATTTAGGACAATGAATTGAAGAGTTCGGGTGAAAAAAATTATAGTTTAAACTTTTTATTTAAGTAGCATGAAACTATATATATATAAAAAAAAAAATATATATATATATATATATATATATATATATATATATATATATATATATATATATGTCGGGTTTCGGGTTCTTCGGGTTACCCAACACATGAACCCAAGCCCAACCCAATTTTTGATCGGGTTCAAATATTTTAACCCGAGCCCGAGCCCAAACCCGAATATCTTCAACCCTAACCCAACCCATTAACGGGTTTACCCGATCGGATTCGGGTTTAGCCCGCCTGAGTTGCACCCCCAGAGAAAGCATATGTTTCTGTAGCACCTATCTGTACTAGCTATACCTACTTAGCCTAATTCCCCTCTCCGTACATACAAAGATTCTAACTCTCAGTTTAAAGTAGAACAATCGAGTCCTACGGGAAGGAGAGGTACCTATTGGAGAGAGGCCCTTAGGATAATATCATGGACTACTTGAGAGTAGGGTGGGCGATAGGTTTATTCGGTTTCAATCGAATCGAAATAGTTAAAATCGAACAAATCGAACTTCTAAAAACTCAAAATCAAGATCGAATTGAAATTGAAATCGAACTGAACCGATAATCGATTCGTTTTATTCGATTTATTCGGTTGGACTATTTTTATTTTATGGGCCGGACCCAAAATTGATATTGTAGTTAAATTATATTAAAAATAATAATTTTATAAATACTTTTGTTGTATTAGAAGTTGGGCCTAAAGTTGGATTGATTATTAAATTATCAAGGTAGGATTTTAAAACACATACCTAAAATTGTTATTTTCAAAGTATACGCATTTTTAATTATAAAATATGTATAAAATTGAAAATAATTATATAATTGTGTAAGTCTTATTAGATTTTCGTTTGGACGGAAATCCAATAAATTTTTTTAATATTTTCAAAACCAATACCTAAACGAATTTTTTTGAATCTTTTATTCGGTTCGATTCTCCGTCCAAAATTGAATAACACTCGTCCCTATTTGAGAGGCCCTTAGTTGTGTAACTATAAATTCACTAGCCGGTGTTGTTGCATTACATTATACGACTATAAAGGTTTGAGGTGCATGGAGACAGTGTGCAGCTTACGAAAATATACATTAGTTATTAGATTGAATCATGATGATTTGAGTTGTGATGCAAATAGTTAGGATGTAAATAGTTAGGATATTTAGTTTTAGGGTCTCACGCATACATAGATATTAGGATCTGAGTCTCAAAATTGACCGATGTTAGAATATTGGTCTCGAAAACACTGTTTACGTAGACTAGTGAACAGTGACTTTGAGATACAAATTCTAACATCGGTCAATTTCGAAATCCAAACCCTAATATCCATATACATGTGAGACCCTAAAGTTAAATAACCCTAAATAGTTTCCCTGGAATCAAATACTTGATTGCTAGGTACTACTACCACAGAGAATCTCTTTCAGTGCCCTCAGAGAGGGGCCATCAGAAAGGAAGAAAGGATATCTATGCATAATTTGATTTGAGATGGGTCTATATTGGTCCCCAAGGGGATTTTGCAGCATATACCATACGCATTGTCCTCCAATATGGAAAAGTTGCAATATTAATAATAAGATGGAAGAATGGATGAGCATATATATATATATATATATATATATATATATATATATATATATATATAATGTATAGGGGACTAGGGACTTCAAGTGGGTAGAGAATATGCTTGCTCAATGTACTCAGTGACATAATGGGAATGGGCATTTCAATGTGAATCAATCAGCCCCTCCATGTTTATATTCCAACACTTTATGTGCATGAAGAATGAAGAGTCTTCTTCTTTTTCCTTGGGTGTGGTCTTTCTTGACAAGGAAAGTTGGTTCTCACTTCTCTCTCTCCCTCTTGACCATGAGCAACTAGCAGCATGAATCATGCTCAAGTAGAGAGTCAATGAATCATAAATGATGTATAGATAGTATTTAGTGACATCTTCATTTTAGATTAAGATCTCCCTATTTTCAAAAATACGATAACATGGTCCTTAAAATGTTAGAAAATGTCTTTATTTAGAGCAATTAAAAAAAGATCCATTTTTAGTATTTGTACATGGTCCTTATAATGTCAAAAACGACCCTAATCTTATATGTTTCTGCGTCCCCCAATAGTCGAGTTGCGTGGTAAAGAAAATCAATATTTTAAAGGAGATATTTCCTCAGGGTGAGTGTTCGGTTTATTCCTTTTCAACCGAATCAAAATAGTCAAAACTGAATAACCCGAAATTCTAAAAATCCAAAACCAAATTAGTCAAAACCAAAACCGAACGGAATAAGCGATTCAGTTTATTCGGTTAGAATATTTTTACTGTTTAATGGGACGAACCTAAAGTTAGAATCATGGCTAAATTATATTAAAAATGGTAATTTTATACACACATTTGTTGTATTTCAAAGTTGAGCCCAAAAGTTGGACTAGTTGTTAAATTATCAATGTTGAACATCAAAACATATACATAGAATTGTTATTTTCAAAATATACAAATATTTAATCACAAAATATGCATAAAATTGAGAGTAGTTACATATTCGGTTTTAGACCTAACTCGAAACCCAAAACCAAACAAGACATTTTAGAAAAACCGAACCGATTTTCTTTCAAACCGCGCGAACCAAATCTCTTATTCGGTTCGGTTATGTTCGATTTTCGGTCTACACTGAACACATTGTTGTTTGTAAAATTAAAGGTAAGGGGAGGACATGGAACTATTGATATGATAAAAGATAAATTTGGGCTGCAAAAGCCCTTTTCACTTTTGATGTGTCGAGCTCCGGTTAGAAAAGAACAAAGGTTGACACCGTAAATCTAAATCAAAATCTCGGATTCAATAAGCTTGTCCAGTTCTCCTTGTGCCAAGTTATATTGGCAGATGTGGTGATTCTTAGTTTTCGGATTTTTGGACTGTCATGTCAGTGTGGTGTTGGAGTGGGTGGGGTTCCCAACCTATGTGGAGAAGACCCCGGAGTGCGACGAGCGCCGTTCGTGTGTCGAAGAAGCTCGGGAAGTGGGCGACGTAGAGTCGCTGCTGCTGTTGCTGCTGCTGGAGCTTCTGGGAGCAGAGGATCCGAGTTCGGCCCGAACTCGGTCCCAGGCCGAGTTCTGGCCGAACTCGGTCTGGTTGTTCCAGCGTTTGGCCAGTAGGTGCTGGCTGCCCCGCACAGAGTGGTATCAGAGCTTTGGGTTCAAAGGGTGTCAGGAGTTGACAGAGGAACCAGAGAGGAGAGATGGACGCGAAGCCGGTGCGCATGGTGAACCTTAATGGCACAAACTATCATTATTGGCGGAGCAAGATGAAGGATTTGCTATTTGTCAAGAAGCTGCATCTACCTGTGTTTGCATCCGAGAGGCCCAGTGATAAATTCGAGGAGGACTGGAAGTTCGAGCACATACAGGTGTGTGGGTACATACGGCAGTTTGTTGATGAGAACGTGTACAATCACGTTGCCAATATTGAGCACGCGAAGACGTTATGGGATAAGCTGGAATCCTTGTATGCGAAGAAGACCGGGGTAAACAAGTTGTTCCTGATCCGAACGATGATGGGTCTGCGGTACAAGGATGGGGCGTCTATTACGGATCACTTGAGTGATTTCCAGGGCGTGGTTGACCAGTTATCTTCTATGGGAGTCAAGTTCGACGACGAAGTTCAGGGACTGTGGCTGCTGTGTACCTTGCCAGACTCGTGGGAGACCGTACGAGTATCTATGATCGCTTCTGCTCCAGAGGGCGTGGTCAGTCTGGAGTTTGCCAAGAGCGGGGTGTTGAATGAAGAGATGCGAAGACGTTCTCAGGGCACTTCATCCACATCCCACCACTCAGAGGCATTGGTTTCAGAGAGCCGCGGAAGGGGCAAAAGCAGGGGTCCAGGTGGTGGCAGAGACAAGAGCAGGGGGAAGTCCAAAGGTCGGTACGAGGACTCAGAGTGTTACCATTGCGGTAAGAAGGGCCATATCAAGCGGAATTGTTTCGTTTGGAAGAAGGAGAAGAAGGGCGACAAGGGGAAGCAAGAAGAGAACACTACAGCGGCGGCCTCGACGCATGGAGGCGATGTGATCGTCGTAGGTGATGAGGTCATTACTAACCTCGCCTGCGATGACAATTCTTGGCTGGTGGACTCAGGGGCTTCAGCACATGTATCTCACAATAGGACACTGTTTGCCACTTACACGACAGGCGACTGTGGCGTGTTGAAGATGGGCAACGGAGATGTGTCGAAGGCGGTTGCCATTGGAGATGTGCATTTGAGAACGAAGACGGGTGCGGTTCTTGTTCTCAAGGATGTTCGTCACGTCCCTGATATCCGTTTCAACCTGGTGTCGGTTGGAAGGTTGGATGACGAGGGATTCTTCAGTCTCTTCAGGAATAGTCAGTGGAAGCTTTCCAGAGGTTCGTTGGTGATTGCCAGAGGAAGCAAGAAGTCCGGTCTCTACTATATGGAGAGGAGCGCACAGGGGGCACAGGAGGTGAACGCAGTCAGTGATGCGTCTACCGAGTTGTGGCACAGGCGGCTCGGCCATATCAGCGAGAAGGGGATGAGCTACTTGGTGAACAGGAAGGTGATTCCGGGGCTCAAGTCTACAAAGTTGGAGAAATGCACGCACTGTTTGGCTGGGAAGCAAAATAGGGTGTCTTTCCAGAGTCACCCAAGTTCGAGGAAGCCGGCGTTGCTCGAGTTGATTCACTCGGATGTCTGCGGTCCTATGAAGGTAAAAACTCTTGGTGGTGCTTCTTACTTTGTGACTTTTATTGATGACTGTTCCAGGAAGGTTTGGGTCTATGCCTTAAAGACCAAGGATCAGGTGCTGCCTACTTTCAAGGAGTTTCAGGTCTCCGTTGAAAGGGAGACAGGCAAGAAGTTGTTGTGTGTTCGGTCCGACAATGGCGGCGAATACATCGGTCCCTTTGATGCGTATTGCAGAGAGCAAGGGATACGACACCAGAAGACTCCGCCAAAGACACCTCAGCTCAATGGTGTAGCGGAGCGCATGAACAGGACACTGATGGAGAGGGTGCGGTGTTTGCTGTCAGAAGCAAACTTGCCGGGCAGTTATTGGGGTGAGGCTCTTCTCACAGCTGCTTATATTATTAATTTGTCTCCTAGTGCTCCTTTGCAGGGTGATGTGCCTGACAAAGTATGGTACGGCAAAGAGCCGTCATACAATCACCTGCGGGCGTTTGGTTGTAAAGCCTTCGTGCATGTACCGAAGGACGAGAGGACCAAACTTGAGCCGAAGACGAGGCGATGCGTCTTTGTCGGCTACGGTCGGGATGAGTTTGGCTATAGACTCTACGACCCAGTGGAAGGAAAGCTCTACAGAAGCAGGGACGTGGTGTTCGTCGAGGATCAGACCATGACCAACACTCAGGACTCCGAGACGCCTTCTGAGGCTGAGGAATTGCCTGAGTTAGAGTCATTTCGCTTCGAGCAGTTTCCAGAGGACATCGCGGAGGATCCAGTTATGGGGGAGCCGGTACATGGAGTTGCTCCCAACCTTGATCATCAGCCTGCTGATGGTGGTCAGGGTGTCCCTCAGGAGGATGAGCATGCCGGAGAGGTAGTTCCTGAAGGGGAGGAGGCTGTCGGTATACAGCCAGCACCAGTGGCTCCACTGAGAAGGAGCAACAGGGATCGTCGACCATCTACGAGATACTCGCCGGATGAGTATGTGCTACTGACTGACGGGGGAGAGCCCGAAAGTTTCGCAGAGGCTATGGAAGACGAACACAGGCAGGAGTGGATGGTGGCTATGCAGGAGGAGATGAGTTCCTTGCACACCAATTCTACTTATGATCTGGTGCGGTTGCCAAAGGGCAAGAAGGCTTTGAAGAATCGATGGGTGTTCAGAGTGAAGCAGACGGATGATGCTACTCGCCCTCGATACAAAGCGAGGCTGGTAGTCAAGGGCTACGGTCAGCGGAAAGGCGTGGATTATGATGAAATCTTTTCGCCTGTCGTCAAGCATTCGTCTATTCGGGTGGTGCTAGCATTAGCAGCCAGTTTCGACTTGGAGGTCGAGCAGATGGACGTGAAGACGGCGTTCCTCCACGGTGATCTTGAGGAGGAGTTGTACATGGAGCAGCCGGAGGGATTCTGTGAGAAGGGCAAGTCACATTTGGTCTGCCGGTTGAGGAAGAGCTTGTATGGTCTGAAGCAGGCTCCGAGGCAGTGGTACAGAAAGTTCGAGTCGTTTATGGGGGAGCATGGTTATGCACGGACGACGTCGGACCATTGTGCATTTGTGAGGTATTTTGCCGAGGATGATTTCATCATTTTACTGCTCTATGTGGATGATATGCTATTAGTGGGTCGGAATGCCACTAGGATAGCGGAGTTGAAGCGCCAACTGGGCGCGGCCTTCTCTATGAAGGATTTGGGCGCAGCGAAGACTATTCTTGGGATGGAGATCAGCCGAGAGAGAGAGTCCAAGCTGCTACACTTGTCCCAAAAGAAGTACATTCATCGGGTACTTCAGCGTTTCGGGATGGACGGGTCGAAGAAAGTGAGTTCCCCCCTCGCGGCTCACTTTAAGTTCACTGAGGAGCAGTGTCCATCTACCGAGGACGAAAAGGAAGATATGGAGCGGGTTCCATATGCTTCAGCTGTGGGAAGCCTGATGTATGCTATGGTGTGTACGAGGCCAGATATTGCTCACGCAGTTGGTACGGTTAGCAGGTATCTTTCAAATCCTGGAAGGGTACACTGGAGTGCGGTTAAGTGGATTCTACGATACCTTCAGGGCACTGCTGGTTGGAGACTTTCTTTTGGTGGTGACGAGCCGAAGCTGGTCGGGTATACCGACGCTGATATGGCTGGAGATGTAGACACGAGGCGATCGACTTCGGGCTACGTGATGATGTTTGCGGGAGGAGCAGTGTCGTGGCAGTCGCGGTTGCAGAAGTGTGTTGCCTTGTCGACGACGGAGGCGGAATACATTGCGGCGACGGAGGCTTGCAAGGAGCTGTTATGGATGAAGAAGCTGTTGCAGGAAATGGGACTGAAGCAAGAGCAGTATACTTTGCTTTGCGACAGTCAGAGTGCTATCCACCTTGTGAAGAATCAGACGTTTCATAGCCGGTCCAAGCACATCGAGACCCGGTATCATTGGATACGGGATGTGGTTGAGAAGAAGGACGCGGAGCTTGAGAAGGTGCATACAGACGACAACGGAGCTGATATGTTTACGAAGATTCTACCAAGGGGGAAGTTTGAGTACTGCAGGCAGATCGTCGGGATGACGACGTCCTCCCCATAGTTGTGAAGGGGGAGATTTGTTGGAGTGGGTGGGGTTCCCAACCTATGTGGAGAAGACCCCGGAGTGCGACGAGCGCCGTTCGTGTGTCGAAGAAGCTCGGGAAGTGGGCGACGTAGAGTCGCTGCTGCTGTTGCTGCCCAGGGGGAGATTCTGGAACAGGGGATCCGAGTTCGGGCCGAACTCGGTCCCATGGCGAGTTCGGGCCGAACTCGGTCTGGCCACTCCAGTACTGTGGGGTGAGGTTCTGGATGCTTGACACAGAGTTCTGGCCGAACTCTGTGTCGTCGGGGGCTGAAGCGGATTTTAGGATGAGTTTTCATCATTGGATCTAATCCAACGGTCCAGGTTGGTTGCGGGATTGGGGAGTTATATTGAGTTTTCTCAACCCTAATTCATAATCGCAAGTATTGGACAACACAAAAAGTTCGAGAGAGAAGGAGGCAAGAGTGCCATTGCAACTTCGGAGAAGAAGACGGAGGATCGAAGGTCGTTTTTCGAAGGAGATCGTGTTTCGGGTAATCTCTACTCGTCGTTCTCGTTCTTCGTAGCCTTGTGATCATTGTTCTTATCTCTGAGTGTTGTGGGGATCCGATTTGGATCGGAGGAGTTTGTAGAGGGTGTAATTCTTCTATTCCATTAGTGGAGGCTTCTCAGGGTTGGACTCCGATCGTCCCGTGGTTTTTCCCGCAAGGGTTTCCACGTCAAAAATTCTCTGTGTCTGCGTGGACTGTTTTTGTGTGGTTGTTTTTGGTTCGTGCGTTGTATTGCTCGGTCCTCTCGCAGGTACTCTCCGGTTTGGGGAAAGGTTTCCGCGTTTCTTTCCCAACATGTGGTTCGACGAAATCTTCAGAATTACATAGAGAAATTGCTTTACCATTTTGTAACATGGAACTTGTAGATTCAATCATTGGAAACCTTAGGTATGAAATGCCAGCAGCAAACCTTTGTCTGGCTACTGTTGATGCAGGCTGATTGAAGTAAAAAGAACTCTGTTCTTCCTCTACTGGCAAACAAGCAGAAGCCTGAATCAGCAAATTAACCTTGCTTACAAGTTTCTTTCTAACTCCATAGACGTTCGAGTTCATCAAGTTTATTCGAGTTCTAGGGATATCGATACATAGAATCCATCTACAACAACAACAACAATTACGAGAAAAATTACGAAAGTTACTCGAGTAGAACATAACAGGTTTCTTATACATCTTTCTTAGGATATCTGAACAATGGAGCACCAGGTATCTACATTTACAACTCAAGTATCCCAACATTGAAACTCTTAACCCCCAATTGTCAAAACAAAACTTGAGACTTTTGTTGCTAGAATCCATCTTTTACACTTCCGCTAAATTGTTTTGTTTTTTTGGGGATATTTAGTAATGGGGTCTCACATATTAGTGGATATTAGGATTTGAGTCTCGAAATCACTGTTCACGTAGGCTAATGAACAATATTTTTTTTTTTTTACGAACATATCAATTTTTCCCCCTCCTCGAAGGAGTGTCAACTTACAATCGAGAGTCACATGACTACCTAGACAAAAATATGAAACCCTAGCATCCCTACGGTAAAAGTAGCCGCGACATCAGCAGAGTCGAAACTTAATCTATGTTTAAAGAGCTAGCTCTTAGCAGATTAGGTTCAGCTTGTCTACTAGAAACAAAAGAAAATCTCAGGGGAGATCATTTTAAAAAAGGCATAGTCTAGGGACATGAACATAATTCTCATTTTTTTTGTACAAAAAGCATGCACTTAATGCACCACTTAACCCAAGATCCCTTTTAACTTTGGCATATGTCCTCTTCTGTTAGATGGTGAGATGCATTTGCCTAACTCTCCTTAAATATTCAGCATTAACATACATAAAGTTGCCACAACATACAAACAAACACTTGTAGACCAAGTAACCAAATCCTCCTTGTTATATTAGCATTACAAGAGTATTGACTTTGCCACAAATTATATGTTCACAATTTTTAAGGTATTGGGAACAGGTATTACACTTTATAAAGTCATAACTAGTATTAGTAATACCGTGTAGCGGAAAACCTAGGAAGCATGGACACTCCAAGAATCGATGCTTGTTCTGTCGGTCGGGCATGTATCGGACACACAAAAGTCACTCGAAATATACTAGGACACACCAAAATAGGGGGTGTGTCTGTGTCCTTACCTTGTAGTGTCGTATACAACATCGGGAAACACCCCCTATACCTTGTATATATCATCAACATTTTGTATTTCTATGAAGTGTTTCTTATGAGTAGTACTACGACTATACTGCTAACTTATCTACCAAACACTAAAACGTGACACTAGGTATCGCATAATGGCTTTTATAACCTTTTCTAGCAGGTTAAATCCTCTAAGAGGAGGCACTATATAAAAACCTCTCATCCAATATTTACACTTTTGTTTGTTGTGGAGTATCGGAATTGTGTCCAATATGTGTCCAACACATGTTTGGGGTGTTTGTGCTTCCTAGGTTATGAGCAATACCCTGTTTTTACTTAAAAAGAAAAGAAAAAAGCAATATACCTTGTCCATCTTGTATAGCTCATATGGTATCTATTACCTACACACACACATGAAAGTTACCAGTGTATACAAGAGATCATTATACTTTCTTCTGCATGGCTTTCGACTTTCTTGTTCGTATAAAATTGCCTATAGCCCTATGGGAACTTTCTTAGAACTGAAGAAATCGCGGTATACTTTACGCTTTGATGTCTGCATCAACTTTTATCAGAGAACATATGCACTCTGTCTGGCCATTGAGCCTTCTCCTCTATTTATAGTCTGTTACATATTCTTGTTTGAACTGCTTTAGTTAATCACATTTCATGGATAAACCTAGAAGGCTAAACAAGAATAGCCTTTAGACTTTCAGAAGTTGATTACCGAATAACAAACAACACGGCGAATCGCTCTTGAATTCCACAAGACATTAAAAATTCAACCAAACATTTGAAAGAACAAGGGAAAAAGGAAAAAATATTCCACATTATCGATAAAAGAACTAATAATAATAAGCGCTATAATTGACAGAATTAAGCATCTAATCTGATAAAAATAGCAGTATATGAAAAAAAAAAAAGGCATCCAGACTCACAAAACTACTATTAAGTATCATATAACATGCTGACATACATAAACCCACCTATGACCTGAGATGTTGAGATGTGACCAATACAAATCCCTTCTTTTGTCTGTGATTTCAAACACAAGTAGCTTTTATATACTACAAATCACATTTGTATGGCATGACATAACCTATAAGAGGAGCACTAAGTTGGAACCTACAAGGCATGGTACCTCTCTTTAGCTCTTACATTTTAAAAAAACATATTTTCAGGAAATCAATAAAAAAAATCAACATTTGCATACTGGAGGATGTGGGTTAAAGTTCCGAAAACATTACATACATCTTGACCAGTGGGGGGTTGGGTTGCCCTATTAGTTTTGGTTGTCCCTTGAGCCTTATTGTGGGCCGATCCTGGAGGGTCACCCGTGACTCCGACCTCTTGTGGGATCATGTTGAACATGGGGGTTGCCCCAAGCAGAGGGGAGTTGCCCAAGTCCCAAGTCTTGTCTAACTTACCCCTGGGCCAGCCCTGAACTTGACCCTCCCCGAGAACCTTAATTCGTTACCACCGGAGCATCTTTCTTATATATTTACAGGCAAACCTACTAACTTTCCAGGTTAGAAGGGACTGCACATTCATATTTGCAGCTTCATATGCAAAGGTATTTTTGCACTTCCACAATCCAAACCCATAATTAACTTGGATGATTCATTCATAGGTAAACAAAGCAAAAACTGTACATAATTTTTTTTTTTTAAACAAAATAGTCATTAAGCTTCATGGTCAGTTAAAGAACTTACCAACGAGGTGAACTGGACTTACCGACACTCCAAAAATGTGAGTCGTGTCGGACACTCCAAAACAGATGTCGTGTGCGTGTCGATGTGTCCTATATTACCAATTTGGTAGATTATTGCAAAGATCACACAACACACAACCAATCAAACAAAAAAAACCAAACCATATTGACACCAAGAATCTTATTATTACTAGATAGTAAGTACTCTGTTTGCCATCTATCTAAACTTTTGGCCAAAGAAAGAAAAAAAAAGGGACACATTCCACTAGAACAAGAAAGTAGCACAAGTTGTTGACAGTAACAACTACACTTAGTAACTAAGAAAAGGGAATGGAAAGAGGCACCTCCACCGCCTCTCGCCGGACTCCGGGGGCCGGCAGCAATTACATAACGGCGCACGCATTGGCGTTCTCCTCGCTGAAGATCTCGTAGCTCGCCGTGGCCGCAGCGGTGCCCGACGACGGTATGTAGTACGGGCCCGTCGCCAGCGGCTGCACGGCGCTGTAGCTCACCACGTAGGTCGGCGGCACGGGGTACGTCGGGAGGTGGTAGGCCTGCTGGCGGGGCGCCGGGAGCATCGCGGTGACCGCGGGTTTTTGGCTCTCTTCGGCCTGCTTCTTCGTCTCACCGCCGCCGCCGCCACCACCACCACCGCCGTTGACACCACCCGAAGCAGCACCTCCTCCGCCACCGCCACCATTGTTCCCTTTCTTGCCCTTCTTCTTCCCGCCACCACCGCCACCGCCACCGGCGGGTTTCTCCGGCTGCGGAGGGGCGGTCTTGGTGTCCTTTTCGTCGGCTTTCGGGGGGTCTTTGGAGGGTTCGGAGTCGGGCTTGGCGGCGGCGGCGGCGGCGGCGGCTTCGGGTTCTTTGGTTTCAGGCTTGTCAGATGGTTCATTGGGCTTGTTGTTGCTACTGTTGTTGTTGTTGTTGTTGTTCTTTTTCTTCTTCTTCCCACCACCGCCGCCGCCACTGCCACCACCACTGCCGCCGCCATCAAGCTGAGCAGTAGTAGTATTGGCGGGGGGTTTGGGCTGGTCGGGCCAGAGCTCGGCGTGCTTGCCGGTCTTGAGCAGCTTCTTGAGGAGGGTGTGGGCCTCGACGTTGCCGGTGACGGTGACCTTGTGCTGCTGGGGGTCTATGGTCGTCTTGTAAACCCCTGCGTGCGTGCATGCCATGGCGTTCCAGAAGGATCGAGAAGCTATATTTGATGAGTATACGAAATTGATGCGCAAACCGAACAAGTAGGGAGTGCATAGCATAGGGAACTGACCTTCTATTGCTTGGAGAACTTTCTTGACCTTCTTCTTGCAGCCTTCGCAGTGGATGGACACTCTCAGCACCCAAGTCTGCAGAAACAACCAAACAACACATATACAATGGAACCGTGCACTATGGAAGTGAGGAAGTATGTATATACATGTATACGTACGTACGTACCTGGTATTGGAGTGGTTCTGGAGTTTCTTCTGCTGTTGAAGCCATTGGAGAGCAGAGTGGAAGAGGGGAGTTGGAGTTTGTAAGTAGAGAATGAGAGTGAGTGAGAGGTGATCTTTTTGTGTGTGTGTGTGTTGGAATGGTGGTGTGGGACTATTATGTCCCACTGGGAAGAAGGGTGCATTTAAAACCAAGTTCCCCTCTGGACCACCATATACTTGGCTAATACTTTCTTGGTCTAATTAGAGTTTCAATTATGCTATTTGGCTCTCAAAATATTTGGATGATTCTATTTTTTATTATGTGGTATCTGACATAGCAGCTGACATAACAGCTGACATGGCAAATTTTAACCCAAAATATTAATTATCAAAAAAAAATTAATATTAATATTAATGTTAATATTAATATTAATGTTAATGTTAATGTTAATATTAATATTAATATATTAATTTTAATTTTAATTTTAATTTTAATTTTAATTTTAATTTTAATGTTAAGGTTAATCTTAATATTAATTATCATGTTAATTTAATTTTAATTTTAATATTAATTTTAATGTTAAATTTTGTCATGTCAGCAACCATGTCATATGCCACATAATGGGAGATGGCATCACCAAAATATTTTGGGAGCCAAATATCATTTTTGTTAGAGTTTACACCCATAATTTTGTACCAGTTTAGAGTTTTAAATTTTTTTTTTTATGTCAAATTGAAAAGTTTAGACGTTGGATCTTAATTTTTTGTTAAATATTTTTTATTATGCCCTTCGTAGCCTATGTAGGAAAGTTTCATTGTCAGCATGGGTAGAAAGGGTATAATGAAAAGAAAAATAAAATTCAGGGTCCAAACTTTTCAATTGGACATATTATGACTTAAACTCTAAGGTTGTATAAAATTCAGGGTCGAAACAATAATTAGCCTACTTTCTTCTTCTTCCTTTTCTTTGGCTAAGTTAAGGTAGGAAATCAATTCTTTACTCTATTCATGGACATGAAAATTTATAATTTTCATCAAAATAAATTAGGTTTTTTTAAAGGACAAAAAATATAATCATAATTCATCTTTGAGCACAGAGAGTTTGGACTCAAGTTGTGAAATGGGCCGGGCGGCCCGGTGCCCGGCCCGAGCCCGCCCGGCCCGCCGCCTTATTAGCCCGGCCCGGCCCGCGACGAAGCCCGGACCGGCCCAGCCCCCCTGTCCCAGTGGTCCGGGTCGGGCCTCCCCCTCCGAGCCCAAGCCCGGCCCGGCCCGGACCGGAAAGAATTTTTTTTTTTTTTAATGGTTAACGTTAGGCCCGGCCCGGTAGGCCCGAACCGGCCCGGTAGGCCCGAACCGGCCCGGTAGGCCCGAACCGGCCCGGCCCGGTCTAGCCCGGTCTGAACCATTTTTTTTTTTTTTTTTTTTTTTTTTGAATTGGAGGGGGTATTTTACCAAAATACCCCCATAATATAGCTGTTATTAAAACGTTGGAGGGGTATTTTGGTCATTTTCAAGAAAATGACCAAAAAACCACTCCAACAACTCTATTTTGAGGGTAGAGGGGGTCATTTGGCATGGGAAAAATCCTATAAATAGGCCATAAAATTCATTTTTCATACACAATTCACTCATTCAATCTTCATACAATTTTCTCTAAACTAAATCCGGCTTTCCATCAGTTTGCGAAGAAGCTCCCAACCCCGCTCAAGGCTCAAGCTCCGAAATCCGGCGTCCGATTTAATATTTTTTCTTCTCTTTCTCTCTTAAAAATTCAAAATTGTTTTATATTGTTTGATCAAAATTTGTTTGTATTTTTCTTACTCTCTCTCTCCCTCTCTTACTTATTAAATATTACTTACTCTTTTTTTATTTTTCGGGAATTTTTTTTCGGTGTATTTTTCTTCTCTCCCTCTCTTCTAAAAATTTACATTAATTTTTTATAATGGCCGGACAAGGTTCTAACCCACCTACCGGTGATGCCGGAAATACTTATGAATATTATAATACTTATTTTGAGGAAAATCTTATTCCTGATGATACTCCTGAAGAATTAGTAGGATCCCCTCCTGAAATTGCGAGTTCCACTCGGAATGTGCCAAAAAGAAAGAAAAAATCAAAGTATTGGGAATTTTTTGTTATTCTTTATCAAACTAATCCCGATAATTCTCTTGTTTTAGATCCGAAAGGAAATCCAATAGCGTACGCGGCACAGTGCAAGAAATGTGCCAACATATACAAATGGAAGACTGGAGGTGGCACGGGTACAATTTCAAGACACTACGAGACCTGCTACGGGAAAGACACAATTTCTGCATCTCAAACTCAAATAAATTTTGCTGGAGGTAGCACGGGATCGTCAATGGGTACGTTTTCTTATTCTGCCGCTCGGCATAAAACTGAGTTTACAAAATATTTGATTTCTGATGAACTTCCTTTCACTGCGGGTGAAAGTGAGAATTTATATGATTATGCCACATCTTCTTTAAATCCTTGTTTTAGTAAAGTGACTAGAGGCGCCGCTAGAAAAGAGGCTATTAGACTTTTTCATGAGAAAAAAGCGGCTTTAAAAGAAAGTCTTTTGCATGTTAGTCAAATAGCCATTACTTCTGATATTTGGACAAGTAAGCAAAATTACGCTTACATATGTATCACAGCACATTACATAGATTCACAATGGATGTTGCAAAAACGCATCATCTGTCTAAAAATATTAGAATTTCCACACACAGGCTCCACAATAGCAGGCGCTATTATAGAACACGTGCGTGAATATGATATTCACCAAAAAATATTTTCTGTTTCATTTGATAATGCTAGTAATAATACTTCTGCCATCTCTTCATTAGCGCTAATATTTCAGCCCATTTTAGAAGGTAGATTAATGCATGTTAGGTGTGCTTGTCATATTATTAACTTAGTAGTAAAAGAATGTCTTGATTATTTTAGCTCACATTTAGATACTCTTAGACAATGTTTACACAGTTTAAACACGTCTCCTTCACGGCAACAACATTTCAAGGCCACATGTCAACATTTTAATATTCGTTTTAGAAGATTTGTAAAGGATGTTCCACATAGATGGAACTCAACTTATTTAATGTTGAAGTCCGCAATTCCCTTTAGAGATCCTATTACATATTATTGTAACACGGATCTCAATTTTGAATTTCAAGTAACTGAGGATGATTGGGAAGTTGCTTCTTCAATTTGTGAATTCTTAGAAACTTTTTACAATGCTACACGTACTCTTTCCGGTGTTTACTATCCAACTTCTTGCTTAGCTTTACAAGAACTTTGTAACATTTCTTTCTTATTTTCTAAATATAGAACTGCCCACCATTTTGCTTACGTTGTACAGAAAATGGAAGCAAAATTCAAAAAATATTGGGGCAATGTACCTTTATTGTATTGCTTGTCTTCAATTTTTGATCCTAGAATCAAATTAGATGGTGTAGATGCATTGTTAGATGACTTTGGAGAGAACATGAATATTGATGTTAGTGGCACAAAAGTAGAAGTTAAGCTAGCTTTGGATAGATTAGTGGTCCGTTATGAAGACAAAGCACCAACTCCCCGCCCAACTCAAGGGCCTAGTAGTAGTAGTAGCTCTGGTTTGGTGTCTAAGTTGACACACGCCAAAAGTATACTACAACGGAAGAAACAAAAACAATCTTCCCAACCGACCCAAGAGTTGTCTTTATACCTTAGTTCTTATGAGGAAGAAGACGATTCTTCCACTCACTTCACCATTTTAGAATGGTGGAAAAAACACGAAAAAAGATATCCTGTACTTTCTATGATAGCACATGATCTACTAATGGTCCCGGTGTCCACGGTAGCATCGGAGTCATGTTTTAGTACAGGTTCAAGAATTTTGAGCAAGAAGAGAAGCCGGTTGCTGCCAGATATCTTGGAAGCATGTGTATGTGTTCAAGACTGGGTCCAAGCCGAGAAAAGAACTCAAAACAAAGTAGATGAAACTGCCGACATCAACGAGCTAGACTTCGAATCGCTTAGAATGGGTGAATCATTTGGAGCGGAGCAAGAAGAATGAGGCAAAGGTATGAATACAAACTTTGATATTTACACTTTGGAGCGGAGTAAGTAAATAATTTTTAAAAGTAAATAATTTAAAAGAAAGTAAGTAAAATATAAGTAAATAATTTTTAAAAGTAAGTAAATAATTTTTAAAAGTAAGTAAATAATTTTTAAAATATAAGTAAGTAAATAATTTTTAAAATATAATTTTTAAAATATAAGTAAGTAAATAATTTTTAAAAGTAAATAATTTAAAATAAAGTAAGTAAAATATAAGTAATTTAAAAAAACTAAATAAATTATAAATTATATTACTTAAAAGAAAGTAAGTAAGTAAAATATAAATAATTTAAATTAACAACTCAAACAAACTAAATAAATTTAAAAATATAAAAAAAACATTTTTTAACTTCGCCTATGCCGGTCCCAAGCCCGGAAAAAGAAGGAGGGAAAAATGTTTAAAATTTATACAAATACTTAAAAAAACTTTAAATAAACTTTATACACTTAGAATAAACTTTATAAATAATTTTATATATTTTAAAAATTTAACTTAAACAAATAAGAATATCAATTTTTTCAAATAAAAACTTTATAAACTTTTATATACTTTTAACATAAACTTTATCAAATTTTTAAAAAAAAAAAAAATTAAAAACCAAGCCCGGACCCGGCCCAACCCAAGCCCGGGCCCGGCCCGGCCCGCTGGCCCGAACCGGCCCGGCCCAGCCCCTCACCCGCCGGTCCTGTGGGCCGGGCTGGGCTTCGATTTTACTCACCGGGCCGGGCCCGGCCCGGCCCGCTTTCTGATCCGGTCCGGTCTGGGCTTGGCCCGAGCCCGGTTCAGCCCGCCCAATGTGGGCTTCGGGCCGGCCCGGCCCGGCCCGTTTAACACCTTGAGTTTGGACCTAATTTTTGTAATAAATATAAGAAATTGTAATGGAAAGTGAATCATTAGGGTAGGTGGGGGAAAGTTTTTTTTTTCCCCTCTCTATATTTTTTTTCCCTTTGGGACTATTTTTCTTTCATGCTCCCTTTCTTTGGCATCCAAATACAGAAAATAAATAATTTTCAATTGTCAAGACCCTGATTCTGCAAACCAAATGCGGTAAAGTATGTCATGGCCTAATCTTCTCAGCTCATAAACCTCTCCTCCAAGTAAGTATTAAGAAATATCATTTCACTGAATCTAAAATATGTTCACGGGTGATTATATTATACCTATATTATTAATCAAATCTAGCGTACATTGCACAATATCCCAACATGATATAATACTGGGCCTTTGAGTTTCAGTTTCCTATTTTTTACTATTATAAAAAGGCTTAAAAATGACTCAAAATGAGTTGTCTAAGCCGTATGTATATCCTCACTTAATTAAGTGAAAAAAAATTCAAAATTTTTTTCTAACTACAGTGAATGTATATTCTCACCTACGCAGAAAAAAAATCCAAAAAACATAAATTATAACTATTTGAACATATATCCAAAGTCTATAAACACATCTATAAAATAAAATCTTAATTAAAATATATTCAATATTCATATTATATTTAAACCATATCCAAAGTTTCAAAAATATGACTATAACAAATCCTAACTAAAATATATTTAAATTATATTTATACTATTTAATATAATATAAAATTTTATCTGTTTTTTAAAAATAATTCATAGGAATTATTTACTCTTTATTTTGTAGGTACTGCAACGCACGTAATATGCATTTTGTTATACACTTAATATATTATAATAAATTTTAAAATAAGTGGTAATTTAATTGTTAAATATACATGATTTTAATAATTATTAAGTTCAACCTTAGATATCTTCTTAAATTTTAATTTAAGTAATTTTTGTAGCCGTTCCTTTGAAAACAAATGGGTTTGTTCTTCTATATGTGACTATCATCTCAAACTATTGATATTTATTTTTTAGATTCCACCGACAACTGCAAAAAAGGAAATAAAAATCCAAATATGAAAGTATGACTCTTATGGAGGATTAAAAAGAGTTTTGATAGATTAGATGGTGCTTATTGTGCTAGCACAAGAACTTTGGGATTTAATTTTTTTGGTTATAAAAACACATTTTGAAATGGCTATTTATTTATTATTTTATTATCCTTTATTTTTTGTAAAAAGAGAAGTCAAGGAAATAAGTTGAGACTCCAGGCCTCGTTTGGTTCGTGGAATGGAAGGAAAAGAAAATCAATTTCTTGTCATTTCCTTTCCTTTAGAAAACTTTAATTCACATTGATTTTCCTTTCCGATGTTTGGCAACGCCAAGAAATTTGATAAAAAAAAGTGAATACTTCAATGTGGAAAAGTGATTACTTGCTTGGATGGATGGAATCACTTTCTCTCATATTTTTTCTTCCATTGAAAATCACTTTCCTTTCCTCCTCAATTTCTTGGACACCCAAATATAGTAAAACAATCACTTTTCTTTTCCAACCCGGAGATTCCGCGAACCAAACGAGACCCTAGAGTCATGATGTTAATAAAATAAATTCTTTTTCGATGTAACAGATTGCACAAAACAATAACATGCATATAAAAGTGTGGTAGTTAAAAGAAACCCAAATTAGCATAACTATATTCATATTGTTCAATATCCCACTCAAAAATTTCGATTCCAATCACCAAGTCCATCTTCCTTCAATCCACATAAACCTTAAACAGCTAAAAGACTATAACCTTTAATTTTCCGTTTTGATTAAGAAATATTTGAAGTATATATAGGTTTGGTTGTGGTTGTCATGCATCAGAGATCATGTAAAACCAAATTTTTATTAGTTACTAGTGTAACAGGTACTTACAGAAAATTAGAGAAAAAAAACATTTGTTCTTTCATTTGGTTCTTGAAAATAAAGTTGGCCCTTAAAGTGTTTGTGACTTACACCAGCACACAATTGAAATAGGGTCTGTTTGGTAAACCGTAAGTGGAGGAATACTTGAATTTTTACTTTTAAGATGGAAAGTGGATGGGAATACATGCACATCCCCCTAGTAAGGGACGAATGTGTTTGGTTAGGAAAAAAAAAAATATTCACTGGGACGGACTCACAACGTGACAGTGATGAGCTCTGAGCCACCTCCAATAGTATAATGACACATGTTTTTTTTCATGTAAGACTAAATTAGAGGAAGAAAACATAGAGCATGTTCCATTACACCAATAGAGATGGCTTAGGGCTCACTGCTGCCACGTGGTGAGCCCGTCCTACTAATAAAAAAGTAAAAAGTGAAAGGGTATATTATTATAATAAAAATTATGATAATTAGTTTTACAAATAAAGATGAGAGTAGTTACAATTAATTAATATTGATTATTTTTTGGTTAAAGTGCAAGAGGGTTCGTGATTTATTTGTTTTCTTAACGTCTTTATCTTATGTTAAAAAGATGAACAAAATGATGGAGTTTCTATTTGGCATACATGATTGAGACATCTTAATATGAAGAAGTTGAGAGTTATGGTTTCATAGATTTTGGTAAATGGGCAGGGCCTGTCCTGGTCCAGGGCGGACAGGACGACCACCCAGGGCCCCCGAATCATGAGGGGCCCAAAAAATAAATTAAAAATAAATATGTTAATAATTTTGTATATCAAATAGGACTAGTATACACCATGGGCCCATTTATACACAAAGTTATTGTGGTTTAGTGGTTAGTACTTTAGATTTCTTATTAAAGGTCCTAAGTTCAATCTTTGGTTATAGTTATTTTTCTAAAAGTTTTTTTTATGTATTTTTTATATTACGTATGGGTGCCTTATTTTGAAAGTTCGGCATGGGCCTCCATGAGCTCAGGACCGGCCCTGTAAATGGGTTGCCTAATTTGTCTTCTTTTGATTGTAGTGAAGTTTGTGAGGGATGTCAGTTTGGAAAGGCAAATTGTCTACCATTTGATAAGTCTCTTATAAGGTGGAAATCTCTACTGGAGTGTGCCTATAGCAACTTAATGGGTCCATGTGTTAGTCCAACTTATTTCGGCTTTCGCTACATGTGTTTTGTTGATGATTTTTCAAGGTTTATTTGGGTGTACTTTTTAAAAGTCCAAAGTCTTCTTGAAGTTCATGGAGTTCAAAAAAATCGTTGAAGGTGTGCTTAACTTGAAATCAAGAAGTTGAGTACCGACAATGACGAAGAGTTCAAACATAAGGAGTTCTTCTCTTTTTGTAAAAAGCATGACATCACGAGAGAAGAACTCCCTACTATTCTATATTTTCATGGACTCCACGAAAATGACAGTTAGCCATCATGTCTTCTTCTTCTTCTTCTCCGACAATAAGCAAGATGAAAGGGGAGCCAATTTGTTACGACACGCTCTCAAATAATTGGGTACGAGTATGTGATTACACCCAGTCCACGTCGTGGAATTGGCAGTAGTATGTTATTTATACCCTGATCCGTATTCATAATTCATATTTCAACATCATATCATAACTCATAAAGCAACATTTTATTCTAGCTCATTCACAAAGGCAAATATACTATAATAATAATAGGAAAATATAATTGAAGATGGAGCAAAATGGAACTAAAGAAATCTTTAAGAAATAATGAATCATCGAAGAGTACCAACTTGTCTAAACATATAGATAAGGTCCAACTCGAAAACAAAGCCGCTATGAATAAATAATCAAAAGGTACTAAAGAACTAAATTATGCTAATATCTAAGCATATTCATATTCTAGTTTCCACTAAGCATGATCAATAGCACTGACGTCCACGTCACCCTCATCAACACAATGATAAGTTCATCCTTGTCTAAAATTGTCAAGATTAGTTGTCACGATCCGCTCCCGAATAATCGGACACGCCCAGCCTTCGTCGTTAGACACGATGAAGTAAGATGTACCAATCTTTAGGGAAAACTACAAGTCCAGATAAGAATGAATATAAACCACAGCATCTATAATATCGAATCCCAGAATCAAAGTACAAGTCTAATAGTTATTACATTTCCAGCAAATAAAATGTAAACTGATGTATCTAATACAAAGTCCAAATGAAACTAAAAAGGAAAGGTACTATGCCTCCTCAGCCTCTAAGTCCAGAGCAACATCGGCTAGCTCATAGGTGCCTCCAGGCTCCTGTCCATAATAAGTGTCACAGATAGCCTCCAACTCACCTGCAACATATCCTAGTCAAGAGCGGAGCTAAGTATATCCAGAAAAATGAACAAGAATATCATGATATGGAAATGAATACAGGAAAAATATAAAGTACGAGAAATAGGAACATGAAATGAATCCTGAACATGAATACTGAAAAATAAATACAGGGAATACAGGGAACATGAAATGAAGCCTGAACATGAAATATACAATGAACCTGACGTGTGCAATATATCGAAATACATCCAGAGTGTGTGATCGGCTTGGGTAGAATCAGGGAACATAAAATGGTACGGCTTCGGTCCCACGTGCACGATACGGGGCCTAAGCTATTCACATGAATTGTAACTCGGGTTTGATCACACATATGTAGTATTTTCCCTCCCAGACATAAGTAAACTCAGGGAACAAGATACAAGACAATCTCGTAAAATATCGTGTCAACAAGAAGATACAAGTATGAACACTACTAAAATAAGGCAAATTAGCGACGTCATTATACGTCGCTAATAATGGAAAATACGTCGCTAATCGTAATTAGCGACGAATTTAGCGACAAAAAATGAAGGTCGCTTTTAAGCTAGTCGCAGATGGCACATTCGTCGCCCTACGTCGCTGTTTGCGACGTCACCGCCGTGTCGCTGGGTCGTCGCAAAGTTAGCGACGGAGAGCGACGAAAACATTACGTCACAAAATTAGCGACGTAGTGCGACTACTTAGCGACGTTTAGTTCTATTTACGTGATGACGTGACATGCCTGCCACGTCAGCAAGGTGGCAACGTACAGCGACGTAACACCGCTAAACATACCAAGCCAACACACCAAGCCCTATATCATAACCTTACCCCACATGAATCTCATGCATATATAATCTCAGCTATATATCACTACTCTACATATATGAACTAAACATACCAAGCCAACACATTTCTATTCTACATACATATATCTCAGGAAACTGAGTATACAACCAACAACTTCTAAACATTCAATTTAACTCAAACTCCCAACTCAACTCACAGTCAACAAACTAAACCCAACCTTGTATCTCAGAAATTTCAAACTCAATCTCAGAAAAACCTGAGATTGCATTTCAACTGCCAAACCCCACAACCTAAATAAAACCCAAAACATGTCAAGAGGGGTCGTATGTGTTTGTGTGCATACAAATATGTCCAAGGGTCGTGTCAGTGTCCAAACAACTGTCCCGGGTCGAAGTATTAGAACTGCACAGACAGTGGGTGTGTGCGGGGTGGAGGAGGAGGAGGAGGAGGAGGAGGGAGAGAAGTTAGGTTAGGGTTTACCTGAGGAAGAGGAGGAGGAGCTCGGATTGGGGGAGAAGGAGCTCGAGGAGGAGGAGGAGCTCGATGAGGGGTAGGGGTCGCCGAAGGGGGAGGGAATCGCCGGGGGGGGAAGGGGTCGCCGAGGGAGCTCGAAACAAAATTAGAATTTTCGAGTGAAGGGAAAAAAAGAAAACGCTGTGCCCTAAGTAAAAATGTTAGCGACGTCAAGAGAGGCCGTCGCTAAACGTCACAAAATTTTAATATATTGCGACATATTTTAATAATATGTCGCTGAAAGTCGCTATTCAGCGACGTAATTTAACTCATGTCGCTGAACGTCGCAATTCAGCGACGTTTTACGATGTTTATATAAAGGAGTCGCTATATTCCATATCTAGCGACGTAATTTTACGCCGTCGCTAAATTACGTCGCTAATAAATCATATTTTAGTAGTGGAATACAAGACATGAAGTAATGGACAAGTCCGAGGAGTATACTTACCTTGCTCAGGGTGATCAAGTGTGGAATGTAAAGCTGGATATCTTCATATTTAGTGATTGTAAGTTGGTTAAGTTCTACACATTTATTTAATAACAATCTATTTCTATCTACAACTATCCAATATATATAACATACTAGCCATATAATTAACTAAATATGGGTAACTAACTGTACTACCAGTCTACACCCCTCTACTTAGTTATAATAGAAATTATTACAAGTTGGCATTTGAAAAGATATCTCAAAGTAATATAAGTAGTACTCCTAAATAATATAACCTAAAGGAAGGTACTACGCTCAGGTTTCTTATAGGAACCTAAAATGATTGAGCTAACCCAATAAGTGTAAACAGGAACTATACAATTTTAAAACCTAAACATTTCAACATGTATGAAGTAGAATTTGAAAGAAAGTCCTGCTATGGTGGAGTAATCTAAGGACTGATTATCATAGACTTTTAACAAAATTAGTTCTCCTCATCTTAACACAGTTACTCAAGGAATTTAACAAAATTTACTCATCAAACTCAATCAATAACCTTTCTTATGCACACAGACTCAACCAACAGTGGCTTAACAGTCCACTGTACGCCAAGTAGCATCTACAACCTACTTAAATTGAAACCTAAACAATCTAAAGTGTTCAAATCAGTCCAACAGCTACTGGTACCACCAACACTACAATGTATTAATTAGCAGGATAACAGAGCAACTGATCTATCCTTTCCTAGAGTATGCCTTGATACTCGACCCCAAAACCTATAAAGAGTTAATCTGAGATAACTTGTTATCTCAACCTGCCTGCAAGGAAATTCTAGAACCATTCCTAACAGGAAGGATCAAAGTTGCAGAAAGAGTTGACTGCAAAAGCCCCAACTTAGCATGCTAGACACTGTAGGCTCCTACTAGTATCCCCAGGTAACCTGGTACCTTACACAGTGATCTCGAAGTATAGAATTAACTTCTACCATTCCTGATTTTAGCTGACACACCACACTCAATCAGTGCAGTAAAACTCTTTTTAAAACCATTCCTGCAGATCACTTCAATTGGGATAAATTAACCCCTCCAATTTTTAGATGCTTCCTTCTTCGAATCTGGAAACCCACTGACATTTGAGACATGAATTAAGAATAAACAAAAGACTGTTCCCATGAAACAAGAAGGTAAGATGATTCACAATCTAAACTAGAATATGAATCTTGTCTTCACAACATACCAAAGGTGCTACTAACCTACTGTACAGGTAAAACCGAGACTTAGGCTATAGGTTGTAACATGGTACCTATTTGTCCATGAAGTATCAGGCCATAGGTCTACTGCTCAATTTCCTTCAACAATGCTCACAAGAAAACAAATACTAGAAACCCTCTGAAAACTCAGACTTAAGAAATGTTCACAGGAAAAGAAAAGAAACCTTAGTAATCACCATCCCTCTTATCATACCCCTACAGAATTAAACTCACCAAAATGATGTAGGTACATTGTCCTTAACTTAGTACAAGAAGAATAGTGATAACTTGTAAATCACTATAAGGTATCTAGTGGATGTCTCCCTCAAAACAGTTGAGGTAAACTAGAAGTTGAAATGTCAGCCTCAAAGCTAAATCAATCAGCTCCTGCAAGTTCCTATCAATCTGATATAAGCTAAGGTCTCAACTGTGCAATAATTCTAACTAAACATCCTAATTGATACACTACTGAGATCTGAACAATTACTTCATTGAGAAAAGTAAGGATACATGAGTTACACTCACTACTCTCCTCAATATCTGTAAATCCAACTCATGCATTAATGATTTACTGAGAAATGTAAATTCAATGAAAACCAGAGATCACTTTCTAACATGTATCAGATCTCGACATTTGAATTATAAAGTTTGAAACTGATCAACATCACCTCTCACTCGATACACAGCCGATCCTACCATAAATCCATAACCAACCACAACCAAGCCCCAAAGATTAAACTGGAGGTTAAGAATTACCTGTGAGAAGTCTGAATTGATGATTCACGACGCGACTCTTCAAATGTTGATACGATCCTTAAGTCCTCACTGATCTGATCAAACCAAAAGAAACAGAGGATGTCATTCACAACAGTCCCCTTACTGTTCAATGATCCAAACACAGATCAATCAAGGAATCGAAGAATCAACAGCAAGAATGTCATAACTTAGATATATGGATCATATCTTACCAATGTCCCAGGTTTACCAAATCGATCAAGGAATAGAACAAATCAAACCTACTTCTCAATCCGATCTACAACTCGATACAAGAAATTAAGAATAAATCAAAAAAGAAAACACAATTTGAAATCATTCCAATCCTGAGCAGTTTCTTACCTCAACAAGTTGATCGAACGATCAAACCAAGAGCAAATCAAGCCATGAACAAATCAAACTTCGATGGAAAGTCTCAAGAGGAAAATCGATCAATCTTGAGTTTAGATCTACAAATACAAAATCAGAAGAAGAACCAAACGACAGGTAGATCTCTTCAAGGGTTCAGTACTTACTGATCTGCAATTCGAAGGAGGATTGATGTTGTTGTGTTGAACAACGTCTATCTCGCCGAGGATGTCATCGTCGTCGTCTTCCTTTCCAATGAGCTTTTGCAGTTCACGCCATTGATGACCAGTGCTTGGAGAGATTTGGAATTGGGGAGAAGGAAGGATGTAATAGGAATGGAGATTTGTGGTCATTTAAATAGGCAGCCAGGGAATTGAAGAGAGGAGGAAATTGGAGGAAAAAATCAAAAGAATTGAAAAGTTGTTACAAAGCACATGGCTCTACTGCCATAACAGTTGGGGAAGGAGACTTTGTGCTCTCAAGTAAAAAATAGCTGCTAATTAACCTAGCCGTTGCCATGGGCTAAATAAGTGGGTTTTTGGTTAACCCAGGGCAGCCCACTTCTTCAAATAGGTTTACAAAGAGGCCCAACTAAAAGGGCTGAGAAAGAAAGAAATAAAATAAGTAAAGAAATAAAATCAAGAAAAATGATTTAAGGAATTTATATGAAGTATTATTAAAAATTTTGAGAGGTGGAGTTACTTTAGTTATCTAGAGCAAAGTAAGACAATAATACTAAAGCTATTATACATGTATATAAAATAACAGGGTGAAGAAATATTGAAATATATGCATGTTATGGTAGGACAAAGAATACGACTATATTATACTAACAATATGCAATTCTACTATAGGTCATGAACACATGGATCCATCATCAAATATCATACCAAGGTAACATAGTCATATATATATGTTTGCCATTAAAATCTTTTGATCCGTTGACGATCTGACGACGGTTCTCGGTTCTCTGAAGGTCTGAGTTGCTTTGGGTGCCGGAGCTTGCGGAGAGGAAGAAGACGTTGAGTGTCTGTATCTGCCTCTCTGTATATGTATGTCGGTAGTTGTGCGATGTGTGTCCCTGTAAGAAGAAAGTGATCCCTCTATGTATAGCTTTGCAGGCTGGCTGCTCATGCGCGCATGTAGGATGTGCCTGTACGCGGGGACGCCACGTGGTGGTTGCTGATGGAGGCGCATGGGCGATGTGCTCTGATTGAGGAGTTGAACCCTTCTTGTTGCTGTCGTAGGCTGCGGCAGAGCTGACACGTAGCAATGAGGAGGATCTTTCAGTTGCTGAGATCTTGGGTGATTAGCACCCCTTCATAGGCTAAATCAAGTCAAAGGATGCGTGTCGTAGGTCCGTGGCTCGAAGATCTCGGATTTGGTGGGGAGTGATCTGATAGGATGCGCCTAGGATTGGACGCATGAGGAGGCTTTGGCTCGTAACCTTTAGGAGTCATGAACCTGTCGGGGCGCATGGCTTTTGAGGCGCATGCGGGGCTTCAGTAATGACTTTACTTTTGTCTTTAGGGATCAGAGAAAAGTCTGAGACACATGACTTTTGAGGCGCATGCAGAGATTTGGGCGCATGGCTGCGGAGGCGCACGCCAAATGGTTGGGCGGCCACGTGGCTTGTAACCGCCGGAGGGAAGCAATGATGTGCTGACGTCAGCGACGCTTCGTCTTCTGAAAAAGCTGTCAACTGTTCAGTCCTCGGAAGACGTGCTGCCAACTCTATCAGACTTCAGCATTTAATGTTCTTGACAGGTGATGGGCCTTTGAGTGGGCGCATCGGTCTGCATTTCACTAGGCGCATGGGGACGCATGGGGCGCATCCTTATGAGGCGCTTGGAGCTGATGAGTGCATCATTATGATGCGCGGTCTAGCCGGCGCATCCGTTTTGTATGACACGTCTTTATGGGCTCGACTGTTACGTTCTTCGAGTGCTTTAAATAGCTATTTTTTTGACTTGGCTGAATTCGAAGCGTCAGGTTCATCACCATTCAATGCAAATTCATTGTACGGGATTTGGAGAGCCAGCCACTTGGCGCATGGGTTTGATTTACCCGGCCTATAAATAGTGGCATGGAGAGGGTTTGCTTCTCGTTCTCTCACGTCCTCCCAAAATGAACTTGTTTGCTCGAGCATATTCTGTTGATGAGATGCTCCCGAGGGTGAAGATATGACACATTGTCTTCATTGATGCACTTGAAGGTGACTGTTACATCCAAAAGTCGGAGTCGAGGGCTTCTGAGGCAGGCAGAAGGTGCCTGTTGCATCCAAAGATCGGGATGCTCGAGCCTCATCTCCGCTATGTTGGAAGAGCCGCAGATCAGAATTGCGGTGCTCCGATCATCTTTCTTGGGCGTTGGGAGAGCTCCTCCTCTGCTAGAGTGGGTGTTGCCCATTCTGGTTGGGTTGAAAGCTGCTCCTTTAGCCGCAGGTTGATTTACGGTGCTCTTCTCTTCCTTGGTTTGAAGGGCTCTTCCTCTAGCTAGAGGGTAGATTGCCTACCCTCGTTCTGCTCAATAAATGCTTTATTGGTCGAAGCATTTGATGGCGCATATGCTGACACTTCATGATGCACCTGACTGAAAGGGCGGCACATAACTGAGCCGCTGAAGGGATGCACATAACTGAGGATGCACAAAACTGAGCTGCTGAAGGGATGCGTCTGGCTGAGAGCGCATGGTGAGATGCACCTGTTTGAGAGCGCATGGTGGTTGCTGCGCCTAGCTGTAGAATTAGGGTCTTTTCTTTGTAGAAATTCTCTTTTGTACAGCTCTTTTTAAGACATGTAATAGAATTTTATATAAAATAAAAATCTTCTTTTAATGTCTATGCTTTGCTGTGCCGAGTACCTCATCTGAGCTCCCTGGCGCATATGATGTTTAGGCGCATAGGATTTCTGGTCCTAAAATTCCATGCTTCCACAAGATTCCCTTCAAAGTTTTCAAAACTTTTTGTCAAGTTTTGGAATACTTTGAATAAGAAGCATGGTGGCGTCTTCTACGGGGCGCATGACTGTTCGGGCGCATGATTACTCCGTGTATCAGTGATGGGACGCATGCTCCTCTCAGTAAATGCAAATGATAACGCTTTGATAACCAAGAAGATTAATGATGATCTTTTTTGGATTTATTTGCAGTTATCTCCTCACAGAACCCGAGGCGGCGGCTGAGGTCACACTTCATCGGTTCACGCGCATGACTGGGCCTATAAATAGGCGAGAGATGGAGAGAGAGAGAGAGAGAGAGAGAGAGAGAGTTCTTCCTCTCTTTATTTTCTTCTTCTTTTTTTAGAGTTCTTCTTTTGAAAAACCCTAACTTCCTTCTTGCAAGAAATGGCTCCCAAGACTCCTCGTGGCGGTGCTGGCAAGGAAAAGGAGCCTGCGGAGTTCGTCGATGAGGACGTTCCTGTCACTATTGCGACTCCGGCCGATGTTCGGCCTGCGGTGACGGGTGGGTTTCATCTTTCAACCTTTTTAGACAAGTTTGGAGCACATGGCTGAGTGTTGTGCCCTAACCCTTTACCGTCGACGCGCATGGATTTCTGTCCTGATGATACGCCGAGGCTATTCCGCCGACGTGTATGGGTTTAGGCCATGATTATGCGCCGAGGTTTTACTGCTAACGCGCATGGGTTTACACCCTGATGATGCGCCGAACCTTCACTGCTAATGCGCATGGGTTTAGACCCTGATGATGCGCTGAAGCTCTAATGCTGACGCGCATGGGTTTAAGCCCTGATGATGCGCCAGGCTGCTTGACACACTTTGTCTTCTTAAAGCTTCTTGCCTGACTTTTGTTTTTGCTGTGTCAGTGTCGATGACTATCCCTTTGCTGAATGAAGTCCTTCTGGATGCTTCTCTTTGTCAAATGGGAGTTGATTTCGACGAGGAAGTTATTAATTCCACAAAAGTTGGTATCCTACTGAATCAGCCTTCCGAGAGAATGCTGTAAATCCAGAATCATTCGCTTGTTTTCCTCCAGAGTATGATGGAGAGCGGCAAGCTGGAATCTGCTGAGTCTGAGGATGTGACCTTCTTGAAACCTGCCTTTCTGTTCGGTGACCGACTGATCTCCACTGAGGCGAAGATACTGAAGATCAAAGAAGACTGGTTCTTCTCTGCGAAGGGCATGGTTCTGTACATGCGACAACTCGAACGCCAATTGCCGCTGACGGCCTTCTACCGTTTAGCTTCCAAGAGAAGGATGTCATGGGAACTTACTCCTTCTCAAGGAGGGGCAGTGGGGGGTACTCTTTCGATTGACGTTACTTCGAATCAAAGGGGTACCTTGGCCGCCTCGCGAGCCGGTCCCTCATTCAGTTGCCGAACTTTGTATCCTGGGAGCCTTTATAATGAGGTCCCTAATGACACCTTTGCCTTTAGTGCTTCGACCTTTGCAAATCGGATGCTAACATCGAAGGTTATGTATCCGAAAGGTGGCTTTAGGGTTGAAGGTTGGTGTCACCACATGCTGAAGTGGGACGAGTTGAGCCTTTGGGTGTTATCGAAGTTCAAGGCTGAGCTTAAAGAGATTGGACTGACGGCCGCTATCCGTGCCACACAGGCCGGCGTGGATCTCAACAAGCATATGTTTCTTGCGCTCTTGGAAACGTTCAATACCCAGACTGGCACTTTCTTTACTCCAGTGGGGGAGTTGGGACTGGCCCTCCATGAGATGTACGAGGTGTCCAAGCTTCCCTGGGGCTCGGAACCGTACGAGAAATATTTCCCCTCAAACGAAGAGATCGTCGTTCTGGAAAGGAAGGACCCGGAGATGATGACTGTTTTCAAAAAGGTGGCGAGCCATCATTATCTGATGCAACGAAAGGACAAAGACAAGTCTCAGCCTCATGTAACTGCTTGGAGGGATTACGTCTTCAAGCAGGATTTGGCGGACTCCTCAAAGATCCGGTTTACGACTCCGCAGGGGCTGAAACCCGCGGAAGTAACTTCCGAAATGAGCCGACTAGACGAGAGGGCCCCCCGTTCAAATGAGAGTGGCGAAGATGCGTACAGCTGTTTCTGGCACTGTGTGCACCGGATGTCATCTAAGGCAGTATTGACTGCATACATGATGATATGGCTCCGGGATTGTGTGTTCTCGGGCGGATCTGGCTCTGTAGAAAGGGTAAACCGGAACCTCATCTTGCCAGCAGTGAAATTGGTTTTTGGTCGCCCTTTGGCTCTCCTCCCCGCGATGGTGTGTAACCTTTTGCGGGGCTTGAGGACTTTTGCTGATGATGTGATCCATGGGAGAGGTAGGAACGACAACTTTCCCCGGGCCGAGCTACCATTCCATTATCTGATGGGATGGTTGATTCTGTATCACCCGAACGTGATGAGTCCAGGTCCTGAAGAGGATCATGTTGAAGGCGACGCCTTTATCCGCCGCTTCTACAAGAGGAAGTGGTTGCACACCGGCGTCCCCGTCTGCAGGAGAGTCATGTCTTATCTTCAGCGGTGGGAGATCGTCAAGGTCAGTCCCATCTTTAAAGATTTCGAGGCTGACCAAGATTTGGAAGACTCGGGTGAGGATGCGATCACCCTGCCGAAATGGAGATTTCGTTGGTTGCAGAGTATTCGGCCTTCCCACTTGGTCTACCGCAACCAAAATAAGTGTTATCGGGAGCCATATCTGCCAAGCCGGTTTGCTCGACAGTATGGTTACACCCAGTTAATGTTACGAAACCCCAGTAGCAGTTGGGGTTTGCTGGGAGTTTACTGGATGGAGCCCGGGGTTGGCAATATTACAGTGCCGGGTGCACTGGTGTTCGTTTCAATACGCCAGTTCGCAACCCTCGGCCACAGATCCTTGTTTACAAAAACAAAAGTATAGAACTTTATTGATACAAACTTTGTAAAAGATTACAATTTGAATTCTGGGAATGGTACAACTGTAGGAATCCAATCTAGATAACGATTGCTTTATCCCTTGGATGATGTGAACTTTGAAGACGGAGCCTTTGAAGTTGAAGACAACTCTGGAATTGAAGGCAAAAAAGCCTCGGAAGTTGAAGGCAAAAGCCTCGGAAGAATGCAACAGCACTTGGGCAAGAACTCCTGGACTCTCTGATCTTTGAAGTCTGATATTTGATCTCTGATTCCTGATCCCCTTGAATGGAGACTTGAAACTCTATTTATAGAGTTCTAAGAAATAACTAACTTTTAGTTATTCTGGACTGCGCAGGATGGTTTGCGCAGCAATTGGATTGCGCAACAGTAGACTGCGCAGGCAGTTGCTGGATCATGGGCCAACTGTCTTGGACACATGGCATTATTTGATTAAAATGCGCATGATCGTGTATAGACGGTTGCCACGTAATGAATAAATGATGGCATGAATGCCACGTGCATTTCGTTATTTATGTTGATAGAACGCTCAACCTGAATTGTGCTGACTTTGGATTGCGCAGACATGGACTGCACAGGAATGGATTGTGCCAACATGGATTGCGCCAACATAGATTGTGCTGCCAGCTGTCCTCGAGCGCCGTGCTGCACGATTAAACGAATGGTTGCTTCGTTCTTCGTACTGTCAGCTGTCAGAAGATTTGATTTGTGTCAGGTAATGATGATGATCTGCCACGTCAGCCTGCGCGCTTGGGAGTGTGCGCAATCTAGTATGCGCAATCTGTTTGCTGCGCAAACTAATGTCTGCGCAGTTCATTTGAAAGATTCATTTCTTGACCTTCATGACTTTGTTGATGTGTGCAACTTGATTTTTTAGGACCTACAAGACCCCCTTCAAAGTTTTCGAAAGTTGAATTTATTCAAAATTTCAAAATACTTTGAATTTTTGAAATTGAAATCAATTTGCGCATGTAGTGAGCTGTCTGCGCAATCTGAGGGATTAGCCCCATTTTTAGGCGTAATCTAAGGCGGCCGTTTTGATTTGAAAAACTATAAATAGCTCTTCAATTCCTTTGAAGTGTTCTTTACTTGCTTTCTTCGTGCACCTGAGAGAAAAATTTTCGAGCTCTTTCTTCCTTTCTTCTCCGACGATCTCAATGGCTCCCCGACGATCCTCCCAAGGGAAAAGCCCCCGCCGAGTCATCAACTAGGGCTGCGCGACGTGCATCTCGTCACGAAACTGCTCATCCAGCGTTGCAAGGTAGATGACCTAATCAAAAACTCTTTTTAGAGTTTTGATTTCACTGTTCTTCAGAATCCATCTCTTTTTAGAGATGTGATCATACTGCGCCACCCTTTTTAGGGTTCTGGTTGCACAAATCAGTTCATTCTTCATTTTTATGAAGGACAACTCTCTGCGCAATCGATCGAACTGCGCTGGCAAAAGTCAGTGCAATTTGTTGATTTGCGCGGGACTGTCAGTGCAAACTGATGACTGTTTGTTTGCGCAATCAGATTATTGTACAATCTAATATTGCACAATCTGATGTTGCACAATCTGATGTTTACGCAAACTAAATCTTTGACTTGACTTGTACTGAATTTTTGTTTTCTCTGTCTGATGCAGTAAATATCAAAGAAGATCCCGGATATGAGGATTTTGTAGGAACTCTTTCAGAGTCAGAATATAAAGAGAACTTATTTCATGTGCATTATCCTCAATATGATCTGCCAACCTCTCGTCAGGCTATTTTGATATCCCAAGATAATGAGACACTGCAATGTTTGATGAATGGACAACCTCTGGAATCAGCAGACGCTGTCATACACAAGAAGCCATTATTCCTGTTCGGCGAAGCTTTTGAGAAAAGTTCTCAACCGAGACCAAGGATGGAAGAAAGGATTGTCCATCAGACGGATAAGTCATTCTCGATACCAGATATTTCCCGCTGCCTCCCCTTATCCCGGTATGCTCATGCGAGCTATCCGAGGAAGATGGAATGGAACCTTACACCCTTCCAAGATGCCCGTCCAGGAAGGATTTTTGTGAAGAAGGGGCCGAGCAAGAAGGACATGTTCTACAGTTCTTCAGAACGGTACAGTGTCTTGTTAAGAGGTTTGAGACCCGGTTGCATTCCGTCGGAGAATTCTTCCTTGTTATTGCCTGTCAGAACTCCAATATTCGCAAATAAGTTTGCGAAGGTCGAAGGAAGGTATCCTGAGCAGGACATCAGATTAACTGGATTGGTGAATCCGGATTTTAAGAGATGGAACTGCATAGCAAACTGGATTCTGACCAAGTTTGAAAACAAACTTCAGCAAATCAACTTATACCAAGCAGTGCATGCCACTGTTTATGGTTTTGTCCCTAACTCGCAACTGTTCTTGGCTCTAACAGAAAGGTATAATTACAGAACAGGGACTTTCATGACTCCTGGCGGACAAATCGGGTTTGCACTTCATGAGATGCGGTACATCTCTTACTTGCCAATGGAAGATGCTCCATATGAAGAATTTGTCCCAATAAATGATGAGTTGGACAAACTATGGAAAGATAACGCAGAAATGGTAGCAGTCTTCGAGGAACTGCTATGTCATTATAAAATCTGTTCTCTGTTCTACAAGAGTGCTACATCAAACACCTGCTATTCCTCAAAATGGTTACCTTATCTGTTCCTTAACCACATTAAAGAATCGAAGACTAAGGAACATGATAGATGCTATCCTGAATTCTTTAAGCCATTGAGCAACACAGAAGTGATGAAGTTGATGGAAGAAAGTGGTGATTTTGATGAAGAGATGAAGGATGATCATCAATGTCCTCCTTTGAAGAAAGGAGATACTCTCGAGAGTTATTTGAGAGTGATATAGATCTATGTCAAAAGAAGCCCAATTAGCAGGGTTTCTGACATATTGGCTCCGTCGGTTTATAGTTCCAGGATCGAGTGCTGTAGACCGCTTCCATCGCGGTGTTCTTTTTGCCGCCGTTAGATTAGTCTTCGGCTATAAGATGGATCTTTTGTCAGCGATGACTTGTAAATTGAATGTCGGTCTTCGTCTGTACGTCGATCTGATGCTGAAATCTAAGGGTGAAAAGGAATTTCTTCGGTTGGAATTACCGTATACATATCTATTTGGGTGGTTGCTCCTTCACCATCCTACTTTGATGGACCCCGACATGGGACCGGTCGACGGCAGCTTTTTGTGGAGATATTCCCATGGTAAGTGGAAGTACACTTCTTTGAGCGAATGTAGATATGCTCTGAATCTGAACAGAGGATGGAACTTTTGTTGCGCTCCTCTCCCCGCTGGATATGAACAAATGTCGACAAATATGGTTGACTCGAAGATGCAACCTTTGAGCCGTGCAGCTTTTGAGTGGTTGAAGACAATTCGACCGTCCCATTTGGTGTACCGATTTGAAGAAGAATGTTATTTAGAGCCATATCTCCCCAGCCGATTTGCTCGACAGTTCGGGTACGATCAATTCCATGTGGGAAATGCCATCACGTGCCTTCAAGGAAAGGGTTTTTTGATAGATGGGGCCCGAGCTTGGGCTTATTATAATGCTCGAGATACGAAAGTCACGTTCTCGATGCCAGCAAATAGCAATCATGGCCCTCGGATGCTATTTACATACTCAGTATTCTATACATCTGCGAACACCTTTGCTAAGAATTTTAATCTCGCAGATAGCTTCACGTCTTCAACAAGATTGAAGAAGGAAAGAATCAACTTGTCGCTCCCAGGAAATGATGAGGTGCATGAGCCAGTAGATGCACCCTTGGAAGCTTCAAGGGACATTATGTTCCCTCAAGAGGTTAATGTGCCACTACGTAATTCTTTGAAGGTGGGTAAATCTTCAGCCAAGAAGAGGAGGAGAGAGGAGCCTCCTGCTCCGGCAGCAAAGAAGAAATTGATCTTAGATCATTCTTCTGAAAAGATTACCACTAGATCTCAATCTCGGCATCTGGCCGAGACACTTCAGCAAGAAGAGGCTACCACACCGACCTCTGTCCAAAGACAAGTCGAGCCAATAAATGTAGAGTCCTGAAAGACCTCTACATAGAAAGAAAAGAGTGGTCCGTAGAAGTCACGTTTTGTCTTCGATCGTGGCAGATGCTACGGCAGGAATCACTATGTCTTCTCCCACCCCTATTTCTGAATCTGGAAATAAAACTCTTGATCCAGAACATAGGGAAGAGATTGAACAGAGGGAAGATCTTGATCCGAGAACTGAGGCCGAAGAGCTCAGAGAAAATATCATGGAGGAAGAGCAAGATATTGTACGACATCTTTCACCTGTCGCGGAGAAAACTCAACTTCCTCCTACTCCTAGGACCCTCCGTGAAGAAGAAGATCGTGAAATGATTGCGGCTCTAGAAGATTACAGCTACAGCCCGCTGGAGGACCATTGTGACCAAGCTGCAACTACCAGCGTGAATGCACAAGAAGAAGATGAAGATGAGGAGAGCTCTTCGTCTGAGAATATTGATGAAGATATGCAAGATCCCGAAAGGGATGATGAAGTGCATATATCTCCTAATGCTGTCGATGATACCTTAGATCCTAACAAGAAAATTGAGGTAGAAGCATCTCCAGAAAATGTCGCTGATACCTTAAATCCTGAAGAGGATGTTGAGGTAGAAATATCTCCAGAAGAAGCGGCAGATGAAGAAGCTCCGGAGGAAACTCCCGCCACTGGTCCTCAAGGTATAAAATGAAATTAGCAATCTCCTTTTAAATAGATTGATAGCTAACGTCTTTATTTGTATTTTCTGCAAATCTTGAAACTCCTCTAGCACCTTCGACGTGTACGGACATAGTGCCTATAACGACGGTGATTGTTAGTAGCAGTCATCACTTATCCTGTGGTTCTGAAGCGGGCAGTAGCCAAGCTGTCATGGCTGAAGCTACTTCTGCTCGGCTAGAGTCTATTCCAGCAGATGATAGGCTCATTGCTGAATTCAACCATGGTAAGACAGTTTACATCTTTAATCTTCTTGAACAATAACAAACAACAGGCAAAATGATAATCTTCACTTTTGTAGAGGAACAACCAGGAGGGGCAACTAGCTCCACTTTGGCTCCTTTATTCAAAGAGCCTGTTGTCCAGACGCGAGAGATTGAACATCCCACAGCCTCGTCATCAACAGGAGTAGCTGCAACTCCTGGTGCTATAGCGATTAATAATCTTGTGATCCAATCATTTACCAGATGCTTTTTTGAATCTTTGGGCCCTCTAGTAAATAGAATGATGGAAAAAGAAGGTACTGATTTCTTTATGGTTAGAGGTCCAACCTCTCTTTTAGTAAGGGCTATCCGAGAACAAGGTGACGAGGCTCAAGCCACTTTCCTGGATCATATTTTGAATGAGTTAGAGATTTCCATCAAAAACTATAAAGAGCTCAACCAAGGAGACGTGGAGTCTCTAGTACTGGCAGAATTCGAACAACTGGCTCAGGCGGCTGACATTAAAAGGGTGAATCTCCAGAACCTTTTGGAAGCTTTCTCTGCAAAATCTGCTGAGTATCAGTCTAAGCTAGAATCAGTGACCTTGATGGCTGAGAGAAAAGAGAAGAGAACTGCTGATCTGAGGGCAGAGATTGCTCGTCTCCAGAAAGAGTTAGAAGATGAAATTACTGATCATCAGGTTACAGTCCAACAATTCAATGCTCTGATTCAGGAGAGGGACGAGTACGTGGCAGCTCATGATGCCGAGATTACTCGCCGAACAGTGACCATGCCCGTTTTCAATGAAGAAACCGGGATGGAAGAAGCCAGAAGGAGGGTGATGTCCACTCGTGAAGAACGGCTGCAGACTTTAAAGCAGCAAATTGCTAGTCTGATAACACCTCCACCTCAGTAGAACATTTTGTGTCTTTTATAGTACATGTATTTTTGTAATGTCTCATATTTTAATTAATAAAAGACATTTTTGCTGTGGCTCCATTATTTGTTGCATATCTTGTTCAGATATAAATAATAGAGATAGAAAATATATTCAGAGGTGCAAGACATGATATTTTTCTTGATGATTTTGTAGAAAATAATTATATTCATTATATCTGCTCAGAGGTAACATGGACGTGGTAGAATATACCGAATATTATTATCTCAATTGACAACTTAATCGAAACGATAAGTTGCTGATGTGGATGATGAACGATGATGAATCGTCAGTGTATATAAGATAAACGGGAAAACCGTCAAATAAACGGATAAAACGTCAAAATGGATGATAACGAACGGATGAACCGTCAAATGATGATGAATGAACGGGTGAACCGTCAGATAATGATGAATGAACGGGTGAACCGTCGGTGATAAATGAACGGATGAATCGTCGGGTGGTAATGAATGAACGGATGAACCGTCGAATGAATGTGAATAGATGAACTATCGGATGAATGTAATGAATGGACGAACCGTCTGGTGATAATGAATGAACGGATGAACCGTCAGATGATAATGAACTGGCGAACCATCGGATGATAATAAACGGACGAACCGTCGGGTGAATATATCGCTTCGCTGTTTGAGGAATCTCTGCATATAAATAGAACAGAAATCTGACAGGAATGAGCACTTTCACTTTTTAACATAAAAAAATGTCATCTGGAGATGCATCCAAGAAGGCTGAACTTGCCCCGAAGGTTGAGAAAGACACTGAAGAATGTCCTGTCGATCCAGTTCAACCAAAGGAGGCAGAAGCAGGCGAAGGTTCGTCTGCACCCAAGCCACCGCGAGACATTTTGGACTTTCTGCTTGAACCAGGAATGACTGAAGAAGATGAAGCCATGAGGATGGCCGCTTGTAAGTTCCTGGTGGGTTCCAGCAAGGAGGTTCTCGGCTCTTTTGCTGATCGTGTCTTTGAGAAGGACGGCAGTGGTCCGCGTCCCATTGTCGAGAAGGATGATAGTGATCTCCCTTAAAATCATGTACTATCATTCATGATGAAATAAAATTTGAATTTTATTTATGAACTTGAACTTGTCTGATAATTTACAAGCATTTACATTTACACATAGTACTTTTTAAGGAACTTGCCATTAATAGGCATCATAGCAACTCGTCCATCCAGTTCTGAGAGTTGATAAGCTCCATTTGACAAAACTTTGCTTACAACATAGGGACCTTCCCACTTTGTGTCGAATTTGCCTTTGCTCATATGAGTCATAGTCATAGGACGTCTGACCGTTAAGACAAGTTCCCCTTGTTGAAAGGCTCTGACCTTAACTTTACGGTTGAAAGTCTTCGAAATGCGAGCTTGGTATAACTCAATATGTTGTTGAGCCATTAACCGCTTCTCATCAAGTGCTTCCAACTCTTGAAGTCGAAGAAGATCATTATTCTCTGTAGTGAGTTTATTAGCAATGGCAATCCTTAAAGAAGGAATTTGAAGTTCCAGAGGAAGAACAACTTCACAGCCATACACCAAAGAGAAAGGTGTAAAACCTGTAGGATTGCGGACCGTAGTTCGATAAGCCCATAAACACTCACCGAGCTTTTCACTCCAGTTCCGTTTGTTAGTAGATACAAACTTCTTGAGGAGCTTGATAATAGTTTTGTTGAATGCTTCAGCTAAACCATTAGCAGCAGGATTGTAAGCAGTCGAGGCGACGTTGTCAATCCGGTGATCATCGCAGAATCTGGTGAATTTTTGGCTGATGAATTGAGGTCCATTGTCATGAATGATCCTTCGAGGTACACCAAATCGATAAATGATATGGTGTTTGACAAAGTTGATAACGCTATTAGTTTTGACTTCAGCCCGAGGTATAGCTTCAGCCCATTTGGAGAAGTAGTCCGTTATTGCCAGTATGAATCGATGTCCTCTAGAAGAAGGAGGATTAATAGAACCTATGACATCCATACCCCAAGCTTCGAAAGGCCAGGAAGCAGCAGTCGGATGAAGAAATTCCGACGGTTGATGAATGAAATCTGCATGTATTTGACAAGCTCGACATTTCCTTGCATATTCCATGGCATCTGATACCATAGAGGGCCAGTAGTAACCCATTCGTCGAATGCGATCCTGTAGGGTAGGACCGGGTTGATGTGCTCCACAGATACCGTCGTGAGCTTCACGCAACACTTGCTTTGCTTCATCACCAGCAAGACAGCGCAAGAGAAGACCGTCATAGGTTCGCCGATAAAGAGTCTTGGTAGTTTGATTGTAGTAGAATCGGAGAGATCGTCGTCGAACACTTGTAGCCTCCTTAGGATCTTCAGAGAGTATGTCATGAACCACAAAGTCGATAAAAGGAGTTCTCCAGTCTTCATTGATAACATTGACTTTAGCAAAGTTGCTGAACTCAATATTACGATTGTTTTCGATGCAAAACAACTCTCGATTAGAGATAACCACCACTTGTTGTCTTCTGATGGGAATGGCTAAGATTGCTGCAAGATTGGCTAAGGCATCTGCTTCGGTATTACAAGCTCGACGAACATAGTCGATGAAGAAAGCTTTGAATGATGTAGCCATGTTGATCGCTGCTTCATGATAAGGCACCAAATCTTGATGTCGAACTTCATAGGTTCCTCTAACCTGATTGACCACCAGCTTAGAGTCACCATAAACTTCGAGATATTCGATGTCCAATTGCTTGGCTAACTGAAGACCGATGAGTAGAGCATTATACTCTGCTACATTGTTGGAACAAGGTTCATCTAGAGAGTAAGCTCTTTGGATGGTCAATCCATCTGGAGAAACAAGAACAACTCCGACTCCTGCTACAATGGCACCATTTGGTCCAATTTTGGATGCACCATCGAAGAATAGACGCCAGGTCGGAAATTCTTCAGAGATGAGGTTAACTTCTAGCGTCTCGTCCGGAATTTCATCGTAAAGCTTGGATGTTTCTGGTACGGGATGAGCCGCCAAGAAATTTGCCAATGCTTGACCTTTGACAGACTTTTGAGGAACATACACCATGTCATATTGGGCTAAAAGAATGGCCCATGTAGCCAGCCGAAAATTGAGTGTACTGGGCTTTTTCATGAGTACCCAAAGAGGGTTAACTCGAGATATAACATGAATGGTTTGACCGATGATATAATGCCTTGTCTTTTGAACAGCGAACATAAGGGCTAGACATTCTTTTTCAACCGGACTATAACGGTGTTCAGCACCAATCATAGTACGACTGAGATAGTAGATGGCTTGTTCATGACCCTCTTTATTCTTTTGGGCGAGTAAAGCACCCAATGAATGGTCCATAGCACGGACGTACATTAAGAATGGAATGCCCGAGATTGGTGGCACCAAGACGGGTGGGTTCATGAGATATCTTTTGATGTCGTCGAATGCTTGTTGACATTCTTCGGTCCAAATAAAAGATACACCCTTCTTCATTAGTTGAGTGAATGGTCTGCAGCGTCCAGACAAGTTCGAAATGAATCTCCTGATATACGCAAGTCGACCTTGGAATCCTCGTAGCTCTTTTAGGTTGCGTGGAGGATGCATCTCTTGGGAGAAGAAGAACGTGGAGGAGGCTTGTTACGACGAAGGTCGATAACAAGTGGCTCAGAGGAGGTGAGCTCCCTTTTTTCCTTATTGTGAGTTATATCAACAACAAGTGGCTCAGAAGAAGTGAGCTGCTTTTTGTCCTTGTTACGATGCAAGTCGATAACAAGTGGCTCAGAAGAGGTGAGATCCCTTTGACTTTGATCAGCATCAAGTGATTTCTTTTGGACTGGCAAGTGAATAGCCAGTGGTTTAGAAGATTGAGGATGAGAAACACGTCCTTTGACAGGTATGATAAGAGTGTCATTGGGTGCTGCTTCTTGATCCTCTTCAGTATCCATTGCCAATACCACTTTCATAAATTCCTCCTTATACATACGAGTGTCGTTACAATATGCTTCGATACCCTTGAAAGGATAAAGGTCTGCAACTTCTTTGTGAACTTGTCCTTTATCATCAACATATTTAAAGCATTGATGAAGAGTTGATGGCACAAACATTGTGTTCATGGAGGAAGGGTCTTCCCAGAAGAGCGTTATAAGAACAACCATGATTGTCGATGATATAAAAGGTCACCTTTGTACGAAGATTGCCTATTTGGAGTTTTAGGCGAATCTTACCCAAAGGTTCACTTCTTCCTTGGTTGAATCCCAAGATAGTAGTGATTGTGCTTGAAAGACTATGAACTGGTATCTTCAATACGTCCAACATCGTCTTTGGCATGATGCTGAGAGCAGACCCTGGATCTATCAAGATACGATCAACTTTCATTGAATCGACATATCCTGTATAGTAGAGAGGACGATCATGTCTATTATCCTCTAACAGCATATCATCCTGAGTGAAAATGATGTTTGGAATCAACTCCAGGACACTATGACAGTGACGACAAGAGATTGGTTCTGATTTCGGCTTTTTGAGGAGAGTTAAGAAAGTTTCAGCCTGCATTAGAGCTTCACTTAAAGTCTCTCGAGTCTCCTTGGAAAAGCGCAAGAGCTCGAAGATTGATAGCCTAGCCGCTGTATTGGCTAGTTGAGCCAATATGTCAAAGTTGTACGGCTTTTCAAGTCATATAGGAGATGATTTCTTCAGGGGCTTGTCAAAGCGGACTTGTTGCTTGCCTTTGTCAGCAACCACCGGCTTGGGAGGAATAGGCACTACAACTGGTGAGGATGTGGAAGGAATCTCTTCAGAGGAAGTAGATTATACTGGAACAGGTTCAGAAGAAGAGGCAGGATCCTCTTGAGCTTCAGAATGATCTTTCAAATAGGCTTTCCCTGATCTGGTGCCTAAAAGAATTTCCTCGTCAACTATGGGGTCAAAAGACACCATGTTGCAAATCTTCGACTTACCTTTAGAACGACTTTTCTTCTTAGAAGAAGAGGAAACTTTGAACTCCGGAGCAAGATCGGGATGAATCCACATAATTTTGCCGTTGTCAAGAGACAAGGGAACGAGACCTTCATTTGGTAGAGATGGAAGATTCTAAATCTCTATAGTAGCCTTGGGAATGGGAATGACACCGTGTTGTACTATTTGTGGAGGAAAATCATCGAACTGGACCGAAACCATGTTTGCAGTCACAGTCTTCTCATCTTGCTATAGAGTAACAACACCAGTATTGACAAGCTCTTGAATTTTGCCCTTGAGCACGTAGCATGCTCGAGTAGGGTGTCCAATGAACCTGTGGTAGACACAATATTTAGGATGATCTGTCTTACCGACTTCATCAGGTTTCTTTGGATCGGAGAGCTGAATCTTGTTGCTTTTGAGTAAGCAATCAAAAATACTTGCAGTATCATTCTCGTCGAAGGAATATTCTACTTTCGGACGAGGTTCCCTCGGTTGCAGTGCAGAAGGAGTGGAAGCGGATGTAGGTTGAGCTACATTAACAGCTAGAGACTCTTTATTCTTGTTCAGATTGATGTTCAAAGTCTCTTTTGCTTTACGGTTATTCTGGCGATTGCCACCACCTGACGTCTGATGATTATCTCGGTCAGGGTTAGACATTTGTACCCTCAATTGTTTATACTTCTCGGCACTCACTTCAGCAGCTTTAGCGTTGACAATGAATGAGGGCCAATCTTGAAACTGGGTAGATCCTGTCCACATACTGATAATAGGCAAAAGATTTGCCTTACAAGTATCAATAGTGACAGCAGCTGGAGTTCCGGGAGACATCTTCAAGGCTTCACGGCGGAACCGTTCGATGAAACTCTCAGCAGTTTCATTATGTTTCTGTTTGATTTTGTTGAGGGCCGACATAGTCATGTCGTTGAATCCTTCATAGAATCGTTCTAGGAAGATTTGCTTGAGACCTGAGAAGGAAGTGATACAACCATCGGGCAAACTTCTGTACCAGTCGTATGCTACGCCGGCTAAACAACCGACGAACACTCTGGTAAGAAGAGCGTCATTTGGCTGGAGTTGAACGGTCATTACCTCAAAATGATTGATGAATTGGCTTGGTGAGGTAATGCCATCAAACAAAGAAATCGTTGGGATCTTATACTTTGGCGGGAACGGGACTTTCTTCCATTCAACTGGATAGGGCTGCTTGATCCCCAACCTTTGCAAGTTGTCTTTCTCTTTGAAAGCTTCAAACTGAGTTCGCAAGAGTTGGACAGCTTCATTGACATCTTCGGATGACGAAGAAGGAGCAGGTTGAGTAAGAGTAGTAGGAGGAGGAACAACATTGTAAGCACTACCCCCAGCTCCTGACTGACTGGGTGTAGTTTGAACTTGTACTTGTATAGGAGGCATTTGAGGAGATACTACCCCCAGCCCAGCATTGACAGGTATCGAAGATGCTATGATCTCCGGACTTGCAGCAGGTACGGTCGGTGGTGTGGCATGTTGTGCCACTATGATAGAATGCATACTAGCAACCATTTCAGCCATGGTCTTTAGCTTGTCTTCAAGTACAGTGATTCGCTGTTCTTGATTTACTGAGGTTGAAGCATCTTGGTCTTCATTGACAACATACGCAGTGACTTCTCTTGGTATAGTGGAAGACACTGTCTGTTCAGAGCTTTCGCTATATGCATCATAGTCGGAGAAAGAATCGTCTCTTGACTGAGAAGTAGGAAGATAACTCGAAGGGTTTTGAGGAAGATTCCCTTGACCGATTATATCTCGGCTTCGAGAACGGGTATGTCAAAATACTCCCTCAGAAGATTCTTGAAGTAAATCCAAATACTGCTGGCTAGTGCTTGGAGCACTTTCTACTCCCAGTACCCTGGGAAATCATGTTGATAGAAGCGTACAAGACTTCATCTTCATCCTCTGACATAGGTTCAGATTTTGCAAAAGTCAAACGATCGAAGATAGATCATTTTGTTGTTTGACAACAACATTGGATGATGACTTTGTGGTTGCAATGATGATCAGATGGTTGAACTGGAGGTGTTGAGACGTTGTCCCGCTTTTGCCTAAGATGTTCTCGAAGATCGGGAACAACAGCAGGACGAGAAAAACTCTGAGGGATATGTTCTTTGATAATGTTTAGAATATGATTCCGATTTTTCAAATATTTAGTCCCTTGAGTGTACAGGGAAGTACTCACTTCATTAGCATAAGTGTCAGGATCTTTGGCCCTGGAAGTTTGTCTTTGATGTTTGATCTTCGGCATTGGTTGTTTGCGTTTCGCCGAAATTGGTCGATTGAGATATGTCTTTAGATCTGCAAACTCACCCCCATGGGTTTCTATTTGAGACACCAGCAGTTTTCCCTGCCTGGAACGGGAAATCTTGAGAGTTGGGAGGTCTTAGAATTCTGCTACCGGGGTAGGCAGAATACCTCTTTGGTCAGTACAAGTTCTTTTATCATAAAGGAAAGAAGAATCCTTATTTGAAAGAGTTCTAGTACTGATTGGTGCAGAGGCACGTTCAGATTGATCTTCTACAGTAAAAACTGAAGAAGATTAAGAAAAGACCAAAGGACCTTTTCCTTTGTTTTGTGATGAAGGGTTAGCTAAAGAGCGTTTCCCTCTGTTGTCTTCCAAGTCATGGGACAAGGAAGTTTGAGAAAAGACCAATGGGCCTTTTCCTTTGTTTTGAAGAGGAAGAGGAATAGCCAAAGGACTACCCCCAGTAAATTGTACAGGAGCAACAGTGTGTTTGGGAAGAGGAGTAGAGCCTTTCCCCTTGTTATGAGAAGAAGCAAGTTTAGCCAAAAGGCTGTCACTCTTGGATTGCGCAGGAACAGTTTGCGCATGAATGGATGGCACACTGGTTTTGGCCACAAAAACTGTGGTTTGCGCATCAGGAGTTCTTGCTACAGAGTGCTTAGGGTAGATTCCGGATGTTGGAGTATTGGACTGCGCAGACAGATTGGCAGCTAATTGCGCCAGGGTCATAGGAGTCTTGCACTTAGCCAAGACAGCATATGAAGTACTCTGTATACTGGCAATAGCAGATTGTGCAGCAGTAGCAGAGATAGATTGTGCAGCAGGTTTGATGACAAAAGCTTTGGACTGCGCAGCAGTCTTGCTGGCAGACTGTGCAGGAGACTTATTGGCAGCATCAATAGACTGTACAGGAGACTTGTTGGCAGCATCAATAGACTGTGCAGCAGTCTTTGGGACCCACACTGGGCACACTTTGCTTGTGGCAGAAGTGGTTACAGTGCGAGGAGTAGTCTTAGAATTGATCATGGCTTCGTAGCCTGTCTGGTTGATCTTCACAACCAGTGTCTTCTGCGTCTTCCCGATAGACGCTACGTCACATTGAGTTGTCACTTCCTCATCGGAGGAGAAAGTCTTCCCCAGCAGAGTCGCCATTTTGTTTGCAAAAACAAAAGTATAGAACTTTATTGATACAAACTTTATAAAAGATTACAATTTGAATTCTGGGAATGGTACAACTGTAGGAATCCAATCTAGATGACGATTGCTTTATCCCTTGGACGATGTAAACTTTGAAGACGGAGCCTCTGAAGTTAAAGACAACTCTGGAATTGAAGGCAAAAAAGCCTCGGAAGTTGAAGGCAAAAGCCTCGGAAGAATGCAGCAGCACTTGGGCAAAAACTCCTGGATCTGATCTTTGAAGTCTGATATTTGATCTCTGATTCCTGATCCCCTTGAATGGAGACTTGAAACTCTATTTATAGAGTTCTAAGAAATAACTAACTTTTAGTTATTCTGGACTGCGCAGGATAGTTTGTGCAGCAATTGGATTGCGCAACAGTAGACTGCGCAGGCAGTTGCTGGATCATGGGCCAACTGTCTTGGACACATGGCATTATTTGATTAAAATACGCATAATCGTGTATAGACGGTTGCCACGTAATGAATAAATAATGGCATGAATGCCACGTGCATTTCGTCATTTATGTTGATAGAACGTGCAACCTGAATTGTGCTGACTTTAGATTGCGCAGACATGGACTGCGCAGGAATGGATTGCGCCAACATGGATTGCGCCAAAATAGATTGCGCTGCCAGCTGTCCTCGAGCGCCGTGCTATACGATTAAACGAATGGTCGCCTCGTTCTTCGTGCTGTCAGCTGTCAGAAGATTTGATTTATGTCAGGTAATGATGATGATCTGCCACGTCAGCCTGCGCGCTTGGGAGTGTACGCAATCTAGTATGCGCAATCTGTTTGCTGCGCAAACTAATGTCTGCGCAGTTCATTTAAAAGATTCATTTCTTGATCTTCATGACTTTGTTGATGTGTGCAACTTGATTTTTTAGGACCTACAATCCTGTATTCGGCCGTTAAGCTGTATTGCACCATGAATACTGTGTCTCCTGATTATGATAGGGAGACCAGTTTCATCATTGGAACTCAGCTAGAGGCTACGAAGAACATGTTGGTGGCGGCTCGATCATATCGTCCACCAGAGTTGGCGGGATATCGGGCTGCTGCTGTAGCATCAACGGGAGGTATTCGGGAAGATCCTCCTGCTGGAAAGAGGCGGGCTGACGTAGAAGTCGGTTTGTCTGTACCAAAAAGGTCGAGAAAAATGACGACTCCAAAGGCTACAGGAGTGCTGCCTGTAACGCCAATGGAATCAGTTCCTGTTGAGGTAAAGTCATTTTCCATAATCTGGCTCCTTCTGTCATTTTTGTGACATATGCTTTCCTTTTGTAGGAACCGTTGAAGAAGAAGTCTCGGGCTTCGAAACCGGGCGTCAGTAAACCGAAGGAGGTGGCAAGCTCTTCTGATGAGCGCATTCCTCCGATTGTAATGTCTCCCGTAGGAAAGAATCCTGACAAAGTCGTTCCGGCAGAGATTTTAGTATCTCCAGATTATGTTGGAAGGGAGGCTGAGGTTGAAGCAGTTTCCGAGATGGTACAAGCCGCCGTAGGGGCCTTGGACGTGGAGGGTCCAGCAGACACGGGGCTTGAGGAAGTAGAGTGGAGTTCGTCGTCTTCAGATGACGTTTCTACAGAGATGCATGAGCCTGTTGCGGGGGCAACAGACGGGATTAAAACAAAGGAGAGGGTTGATTCCCCTCCTTGGCATGATGAGGGGAGGTCGGCTGTAGCGTTGCCGAGCCCTACCCCAGTCTCAGCAGCGGAGGCTGAGGTGGCTGCCGACCGGGAGGTAGTGGCAGATTCTATCCCTCCGGAGGGATTTGATGGTGAAAATGAGACTCGTCCGCCGATCCTGACTCCAAGGGAGTCGAGTCAGAAAACAAGTGCTGATCTTGCTGCTCTGCCGGAGGGGGAATGTCCCGTACGGCCTGTTGATAGAGTGCTGGGGACGGATGCGGTAGCCCCTGACGTCAGTGGTCCCTCCGAGCTTGAGAAGGGTAAGGGTTTGCTAGAACCCTCTGTTGCTCCTTCTACTTGGGGTACAATATCGACGCCTCTCTCCGCTCCTTCTGTTCTTTTGGCTCCTCGGGCTAGTAGTCAAGCCCTTGTTGAGAAAGAGTCCGTAGATGCCGAGGTTACAGCCTCGCAGACTGAAGCCGACAGGCCTTCTTCCGATCCGCTGTCTAGAGCAACTCCTCCAACTCCTGCTATGACGCCACGGGTGCTGGCGGATGCAGATGAGTATGTGAAGTTTATTATTGAGGCGGTGTATAAGATGTTGTAGAGAGACGTATCGGCAGTGATGGATGCCAATGGAAGTTTTGCGATGGCAAAAACCCTGGCAGTCCCTCACATCAGTCTGATACGTTCCCACCAGGGCCATGATCATATGGCCGAGATTCTGGAGGCCTCGATGGCCGAGCTGGACCAGCTGCTTTCCGAGTTTCAGTGTATCCAGCTAAATGATCTCTCTGCCCTGATAGACGCGGAAAAGGAGAAGTTGATCGCTGTGACTGAGTCCCCTTATCAGGCCACCGTGGGTGTCTGGGAACGCGAGGTGGCTGAAACTGAGGCTGCGGTGGAGAGGCTATCTCAGTCCATGCAGGAGAAGGTGGAGTTGTGAGCCGCGTTGGACGCTAGTATAGCGGAGGTTGATGCCAAGATTTGCCTCCTTGAAGACCAGCGGGCCCAACTCTTATTAGATGCTGAGCGAGCCAGGCTGAACATGTAGCATCTAAGGAGGAGAAAGTAGCTTTCACCCGCCGGGCTCTTATCCTGGCTAAGCAGCGGCAACAGTTGGACGAGAAGCATGAGGATGACACTTCTCATGAGGCCATAGAAACGATGCGTCAAGAAGCCGAACGCCGGGTCCTGGCGACCGTAGAGACTCGTGCGGCAGACTTGAAGCGTCGGATTGAAGAGCTTTCGGCCAACCCCGGGGATGTTTAGGGATTGTAGTCTCTTCTTTTTTGTGTAATTTGCAACTCTTGCTGGGGGAGTAATCATTTACTTTTGAATAAAGAATACAGAGTTTTTTGTGGTGTGTTCATTTTTGCTGTCATGAACTTGATAATTTGTGTGGACCTATTATCTTTTGCGTACCTTAGTTTTTAGGTACAGATAATAAGTTCGAGAGAACCGACATGTTTGTTCAGAGGTGATGTGGACGTGGCAAATATGGGGTTCAAATGATTGAATCTTCCTACTCAGAGGTGTTATGGACGTGGTAGGAATGACTCTGGGGGGATATGCGGAACTACTCAGAGGTAATGTGGACGTGGAAGTTCTGCGATCAATGTACGGCAACGCAGGGGTTGTCTGTACGGGATGTTTACTCAGAGGTAATGTGGACGTGGTAAACATGGTGGGTAGCGTAGTCTTACGGAGCGTAAGATTCCGCTTTGTAGGGTGTGGGAGAACAACTCAGAAGTAATGTGGACGTGATTGTCCTTCTACTGGAGGATAGAATGCCACGGAACAGCTGGTTTCCGGAAGCGTAAGATTTTGTGGAAGGAAATTGTACGTGAGCCCTGATGATTGGGTCTACAGACTCCCTTATTGGGTTAAGATAGAAGTACATGTCTGAAGGATGTCAAGAGTAGTAATTCTTTAGGTACTTACCGTTGATGGGCATCATGAACAAGTCCCCATTGGGTTTGGCGAGGCGGTAAGCACCGTTTGAGTATACCGTCTCTATGATGAAAGGTCCCTCCCACTTGGGCTCGAACTTTCCTGGTGTCTTGTGAGTCAACACCATCGGCCTCCTGACTGCCAGAACCAGGTCGCCTACTTGGAAAGTCCTCTGCTTGACCTTCTTGTTGAAAGCCTGTGATATACGGGCTCGATAGAGTTCGATGCGTTGTTAAGCTAGGAGACATTTTTCGTCAAGTGCCTCCAATTCTCGCAGACGGCGACGTTGATTGTCTTCTTCTGTGAGTTGATTTGTAATTGCTACACGGAGTGAGGGTATCTGGATCTCGAGAGGCAGTACCGCTTTGCTTCCGTAGACCAGGAAGAATGGTGTGTTGCCCGTCGGGGTCCGTACCGTTGTGCGGTAGGCCCAAAGGCATTCGCCGAGCTTTTCGTCCCAGTCTCGTTTGTTGGATGACACGACCTTTTTGAGTAGCCTGACGATAGTCTTGTTGAATGCCTCGGCCAATCCGTTTGCTGCCGGATTGTAGGCGGTTGATGCCATATTTTGAATGCGATTCTTATCACAGAATCTGCTGAAAACATGGCTGATGAACTGAGGACCATTATCGTGGATAATCCTCCGAGGTATCCCAAAACGGTAGATAACATGGTGCTTGATGAAGCTGATCACCCTAGAGCTCTTCACTTCCGCCAGTGGAACTGCTTCTGTCCATTTAGAGAAGTAGTCAGTGATGGCTAGGATAAAGCGGTGTCCCCTTGATGAAGGAGGGGTGATCGATCCTACAATGTCTATGCCCTAGGCTTCAAAGGACCAGGAGGCGACCGTAGGATATAATGGTTCTGACAGTGTATGGATGAAGTCAGCGTGAAGCTGGCACGCATGGCACTTTTTAGCATAGTCGACAGCGTCGGCTGCCATGGTTGGCCAGTAGTTGTCCATGCGTCGCAGTCGATCCTGCAACTTAGGGCCAGGTTGATGGGCCCGGCAGGTTCCACCGTGAGCTTCTTGAAGGGCTTCGGCTGCTTCTTCGTTGGATAAACATCGAAGGAGAAGTCCATCGTAGGAGCGTCGGTACAACATTTTAGTAGCTGTATCGTAATAGAATCGAAGAGAGCGCCTCCTGACTGGGACGGCTTCTTTCGGGTCCTCCGAAAGAATTTCGCAGACAGCGAAGTCGATGAGCGGGAATCTCCAGTCTCGGACATTAACACCAGTACTTGTTGACATGGCATGGGCCATTTGTGAGCATAGGTTGTTCTTAGGACAGACCAAGTCTCGGCCAACTACCATGACGTAGTGTTGAGTCCCGAGGGGTGCTGCCAATGAGGCTGCGAGGCCAGCCAGAGCGTCAGCCTCCAGATTTTGTAAACGAGGTACATGTTCGATGAAGAACTTGGTGAAGGTTGAAATGATGTTCAATGCAACTTCATGGTAAGGAATCAGATCTTCATGGCGAACTTCGTATTGTCCTCTGACCTGGTTAACGACGAGTTTTGAGTCGTCGTAGGCTTCCAGATGATCCACCCCCAGCTGTTGTGCCAGCTGGAGTCCCATGATGATAGCGTTGTACTCGACAACATTGTTGGAGCACGGCTTCGAAAGGGAGTAGGCACGCTGTATGACCAGCTGATCGGAGGAGACTAGGACTACCCCCACACCTGCGATAATTTGGCCTTTGGGGCCTGTTCTTGAAGCGCCATCGAAAAACATCCGCTAGACGGAGCTTTCTTCGGTGACGTTTGATTCTTGGATCTCATCCGGGATGTCTTCATAGAGTCTTGAGGACTCTGGGATGGGGTGTACAGCTAAAAAGTCAGCCAGAGCCTGACCCTTGACGGCTTTTTGTGGAACGAACACCATATTGTATGGCGTTAGCAGGATCGCCCATGTAGCTAGCCGGGAGTTTAATGACCCTGACTTCGTCATGAGGACTCTGAGTGGATTGACTCGGAAGATGACATGAATTGTCTGGCACGAGACATAATGGCGAGTCTTCTGGATGACAAATACCAAAGCCAAACACTCTTTTTCAACGGGATTGTACCGGTGTTCGGCCCCGATTAGTGTTCTACTGAGGTAGTAGATAGCTTGCTCATAGCCTGTATCGCTGTTCTGAGCAAGCAGAGCGCCGAGGGAATGATCCATGGCACGGACGAAGAGGAGAAATGGTTTGCCGGCGACGGGTGCCACCAGGACTGGCGGGCTCGTCAAGTAAGCATTGATGTCGTCGAAAGCTTTTTGGCATTCCTCTGTCCAAACGTAAGAGACTCCCTTCTTCTTGAGCTGGGTGAAGGGTTGACATTTTGTAGCACCCAGTTTTCTAAAATTAGGAATTTTTGAAAATTTATTATTTTTTTATTATTAATTAATAGTATATTAGTCATGATATGATTTTTGGTGATTATTAGTGTAGTTAAACCATTTCTAAAGTCATGCTAAGTCATGACTTATGACTTTGTGATTTTGGTTAGTATAACTTAGTGTAAATCCTAGTTTTCTCTAACCTAGAAGTTGCCATGACCATGAGAACTTGACCATAGGCTTAGAATATCAATTAGTGATTTTTAGCCTAAAGGGTATTTTGGTAAATTTCTAGGAATTATTTGGAATTATTTAGATTTATGTGTTTTTATTATTGTTTAATTATTGATTAGTGACATGTTAGTCCCTAACCTAGTTTAGCACTAATCTAGAGGTTAGCCACTAACCTAGAAGACTAAGTAGAGGATGTTAGCTTTATGTTTAAATATCTAGTTGATAAATATCTAGATATTACTTTTTAGATATTTTAGAAAAACCTAAATATCTATCTACCTAGTCAAAGCCTTAGGGGCTAAGCTTTGCAAGGTGGAAAGGGGCCCTATAGCCTACCCCTACCCCCCCATGGCAGCCAACAACACCCCCATCCTATATGCACACCCCATCATTCATTTAAGCCATTTTTACAACTTCATGAAACCTTGAGAACCCCTCCACTTCAAACACCCATAACTTGTTCATTTTAACTCCAAATCCACTCAAATCTTTTGCATTGGAATCCTAGTACCTAGAAGAGACTGTGGAAGGCTAGCCAACAAGGTCACAAGCTTTGGGGCATCATCAAGGCTAGTGGACACACCCCCCCTACATTGGGTTTTTCCATTGGTTTTGCACTAATAGGTAAATACTATCAAACCTAGTTAATATAGTGATTTCTCTTCATATTTGCATGCATATAGATACTAAGGAACTGTAGGCTAAGTTTGGTAGGAAATAGGATTGGTTTGGTGTCCGTATCGGACACGTATCTGTGTTCTAAATTCAGTGTTTGGTGAAATGCCACTTAGGATTAAACTTTGTTATTATGTAAAACAAAATATATTTTCTAGTAGCCCTAGACATGTAGGACACATACCAACTTGACTGAGCACAAAATCGTATCGTGTCCGTGTCCAAATTGGACACGAACACACTGCTAAACACCACACTGTGCACTGTGTTAAACCCACTGTTTGACACTTCGTGTCGTGTCCACACGTGTCGTGGACACGATACAGGAACCTAGACACCTAGCCCTAGTCCCCCTCTACCCATAGACACGATCACGACGTGTCACGTGTCGTGTGTCATGCACACGAGACTGCAACACGCCTGTACGAGACACAGCATCGTGCCCGTGTTCTCCCCTGCTGCTCGGGCTCGATTGCGACACGGACACGGCTCCTCGACACGCCAAAATTGGCATAGAGCACGGGGCACTGACTGACAGGTCATCCCCAAAGTTTGGGATGACGTCGTGTCGTGTCGGACACAGAATCGTCCCCGCAAGGGTCGCGCACTGCACTGCACAGTCGAGTTTTTGGCTCTGACACGGGTCTCGTGTCCCACGTACACGAGTCGTGGACACGTGTCAGAGTGACACATGTGTAGTAGACCCTAGGGCAAACCCCAGGACACGAGCACGTGGTGTGTCGCGTCCTGTGTCGCGAACACGAGGTGTTCGACCGCGTGCACGACGCGGTCTGAACGTATGTGAAACCCCTTCTGATACGCACCTAGAACTCGGACACGACACGGTTTGGATACGTGTCAGGGTGTCTAAACCCTAGCCCTAGACCTAGTCGACACGTGTGTACAACCACGAGACGTGTCGTGTCTCGTGGTGTGTCCACGAGAGTATAGAACGTGTGCACGACACAGTAGGTGTCTGTGTATATAGGATTTACCCGATTGGGTTTATATTAGTGTGGACACGTTGTGTCGTGTCGTGACCATGTTTCAGGCACCCTAGACACTAGAGGACACCTAGGGGCTCAGTTACCAACCTAGGGAATCGAGCCATAGCTCGGTTTTGTATGAGAAATCGGGTTTACCTAGTTAGCCTATGCACAGTCCATTTTTCCAGTTTTTAGGATTAATTTCCAGTTTTCTAAAAATGAATTTCAAATCTATTTTTGATATAATTTATACATGTATATGTGTATTTTAGTATGTGTATACATAGTATATATGTATATGTGAGTGTGGGTCAATTTTGGGAGTATTTGGTTATATATATGTGTAGTTGTATATATATACATATGTATGTATATATGTAGGCTGTGTGTGTGTGTGTTTGGGTCTGGGTTTGGGTTCCAGAACCTGGAACATCCCCCCCCTGACTGTTCAGTCTCTCTCTCTCTCTCACTCTATGTCCATCTCTCTCTCTCTATATATATATATATATATATATATATATATATATATATATGTTATATGTATATATATATATATGTATATATATATTTGGTTATATATTGGTATATATATAGTAGAGGGTATATGGGTCTATATATATATATATATATATATATATATATATATATATATATATATATATATATATATATGAAAATGTATATATATGTATATATGTTAGCTATTTATATATGTATATATATATTATGTCTATATGTGAGTGTGTATATATGGTTATATATATATATATATATATATATATATATATATATATATATATATATATATATATATATATATATATATATATATATATATATATATATGTGGGGTATATGGGTATTTATATATAGTGGCTATATATATAGGTTTTACATTATATAGTGTATGTATATCTATATCTATATAGGTAAACCTAGAACTAGTTGACCTAAGCTACTAGCCTATGGGCTATAGCTATTAGCCTATGGCCTAGGTTACAAGCCTATGGCATTAGAGGCTAACCCAACTAACCCTAATGACCCAAAACCCAACTTGTTGACCCTTGTTGACTAAGGGTTGACCAAAGTCAACCTTAGGTCAAAAGTGACCTAGTTAACCTAGAAATGACTAGGAATGACCTAAAACAACTAGTTTAGCTAGTTTGACTAAAACCCTAACTAGTAGACGTAGTTTGACCTAGACTTGACCCAGATTGATCATGTTGACTAGTATTTGACTAGTTTGATTAGAAAGTTGACCAAGAGTTGACTTTTGACCAGATTGACCTAGAATCATGTAGTATGCATTGTATAATCTATTTTTTACCATTGTGGATATGTTGTGACCTGTTTTACTCTAAATAGGACTCTGTGATACCAGTTCGGACATCTATTCATATCAGTCATACAGGGTGACAGGCGAGTACATTCTCTGATCTTTTCATGCTTGTTAGGACTTATATTCTTGCTTTAGATTACTTTACATGATGCTGTCACGTCATTATCACGGATTGGTACTATATGGATCTTGTTATGCGATGTTATCTCCCTCGGGGTACATCAGATACAGTTGTCATGTGCTTTTCACGAACATCTTGTATTTCATGTATACCGCTTTCATGTATACTCTTGTGCAATCTTGTACTCTCATGATCACGCGAGGAAAACATGATAAAAACCACTTGTGCAAAGTAACGTAACTTGACTGGATCCTTGTGTATTGATTGGGGAGGGTGAGTAGGAAATGGTTATGTGATCAAATCCCATCTTGTACAAATTATTGTGAAATCTTGTGAAATCTTGTATATGTCCTAAGCCCGTTTATATAACCATATCATGCTCTAAATCACAGGTTACCTACAGTTCTTACTTATCATATATATAGATATTTCCAGTTATCAAATCTCTCTCGTTTTACATATATTATTTACAGTTCATGTATCTTACTCTATGCATGCTTTACATTTCCCAACCTGATATGAATTGCGTGAGATATATTGTGCTCGTTCCTGTCCTGACTGGGCCTGTTGAAAATATTACAGATGATGATGGTGACTGTCCTACCTTCTATGGGACACATGAGGGTGACCTTCAGGATCCTGAGGAGCATCTAGCTCAGTAGAGGGTGCCTAGTCTAGTCTAGTGTTTACAGTTTTCATTTTGTATCGGACTGTTCCGATTGTTAGTTGTGACTTAGTTATATTTCAGGTCTTGTACTTATTTGTGTTGGACATCTACTTGTGTGGTGTGATAACTCTATATATATTCCGTTCTTCCTTTCATCTGATTCCATATCATGTTCTATCTTTATCTTTCCTAGACTTGTATTTGAGATATAGAGTTGAGATGTTATGTTATACCTTCGTGCGGAGATGACAGGTTTATATGTCTTATTGTTAGATGTTAGTTGTTATAGATGACCTATACAGCGTTCTACCGCCGACACTGCGGCGTAGGCTAGACGTACCCACGTTCTCGTGCCCCTAATCAGGGTGCAGGTCGTGACACGTTTTAGTGGTGGCCCACGCAGGTCGAGAGTCGCATTAGTGTGATGTCGTGGTAGTACAACGATTAGTTGTACTGCTGCGCGCCTGCGATAGGAATTAAGGAATAGGTTTTAGTCGAGAGTCGCATTTGTGCGATTTCGTAGTAGCACGACGACTTAGTTGTACTGCTACGAGCCTGCGATAGAATATAGGAATTAAGGTATTAGGATGAGAGTATACTCAATCACTGTTAGGATTTCATGAGAGATTCCGGGACGACCCTTGAGAATCTTATTTTGAACTTCGATATTGAAAACCCTTTTCCTCTTGTTTTAATTCACCCTCACTCCTTGATGTTTAAGGGATCTTGGACTATTTAACCTTATTCATCATTACCTCCCTTATATTTTGACCTTCTTTACTGCTAATTTAGCCTTAGTTTTGCAAGCTTATATTTTATCGAGCTTGATCACGACATATTTTATTGGGGGCTAGTACCCACTAACATATTGTCTAATCAGGGCCGGTGCATGATGGTCTGATCAACCTATTGCACTTTGGTTCGCTTTTATATATTATTCTACATGGATGGAGCCACTTGCAGGTTCTGTTCTTTCAAATCCATTCCCATCTTGTTTTATTATATCTGTCTTGAAATCCAATTCCATATGCTCCTACCTATTTCTTATTTTTGATGAATTTAACCTGATAGTTCTTTTGATTTTATCTCTTACTTAGGAGTGGGAGTAGGAGTAGGAGTAGGAGTAGGAGTATCTCTAATTGTTAATATAATCCTTTAGGAATGAATTGATGTATGTGCTATACCTTTGACTTAGAAGAGTAGCTCTAACCATAGAATGGTAAACCTCTTAACCCTATTGATTCATTGTTTTTTTACCTACCTAGTCTAATACCCATAGTCACAGACTATCCCATTTAACCTATCCTTGTACAACTATTGCATCACAACTTCTGGTTTAAATTTAGGCCATTGACCATTCCCACTCTAATTATGATCATCGTAGGCACATTACCATAACTTTTAAATTAGGAGCACAAGACTAGTTGTTTTCTCAAAACCAATTTCACAGGCATGACCTAGACTTGACAACCTACACCCATGACCTTAGTATCCCACTAAGGCACACCATTTTATACTTCAATTGCTTAGTACGACTTTCCTGACACAAGACTTCATCCTAAATTACCCCATAGAGTTACTTTTGATTCCAATTTAAATTGAGGACACCCTTGACCTAAACCTGCCAGTCCAATTTATTGGACATGACCCAGTATAGGTCTACTACCCACATTTTACTTGTTGACCTTGTATGCTGCTAAGTAGTAACTCTGACTTTGATTGTTGAGTGTTTGACCTAGAAGGAGTATGACCATTCTAATTTCGAGGACGAAATTTTCTAAGGAGGGTAGACTTGTAGCACCCAATTTTCTGAAATTGGGGATTTTTGAAAATTTATTATTTTTTTATTATTAATTAATAGTATTTTAGTCATGATATGATTTTTGGTGATTATTAGTGTAGTTAAACCATTTCTAAAGTCATGCTAAGTCATGACTTACGACTTTGTGATTTTGGTTAGTATAACTTAGTGTAAATCCTAGTTTTCTCTAACCTAGAAGTTGCCATGACCATGAGAACTTGACCATAGGCTTAGAATATCAATTAGTGATTTTTAGCCTAAAGGGTATTTTGGTAAATTTCTAGGAATTATTTGGAATTATTTAGATTTATGTGTTTTTATTATTGTTTAATTATTGATTAGTGACATGTTAGTCCCTAACCTAGTTTAGCACTAATCTAGAGGTTAGCCACTAACCTAGAAGACTAAGTAGAGGATGTTAGCTTTATGTGTAAATATCTAGTTGATAAATATCTAGATATTACTTTTTAGATATTTTAGAAAAACCTAAATATCTATCTACCTAGTCAAAGCCTTAGGGGCTAAGCTTTGCAAGGTGAAAAGGGGCCCTATAGCCTACCCCTACCCCCCCCCCCCCCTTGGCAGCCAACAACACCCCCATCCTATATGCACACCCCATCATTCATTTAAGCCATTTTTACAACTTCATGAAACCTTGAGAACCCCTCCACTTCAAACACCCATAACTTGTTCATTTTAACTCCAAATCCACTCAAATCTTTTGCATTGGAATCCTAGTACCTAGAAGAGACTGTGGAAGGCTAGCCAACAAGGTCACAAGCTTTGGGGCATCATCAAGGCTAGTGGACACACCCCCCCTACATTAGGTTTTTCCATTGGTTTTGCACTAATAGGTAAATACTATCAAACCTAGTTAATATAGTGATTTCTCTTCATATTTGCATGCATATAGATACTAGGGAACTGTAGGCTAAGTTTGGTAGGAAATATGATTGGTTTGGTGTCCGTATCGGACACGTATCTGTGTTCTAAATTCAGTATTTGGTGAAATGCCACTTAGGATTAAACTTTGTTATTATGTAAAACAAAATATATTTTCTGGTAGCCCTAGACATGTAGGACACATACCAACTTGACTGAGCACAAAATCGTATCGTGTCCGTGTCCAAATTGGACACGAACACACTGCTAAACACCACACTGTGCACTGTGTTAAACCCACTGTTTGACACTTCGTGTCGTGTCCACACGTGTCGTGGACACGATACAGGAACCTAGACACCTAGCCCTAGTCCCCCTCTACCCATAGACACGATCACAACGTGTCACGTGTCGTGTGTCATGCACACGAGACTGCGACACGCCTGCACGAGACACTGCATCGTGCCCGTGTTCTCCCCTGCTGCTCGGGCTCGATTGCGACACGGACACGGCTCCTCGACACGCCAAAATTGGCATAGAGCACGGGGCACTGACTGATAGGTCATCCCCAAAGTTTGGGATGACGTCGTGTCGTGTCGGACACGAAATCGTCCCCGCAAGGGTCGCGCACTGCACTGCACAGTCGAGTTTTTGGCTCTGACACGGGTCTCGTGTCCCACGTACACGAGTCGTGGACACGTGTCAGAGTGACACATGTGTAGTAGACCCTAGGGCAAACCCCAGGACACGAGCACGTGGTGTGTCGCGTCCTGTGTCGCGAACACGAGGTGTTCGACCGCGTGCACGACGCGGTCTGAACGTGTGTGAAACCCCTTCTGATACGCACCTAGAACTCGGACACGACACGGTTTGGATACGTGTCAGGGTGTCTAAACCCTAGCCCTAGACCTAGTCGACACGTGTGTACAACCACGAGACGTGTCGTGTCTCGTGGTGTGTCCACGAGAGTATAGAACGTGTGCACGACACAGTAGGTGTCTGTGTATATAGGATTTACCCGATTGGGTTTATATTAGTGTGGACACGTTGTGTCGTGTCGTGACCATGTTTCAGGCACCCTAGACACTAGAGGACACCTAGGGGCTCAGTTACCAACCTAGGGAATCGAGCCATAGCTCGGTTTTGTATGAGAAATCGGGTTTACCTAGTTAGCCTATGCACAGTCCATTTTTCCAGTTTTTAGGATTAATTTCCAGTTTTCTAAAAATGAATTTCAAATCTATTTTTGATATAATTTATACATGTATATGTGTATTTTAGTATGTGTATACATAGTATATATGTATATGTGAGTGTGGGTCAATTTTGGGAGTATTTGGTTATATATATGTGTAGTTGTATATATATACATATGTATGTATATATGTAGGCTGTGTGTGTGTGTGTTTGGGTCTGGGTTTGGGTTCCAGAACCTGGAACATCCCCCCCTGACTGTTCAGTCTCTCTCTCTCTCTCACTCTATGTCCATCTCTATATATATATATATATATATATATATATATATATATATATATATGTTATATGTATATATATATATATATATATATATATATATGTATATATATATTTGGTTATATATTGGTATATATATAGTAGAGGGTATATGGGTCTATATATATATATATATATATGAAAATGTATATATATATGTATATATGTTAGCTATTTATATATGTATATATATATTATGTCTATATGTGAGTGTGTATATATGGTTATTTGCAAGGTAGATGACCTAATCAAAAACTCTTTTTAGAGTTTTGATTTCACTGTTCTTCAGAATCCATCTCTTTTTAGAGATGTGATCATACTGCGCCACCCTTTTTAGGGTTCTGGTTGCACAAATCAGTTCATTCTTCATTTTTATGAAGGACAACTCTCTGCGCAATCGATCGAACTGCGCTGGCAAAAGTCAGTGCAATTTGTTGATTTGCGCGGGACTGTCAGTGCAAACTGATGACTGTTTGTTTGCGCAATCAGATTATTGTACAATCTAATATTGCACAATCTGATGTTGCACAATCTGATGTTTACGCAAACTAAATCTTTGACTTGACTTGTACTGAATTTTTGTTTTCTCTGTCTGATGCAGTAAATATCAAAGAAGATCCCGGATATGAGGATTTTGTAGGAACTCTTTCAGAGTCAGAATATAAAGAGAACTTATTTCATGTGCATTATCCTCAATATGATCTGCCAACCTCTCGTCAGGCTATTTTGATATCCCAAGATAATGAGACACTGCAATGTTTGATGAATGGACAACCTCTGGAATCAGCAGACGCTGTCATACACAAGAAGCCATTATTCCTGTTCGGCGAAGCTTTTGAGAAAAGTTCTCAACCGAGACCAAGGATGGAAGAAAGGATTGTCCATCAGACGGATAAGTCATTCTCGATACCAGATATTTCCCGCTGCCTCCCCTTATCCCGGTATGCTCATGCGAGCTATCCGAGGAAGATGGAATGGAACCTTACACCCTTCCAAGATGCCCGTCCAGGAAGGATTTTTGTGAAGAAGGGGCCGAGCAAGAAGGACATGTTCTACAGTTCTTCAGAACGGTACAGTGTCTTGTTAAGAGGTTTGAGACCCGGTTGCATTCCGTCGGAGAATTCTTCCTTGTTATTGCCTGTCAGAACTCCAATATTCGCAAATAAGTTTGCGAAGGTCGAAGGAAGGTATCCTGAGCAGGACATCAGATTAACTGGATTGGTGAATCCGGATTTTAAGAGATGGAACTGCATAGCAAACTGGATTCTGACCAAGTTTGAAAACAAACTTCAGCAAATCAACTTATACCAAGCAGTGCATGCCACTGTTTATGGTTTTGTCCCTAACTCGCAACTGTTCTTGGCTCTAACAGAAAGGTATAATTACAGAACAGGGACTTTCATGACTCCTGGCGGACAAATCGGGTTTGCACTTCATGAGATGCGGTACATCTCTTACTTGCCAATGGAAGATGCTCCATATGAAGAATTTGTCCCAATAAATGATGAGTTGGACAAACTATGGAAAGATAACGCAGAAATGGTAGCAGTCTTCGAGGAACTGCTATGTCATTATAAAATCTGTTCTCTGTTCTACAAGAGTGCTACATCAAACACCTGCTATTCCTCAAAATGGTTACCTTATCTGTTCCTTAACCACATTAAAGAATCGAAGACTAAGGAACATGATAGATGCTATCCTGAATTCTTTAAGCCATTGAGCAACACAGAAGTGATGAAGTTGATGGAAGAAAGTGGTGATTTTGATGAAGAGATGAAGGATGATCATCAATGTCCTCCTTTGAAGAAAGGAGATACTCTCGAGAGTTATTTGAGAGTGATATAGATCTATGTCAAAAGAAGCCCAATTAGCAGGGTTTCTGACATATTGGCTCCGTCGGTTTATAGTTCCAGGATCGAGTGCTGTAGACCGCTTCCATCGCGGTGTTCTTTTTGCCGCCGTTAGATTAGTCTTCGGCTATAAGATGGATCTTTTGTCAGCGATGACTTGTAAATTGAATGTCGGTCTTCGTCTGTACGTCGATCTGATGCTGAAATCTAAGGGTGAAAAGGAATTTCTTCGGTTGGAATTACCGTATACATATCTATTTGGGTGGTTGCTCCTTCACCATCCTACTTTGATGGACCCCGACATGGGACCGGTCGACGGCAGCTTTTTGTGGAGATATTCCCATGGTAAGTGGAAGTACACTTCTTTGAGCGAATGTAGATATGCTCTGAATCTGAACAGAGGATGGAACTTTTGTTGCGCTCCTCTCCCCGCTGGATATGAACAAATGTCGACAAATATGGTTGACTCGAAGATGCAACCTTTGAGCCGTGCAGCTTTTGAGTGGTTGAAGACAATTCGACCGTCCCATTTGGTGTACCGATTTGAAGAAGAATGTTATTTAGAGCCATATCTCCCCAGCCGATTTGCTCGACAGTTCGGGTACGATCAATTCCATGTGGGAAATGCCATCACGTGCCTTCAAGGAAAGGGTTTTTTGATAGATGGGGCCCGAGCTTGGGCTTATTATAATGCTCGAGATACGAAAGTCACGTTCTCGATGCCAGCAAATAGCAATCATGGCCCTCGGATGCTATTTACATACTCAGTATTCTATACATCTGCGAACACCTTTGCTAAGAATTTTAATCTCGCAGATAGCTTCACGTCTTCAACAAGATTGAAGAAGGAAAGAATCAACTTGTCGCTCCCAGGAAATGATGAGGTGCATGAGCCAGTAGATGCACCCTTGGAAGCTTCAAGGGACATTATGTTCCCTCAAGAGGTTAATGTGCCACTACGTAATTCTTTGAAGGTGGGTAAATCTTCAGCCAAGAAGAGGAGGAGAGAGGAGCCTCCTGCTCCGGCAGCAAAGAAGAAATTGATCTTAGATCATTCTTCTGAAAAGATTACCACTAGATCTCAATCTCGGCATCTGGCCGAGACACTTCAGCAAGAAGAGGCTACCACACCGACCTCTGTCCAAAGACAAGTCGAGCCAATAAATGTAGAGTCCTGAAAGACCTCTACATAGAAAGAAAAGAGTGGTCCGTAGAAGTCACGTTTTGTCTTCGATCGTGGCAGATGCTACGGCAGGAATCACTATGTCTTCTCCCACCCCTATTTCTGAATCTGGAAATAAAACTCTTGATCCAGAACATAGGGAAGAGATTGAACAGAGGGAAGATCTTGATCCGAGAACTGAGGCCGAAGAGCTCAGAGAAAATATCATGGAGGAAGAGCAAGATATTGTACGACATCTTTCACCTGTCGCGGAGAAAACTCAACTTCCTCCTACTCCTAGGACCCTCCGTGAAGAAGAAGATCGTGAAATGATTGCGGCTCTAGAAGATTACAGCTACAGCCCGCTGGAGGACCATTGTGACCAAGCTGCAACTACCAGCGTGAATGCACAAGAAGAAGATGAAGATGAGGAGAGCTCTTCGTCTGAGAATATTGATGAAGATATGCAAGATCCCGAAAGGGATGATGAAGTGCATATATCTCCTAATGCTGTCGATGATACCTTAGATCCTAACAAGAAAATTGAGGTAGAAGCATCTCCAGAAAATATCGCTGATACCTTAAATCCTGAAGAGGATGTTGAGGTAGAAATATCTCCAGAAGAAGCGGCAGATGAAGAAGCTCCGGAGGAAACTCCCGCCACTGGTCCTCAAGGTATAAAATGAAATTAGCAATCTCCTTTTAAATAGATTGATAGCTAACGTCTTTATTTGTATTTTCTGCAAATCTTGAAACTCCTCTAGCACCTTCGACGTGTACGGACATAGTGCCTATAACGACGGTGATTGTTAGTAGCAGTCATCACTTATCCTGTGGTTCTGAAGCGGGCAGTAGCCAAGCTGTCATGGCTGAAGCTACTTCTGCTCGGCTAGAGTCTATTCCAGCAGATGATAGGCTCATTGCTGAATTCAACCATGGTAAGACAGTTTACATCTTTAATCTTCTTGAACAATAACAAACAACAGGCAAAATGATAATCTTCACTTTTGTAGAGGAACAACCAGGAGGGGCAACTAGCTCCACTTTGGCTCCTTTATTCAAAGAGCCTGTTGTCCAGACGCGAGAGATTGAACATCCCACAGCCTCGTCATCAACAGGAGTAGCTGCAACTCCTGGTGCTATAGCGATTAATAATCTTGTGATCCAATCATTTACCAGATGCTTTTTTGAATCTTTGGGCCCTCTAGTAAATAGAATGATGGAAAAAGAGGGTACTGATTTCTTTATGGTTAGAGGTCCAACCTCTCTTTTAGTAAGGGCTATCCGAGAACAAGGTGACGAGGCTCAAGCCACTTTCCTGGATCATATTTTGAATGAGTTAGAGATTTCCATCAAAAACTATAAAGAGCTCAACCAAGGAGACGTGGAGTCTCTAGTACTGGCAGAATTCGAACAACTGGCTCAGGCGGCTGACATTAAAAGGGTGAATCTCCAGAACCTTTTGGAAGCTTTCTCTGCAAAATCTGCTGAGTATCAGTCTAAGCTAGAATCAGTGACCTTGATGGCTGAGAGAAAAGAGAAGAGAACTGTTGATCTGAGGGCAGAGATTGCTCGTCTCCAGAAAGAGTTAGAAGATGAAATTACTGATCATCAGGTTACAGTCCAACAATTCAATGCTCTGATTCAGGAGAGGGACGAGTACGTGGCAGCTCATGATGCCGAGATTACTCGCCGAACAGTGACCATGCCCGTTTTCAATGAAGAAACCGGGATGGAAGAAGCCAGAAGGAGGGTGATGTCCACTCGTGAAGAACGGCTGCAGACTTTAAAGCAGCAAATTGCTAGTCTGATAACACCTCCACCTCAGTAGAACATTTTGTGTCTTTTATAGTACATGTATTTTTGTAATGTCTCATATTTTAATTAATAAAAGACATTTTTGCTGTGGCTCCATTATTTGTTGCATATCTTGTTCAGATATAAATAATAGAGATAGAAAATATATTCAGAGGTGCAAGACATGATATTTTTCTTGATGATTTTGTAGAAAATAATTATATTCATTATATCTGCTCAGAGGTAACATGGACGTGGTAGAATATACCGAATATTATTATCTCAATTGACAACTTAATCGAAACGATAAGTTGCTGATGTGGATGATGAACGATGATGAATCGTCAGTGTATATAAGATAAACGGGAAAACCGTCAAATAAACGGATAAAACGTCAAAATGGATGATAACGAACGGATGAACCGTCAAATGATGATGAATGAACGGGTGAACCGTCAGATAATGATGAATGAACGGGTGAACCGTCGGTGATAAATGAACGGATGAATCGTCGGGTGGTAATGAATGAACGGATGAACCGTCGAATGAATGTGAATAGATGAACTATCGGATGAATGTAATGAATGGACGAACCGTCTGGTGATAATGAATGAACGGATGAACCGTCAGATGATAATGAACTGGCGAACCATCGGATGATAATAAACGGACGAACCGTCGGGTGAATATATCGCTTCGCTGTTTGAGGAATCTCTGCATATAAATAGAACAGAAATCTGACAGGAATGAGCACTTTCACTTTTTAACATAAAAAAATGTCATCTGGAGATGCATCCAAGAAGGCTGAACTTGCCCCGAAGGTTGAGAAAGACACTGAAGAATGTCCTGTCGATCCAGTTCAACCAAAGGAGGCAGAAGCAGGCGAAGGTTCGTCTGCACCCAAGCCACCGCGAGACATTTTGGACTTTCTGCTTGAACCAGGAATGACTGAAGAAGATGAAGCCATGAGGATGGCCGCTTGTAAGTTCCTGGTGGGTTCCAGCAAGGAGGTTCTCGGCTCTTTTGCTGATCGTGTCTTTGAGAAGGACGGCAGTGGTCCGCGTCCCATTGTCGAGAAGGATGATAGTGATCTCCCTTAAAATCATGTACTATCATTCATGATGAAATAAAATTTGAATTTTATTTATGAACTTGAACTTGTCTGATAATTTACAAGCATTTATATTTACACATAGTACTTTTTAAGGAACTTGCCATTAATAGGCATCATAGCAACTCGTCCATCCAGTTCTGAGAGTTGATAAGCTCCATTTGACAAAACTTTGCTTACAACATAGGGACCTTCCCACTTTGTGTCGAATTTGCCTTTGCTCATATGAGTCATAGTCATAGGACGTCTGACCGTTAAGACAAGTTCCCCTTGTTGAAAGGCTCTGACCTTAACTTTACGGTTGAAAGTCTTCGAAATGCGAGCTTGGTATAACTCAATATGTTGTTGAGCCATTAACCGCTTCTCATCAAGTGCTTCCAACTCTTGAAGTCGAAGAAGATCATTATTCTCTGTAGTGAGTTTATTAGCAATGGCAATCCTTAAAGAAGGAATTTGAAGTTCCAGAGGAAGAACAACTTCACAGCCATACACCAAAGAGAAAGGTGTAAAACCTGTAGGATTGCGGACCGTAGTTCGATAAGCCCATAAACACTCACCGAGCTTTTCACTCCAGTTCCGTTTGTTAGTAGATACAAACTTCTTGAGGAGCTTGATAATAGTTTTGTTGAATGCTTCAGCTAAACCATTAGCAGCAGGATTGTAAGCAGTCGAGGCGACATTGTCAATCCGGTGATCATCGCAGAATCTGGTGAATTTTTGGCTGATGAATTGAGGTCCATTGTCATGAATGATCCTTCGAGGTACACCAAATCGATAAATGATATGGTGTTTGACAAAGTTGATAACGCTATTAGTTTTGACTTCAGCCCGAGGTATAGCTTCAGCCCATTTGGAGAAGTAGTCCGTTATTGCCAGTATGAATCGATGTCCTCTAGAAGAAGGAGGATTAATAGAACCTATGACATCCATACCCCAAGCTTCGAAAGGCCAGGAAGCAGCAGTCGGATGAAGAAATTCCGACGGTTGATGAATGAAATCTGCATGTATTTGACAAGCTCGACATTTCCTTGCATATTCCATGGCATCTGATACCATAGAGGGCCAGTAGTAACCCATTCGTCGAATGCGATCCTGTAGGGTAGGACCGGGTTGATGTGCTCCACAGATACCGTCGTGAGCTTCACGCAACACTTGCTTTGCTTCATCACCAGCAAGACAGCGCAAGAGAAGACCGTCATAGGTTCGCCGATAAAGAGTCTTGGTAGTTTGATTGTAGTAGAATCGGAGAGATCGTCGTCGAACACTTGTAGCCTCCTTAGGATCTTCAGAGAGTATGTCATGAACCACAAAGTCGATAAAAGGAGTTCTCCAGTCTTCATTGATAACATTGACTTTAGCAAAGTTGCTGAACTCAATATTACGATTGTTTTCGATGCAAAACAACTCTCGATTAGAGATAACCACCACTTGTTGTCTTCTGATGGGAATGGCTAAGATTGCTGCAAGATTGGCTAAGGCATCTGCTTCGGTATTACAAGCTCGACGAACATAGTCGATGAAAAAAGCTTTGAATGATGTAGCCATGTTGATCGCTGCTTCATGATAAGGCACCAAATCTTGATGTCGAACTTCATAGGTTCCTCTAACCTGATTGACCACCAGCTTAGAGTCACCATAAACTTCGAGATATTCGATGTCCAATTGCTTGGCTAACTGAAGACCGATGAGTAGAGCATTATACTCTGCTACATTGTTGGAACAAGGTTCATCTAGAGAGTAAGCTCTTTGGATGGTCAATCCATCTGGAGAAACAAGAACAACTCCGACTCCTGCTACAATGGCACCATTTGGTCCAATTTTGGATGCACCATCGAAGAATAGACGCCAGGTCGGAAATTCTTCAGAGATGAGGTTAACTTCTAGCGTCTCGTCCGGAATTTCATCGTAAAGCTTGGATGTTTCTGGTACGGGATGAGCCGCCAAGAAATTTGCCAATGCTTGACCTTTGACAGACTTTTGAGGAACATACACCATGTCATATTGGGCTAAAAGAATGGCCCATGTAGCCAGCCGAAAATTGAGTGTACTGGGCTTTTTCATGAGTACCCAAAGAGGGTTAACTCGAGATATAACATGAATGGTTTGACCGATGATATAATGCCTTGTCTTTTGAACAGCGAACATAAGGGCTAGACATTCTTTTTCAACCGGACTATAACGGTGTTCAGCACCAATCATAGTACGACTGAGATAGTAGATGGCTTGTTCATGACCCTCTTTATTCTTTTGGGCGAGTAAAGCACCCAATGAATGGTCCATAGCACGGACGTACATTAAGAATGGAATGCCCGAGATTGGTGGCACCAAGACGGGTGGGTTCATGAGATATCTTTTGATGTCGTCGAATGCTTGTTGACATTCTTCGGTCCAAATAAAAGATACACCCTTCTTCATTAGTTGAGTGAATGGTCTGCAGCGTCCAGACAAGTTCGAAATGAATCTCCTGATATACGCAAGTCGACCTTGGAATCCTCGTAGCTCTTTTAGGTTGCGTGGAGGATGCATCTCTTGGGAGAAGAAGAACGTGGAGGAGGCTTGTTACGACGAAGGTCGATAACAAGTGGCTCAGAGGAGGTGAGCTCCCTTTTTTCCTTATTGTGAGTTATATCAACAACAAGTGGCTCAGAAGAAGTGAGCTGCTTTTTGTCCTTGTTACGATGCAAGTCGATAACAAGTGGCTCAGAAGAGGTGAGATCCCTTTGACTTTGATCAGCATCAAGTGATTTCTTTTGGACTGGCAAGTGAATAGCCAGTGGTTTAGAAGATTGAGGATGAGAAACACGTCCTTTGACAGGTATGATAAGAGTGTCATTGGGTGCTGCTTCTTGATCCTCTTCAGTATCCATTGCCAATACCACTTTCATAAATTCCTCCTTATACATACGAGTGTCGTTACAATATGCTTCGATACCCTTGAAAGGATAAAGGTCTGCAACTTCTTTGTGAACTTGTCCTTTATCATCAACATATTTAAAGCATTGATGAAGAGTTGATGGCACAAACATTGTGTTCATGGAGGAAGGGTCTTCCCAGAAGAGCGTTATAAGAACAACCATGATTGTCGATGATATAAAAGGTCACCTTTGTACGAAGATTGCCTATTTGGAGTTTTAGGCGAATCTTACCCAAAGGTTCACTTCTTCCTTGGTTGAATCCCAAGATAGTAGTGATTGTGCTTGAAAGACTATGAACTGGTATCTTCAATACGTCCAACATCGTCTTTGGCATGATGCTGAGAGCAGACCCTGGATCTATCAAGATACGATCAACTTTCATTGAATCGACATATCCTGTATAGTAGAGAGGACGATCATGTCTATTATCCTCTAACAGCATATCATCCTGAGTGAAAATGATGTTTGGAATCAACTCCAGGACACTATGACAGTGACGACAAGAGATTGGTTCTGATTCCGGCTTTTTGAGGAGAGTTAAGAAAGTTTCAGCCTGCATTAGAGCTTCACTTAAAGTCTCTCGAGTCTCCTTGGAAAAGCGCAAGAGCTCGAAGATTGATAGCCTAGCCGCTGTATTGGCTAGTTGAGCCAATATGTCAAAGTTGTACGGCTTTTCAAGTCATATAGGAGATGATTTCTTCAGGGGCTTGTCAAAGCGGACTTGTTGCTTGCCTTTGTCAGCAACCACCGGCTTGGGAGGAATAGGCACTACAACTGGTGAGGATGTGGAAGGAATCTCTTCAGAGGAAGTAGATTATACTGGAACAGGTTCAGAAGAAGAGGCAGGATCCTCTTGAGCTTCAGAATGATCTTTCAAATAGGCTTTCCCTGATCTGGTGCCTAAAAGAATTTCCTCGTCAACTATGGGGTCAAAAGACACCATGTTGCAAATCTTCGACTTACCTTTAGAACGACTTTTCTTCTTAGAAGAAGAGGAAACTTTGAACTCCGGAGCAAGATCGGGATGAATCCACATAATTTTGCCGTTGTCAAGAGACAAGGGAACGAGACCTTCATTTGGTAGAGATGGAAGATTCTAAATCTCTATAGTAGCCTTGGGAATGGGAATGACACCGTGTTGTACTATTTGTGGAGGAAAATCACCGAACTGGACCGAAACCATGTTTGCAGTCACAGTCTTCTCATCTTGCTATAGAGTAACAACACCAGTATTGACAAGCTCTTGAATTTTGCCCTTGAGCACGTAGCATGCTCGAGTAGGGTGTCCAATGAACCTGTGGTAGACACAATATTTAGGATGATCTGTCTTACCGACTTCATCAGGTTTCTTTGGATCGGAGAGCTGAATCTTGTTGCTTTTGAGTAAGCAATCAAAAATACTTGCAGTATCATTCTCGTCGAAGGAATATTCTACTTTCGGACGAGGTTCCCTCGGTTGCAGTGCAGAAGGAGTGGAAGCGGATGTAGGTTGAGCTACATTAACAGCTAGAGACTCTTTATTCTTGTTCAGATTGATGTTCAAAGTCTCTTTTGCTTTACGGTTATTCTGGCGATTGCCACCACCTGACGTCTGATGATTATCTCGGTCAGGGTTAGACATTTGTACCCTCAATTGTTTATACTTCTCGGCACTCACTTCAGCAGCTTTAGCGTTGACAATGAATGAGGGCCAATCTTGAAACTGGGTAGATCCTGTCCACATACTGATAATAGGCAAAAGATTTGCCTTACAAGTATCAATAGTGACAGCAGCTGGAGTTCCGGGAGACATCTTCAAGGCTTCACGGCGGAACCGTTCGATGAAACTCTCAGCAGTTTCATTATGTTTCTGTTTGATTTTGTTGAGGGCCGACATAGTCATGTCGTTGAATCCTTCATAGAATCGTTCTAGGAAGATTTGCTTGAGACCTGAGAAGGAAGTGATACAACCATCGGGCAAACTTCTGTACCAGTCGTATGCTACGCCGGCTAAACAACCGACGAACACTCTGGTAAGAAGAGCGTCATTTGGCTGGAGTTGAACGGTCATTACCTCAAAATGATTGATGAATTGGCTTGGTGAGGTAATGCCATCAAACAAAGAAATCGTTGGGATCTTATACTTTGGCGGGAACGGGACTTTCTTCCATTCAACTGGATAGGGCTGCTTGATCCCCAACCTTTGCAAGTTGTCTTTCTCTTTGAAAGCTTCAAACTGAGTTCGCAAGAGTTGGACAGCTTCATTGACATCTTCGGATGACGAAGAAGGAGCAGGTTGAGTAAGAGTAGTAGGAGGAGGAACAACATTGTAAGCACTACCCCCAGCTCCTGACTGACTGGGTGTAGTTTGAACTTGTACTTGTATAGGAGGCATTTGAGGAGATACTACCCCCAGCCCAGCATTGACAGGTATCGAAGATGCTATGATCTCCGGACTTGCAGCAGGTACGGTCGGTGGTGTGGCATGTTGTGCCACTATGATAGAATGCATACTAGCAACCATTTCAGCCATGGTCTTTAGCTTGTCTTCAAGTACAGTGATTCGCTGTTCTTGATTTACTGAGGTTGAAGCATCTTGGTCTTCATTGACAACATACGCAGTGACTTCTCTTGGTATAGTGGAAGACACTGTCTGTTCAGAGCTTTCGCTATATGCATCATAGTCGGAGAAAGAATCGTCTCTTGACTGAGAAGTAGGAAGATAACTCGAAGGGTTTTGAGGAAGATTCCCTTGACCGATTATATCTCGGCTTCGAGAACGGGTATGTCAAAATACTCCCTCAGAAGATTCTTGAAGTAAATCCAAATACTGCTGGCTAGTGCTTGGAGCACTTTCTACTCCCAGTACCCTGGGAAATCATGTTGATAGAAGCGTACAAGACTTCATCTTCATCCTCTGACATAGGTTCAGATTTTGCAAAAGTCAAACGATCGAAGATAGATTATTTTGTTGTTTGACAACAACATTGGATGATGACTTTGTGGTTGCAATGATGATCAGATGGTTGAACTGGAGGTGTTGAGACGTTGTCCCGCTTTTGCCTAAGATGTTCTCGAAGATCGGGAACAACAGCAGGACGAGAAAAACTCTGAGGGATATGTTCTTTGATAATGTTTAGAATATGATTCCGATTTTTCAAATGTTTAGTCCCTTGAGTGTACAGGGAAGTACTCACTTCATTAGCATAAGTGTCAGGATCTTTGGCCCTGGAAGTTTGTCTTTGATGTTTGATCTTCGGCATTGGTTGTTTGCGTTTCGCCGAAATTGGTCGATTGAGATATGTCTTTAGATCTGCAAACTCACCCCCATGGGTTTCTATTTGAGACACCAGCAGTTTTCCCTGCCTGGAACGGGAAATCTTGAGAGTTGGGAGGTCTTAGAATTCTGCTACCGGGGTAGGCAGAATACCTCTTTGGTCAGTACAAGTTCTTTTATCATAAAGGAAAGAAGAATCCTTATTTGAAAGAGTTCTAGTACTGATTGGTGCAGAGGCACGTTCAGATTGATCTTCTACAGTAAAACTGAAGAAGATTAAGAAAAGACCAAAGGACCTTTTCCTTTGTTTTGTGATGAAGGGTTAGCTAAAGAGCGTTTCCCTCTGTTGTCTTCCAAGTCATGGGACAAGGAAGTTTGAGAAAAGACCAATGGGCCTTTTCCTTTGTTTTGAAGAGGAAGAGGAATAGCCAAAGGACTACCCCCAGTAAATTGTACAGGAGCAACAGTGTGTTTGGGAAGAGGAGTAGAGCCTTTCCCCTTGTTATGAGAAGAAGCAAGTTTAGCCAAAAGGCTGTCACTCTTGGATTGCGCAGGAACAGTTTGCGCATGAATGGATGGCACACTGGTTTTGGCCACAAAAACTGTGGTTTGCGCATCAGGAGTTCTTGCTACAGAGTGCTTAGGGTAGATTCCGGATGTTGGAGTATTGGACTGCGCAGACAGATTGGCAGCTAATTGCGCCAGGGTCATAGGAGTCTTGCACTTAGCCAAGACAGCATATGAAGTACTCTGTATACTGGCAATAGCAGATTGTGCAGCAGTAGCAGAGATAGATTGTGCAGCAGGTTTGATGACAAAAGCTTTGGACTGCGCAGCAGTCTTGCTGGCAGACTGTGCAGGAGACTTGTTGGCAGCATCAATAGACTGTACAGGAGACTTGTTGGCAGCATCAATAGACTGTGCAGCAGTCTTTGGGACCCACACTGGGCGCACTTTGCTTGTGGCAGAAGTGGTTACAGTGCGAGGAGTAGTCTTAGAATTGATCATGGCTTCGTAGCCTGTCTGGTTGATCTTCACAACCAGTGTCTTCTGCGTCTTCCCGATAGACGCTACGTCACATTGAGTTGTCACTTCCTCATCGGAGGAGAAAGTCTTCCCCAGCAGAGTCGCCATTTTGTTTGCAAAAACAAAAGTATAGAACTTTATTGATACAAACTTTATAAAAGATTACAATTTGAATTCTGGGAATGGTACAACTGTAGGAATCCAATCTAGATGACGATTGCTTTATCCCTTGGACGATGTAAACTTTGAAGACGGAGCCTCTGAAGTTAAAGACAACTCTGGAATTGAAGGCAAAAAAGCCTCGGAAGTTGAAGGCAAAAGCCTCGGAAGAATGCAGCAGCACTTGGGCAAAAACTCCTGGATCTGATCTTTGAAGTCTGATATTTGATCTCTGATTCCTGATCCCCTTGAATGGAGACTTGAAACTCTATTTATAGAGTTCTAAGAAATAACTAACTTTTAGTTATTCTGGACTGCGCAGGATGGTTTGTGCAGCAATTGGATTGCGCAACAGTAGACTGCGCAGGCAGTTGCTGGATCATGGGCCAACTGTCTTGGACACATGGCATTATTTGATTAAAATACGCATAATCGTGTATAGACGGTTGCCACGTAATGAATAAATAATGGCATGAATGCCACGTGCATTTCGTCATTTATGTTGATAGAACGTGCAACCTGAATTGTGCTGACTTTGGATTGCGCAGACATGGACTGCGCAGGAATGGATTGCGCCAACATGGATTGCGCCAAAATAGATTGCGCTGCCAGCTGTCCTCGAGCGCCGTGCTATACGATTAAACGAATGGTCGCCTCGTTCTTCGTGCTGTCAGCTGTCAGAAGATTTGATTTATGTCAGGTAATGATGATGATCTGCCACGTCAGCCTGCGCGCTTGGGAGTGTACGCAATCTAGTATGCGCAATCTGTTTGCTGCGCAAACTAATGTCTGCGCAGTTCATTTAAAAGATTCATTTCTTGATCTTCATGACTTTGTTGATGTGTGCAACTTGATTTTTTAGGACCTACAATCCTGTATTCGGCCGTTAAGCTGTATTGCACCATGAATACTGTGTCTCCTGATTATGATAGGGAGACCAGTTTCATCATTGGAACTCAGCTAGAGGCTACGAAGAACATGTTGGTGGCGGCTCGATCATATCGTCCACCAGAGTTGGCGGGATATCGGGCTGCTGCTGTAGCATCAACGGGAGGTATTCGGGAAGATCCTCCTGCTGGAAAGAGGCGGGCTGACGTAGAAGTCGGTTTGTCTGTACCAAAAAGGTCGAGAAAAATGACGACTCCAAAGGCTACAGGAGTGCTGCCTGTAACGCCAATGGAATCAGTTCCTGTTGAGGTAAAGTCATTTTCCATAATCTGGCTCCTTCTGTCATTTTTGTGACATATGCTTTCCTTTTGTAGGAACCGTTGAAGAAGAAGTCTCGGGCTTCGAAACCGGGCGTCAGTAAACCGAAGGAGGTGGCAAGCTCTTCTGATGAGCGCATTCCTCCGATTGTAATGTCTCCCGTAGGAAAGAATCCTGACAAAGTCGTTCCGGCAGAGATTTTAGTATCTCCAGATTATGTTGGAAGGGAGGCTGAGGTTGAAGCAGTTTCCGAGATGGTACAAGCCGCCGTAGGGGCCTTGGACGTGGAGGGTCCAGCAGACACGGGGCTTGAGGAAGTAGAGTGGAGTTCGTCGTCTTCAGATGACGTTTCTACAGAGATGCATGAGCCTGTTGCGGGGGCAACAGACGGGATTAAAACAAAGGAGAGGGTTGATTCCCCTCCTTGGCATGATGAGGGGAGGTCGGCTGTAGCGTTGCCGAGCCCTACCCCAGTCTCAGCAGCGGAGGCTGAGGTGGCTGCCGACCGGGAGGTAGTGGCAGATTCTATCCCTCCGGAGGGATTTGATGGTGAAAATGAGACTCGTCCGCCGATCCTGACTCCAAGGGAGTCGAGTCAGAAAACAAGTGCTGATCTTGCTGCTCTGCCGGAGGGAGAATGTCCCGTACGGCCTGTTGATAGAGTGCTGGGGACGGATGCGGTAGCCCCTGACGTCAGTGGTCCCTCCGAGCTTGAGAAGGGTAAGGGTTTGCTAGAACCCTCTGTTGCTCCTTCTACTTGGGGTACAATATCGACGCCTCTCTCCGCTCCTTCTGTTCTTTTGGCTCCTCGGGCTAGTAGTCAAGCCCTTGTTGAGAAAGAGTCCGTAGATGCCGAGGTTACAGCCTCGCAGACTGAAGCCGACAGGCCTTCTTCCGATCCGCTGTCTAGAGCAACTCCTCCAACTCCTGCTATGACGCCACGGGTGCTGGCGAATGCAGATGAGTATGTGAAGTTTATTATTGAGGCGGTGTATAAGATGTTGTAGAGAGACGTATCGGCAGTGATGGATGCCAATGGAAGTTTTGCGATGGCAAAAACCCTGGCAGTCCCTCACATCAGTCTGATACGTTCCCACCAGGGCCATGATCATATGGCCGAGATTCTGGAGGCCTCGATGGCCGAGCTGGACCAGCTGCTTTCCGAGTTTCAGTGTATCCAGCTAAATGATCTCTCTGCCCTGATAGACGCGGAAAAGGAGAAGTTGATCGCTGTGACTGAGTCCCCTTATCAGGCCACCGTGGGTGTCTGGGAACGCGAGGTGGCTGAAACTGAGGCTGCGGTGGAGAGGCTATCTCAGTCCATGCAGGAGAAGGTGGAGTTGTGAGCCGCGTTGGACGCTAGTATAGCGGAGGTTGATGCCAAGATTTGCCTCCTTGAAGACCAGCGGGCCCAACTCTTATTAGATGCTGAGCGAGCCAGGCTGAACATGTAGCATCTAAGGAGGAGAAAGTAGCTTTCACCCGCCGGGCTCTTATCCTGGCTAAGCAGCGGCAACAGTTGGACGAGAAGCATGAGGATGACACTTCTCATGAGGCCATAGAAACGATGCGTCAAGAAGCCGAACGCCGGGTCCTGGCGACCGTAGAGACTCGGGCGGCAGACTTGAAGCGTCGAATTGAAGAGCTTTCGGCCAACCCCGGGGATGTTTAGGGATTGTAGTCTCTTCTTTTTTGTGTAATTTGCAACTCTTGCTGGGGGAGTAATCATTTACTTTTGAATAAAGAATACAGAGTTTTTTGTGGTGTGTTCATTTTTGCTGTCATGAACTTGATAATTTGTGTGGACCTATTATCTTTTGCGTACCTTAGTTTTTAGGTACAGATAATAAGTTCGAGAGAACCGACATGTTTGTTCAGAGGTGATGTGGACGTGGCAAATATGGGGTTCAAATGATTGAATCTTCCTACTCAGAGGTGTTATGGACGTGGTAGGAATGACTCTGGGGGGATATGCGGAACTACTCAGAGGTAATGTGGACGTGGAAGTTCTGCGATCAATGTACGGCAACGCAGGGGTTGTCTGTACGGGATGTTTACTCAGAGGTAATGTGGACGTGGTAAACATGGTGGGTAGCGTAGTCTTACGGAGCGTAAGATTCCGCTTTGTAGGGTGTGGGAGAACAACTCAGAAGTAATGTGGACGTGATTGTCCTTCTACTGGAGGATAGAATGCCACGGAACAGCTGGTTTCCGGAAGCGTAAGATTTTGTGGAAGGAAATTGTACGTGAGCCCTGATGATTGGGTCTACAGACTCCCTTATTGGGTTAAGATAGAAGTACATGTCTGAAGGATGTCAAGAGTAGTAATTCTTTAGGTACTTACCGTTGATGGGCATCATGAACAAGTCCCCATTGGGTTTGGCGAGGCGGTAAGCACCGTTTGAGTATACCGTCTCTATGATGAAAGGTCCCTCCCACTTGGGCTCGAACTTTCCTGGTGTCTTGTGAGTCAACACCATCGGCCTCCTGACTGCCAGAACCAGGTCGCCTACTTGGAAAGTCCTCTGCTTGACCTTCTTGTTGAAAGCCTGTGATATACGGGCTCGATAGAGTTCGATGCGTTGTTAAGCTAGGAGACATTTTTCGTCAAGTGCCTCCAATTCTCGCAGACGGCGACGTTGATTGTCTTCTTCTGTGAGTTGATTTGTAATTGCTACACGGAGTGAGGGTATCTGGATCTCGAGAGGCAGTACCGCTTTGCTTCCGTAGACCAGGAAGAATGGTGTGTTGCCCGTCGGGGTCCGTACCGTTGTGCGGTAGGCCCAAAGGCATTCGCCGAGCTTTTCGTCCCAGTCTCGTTTGTTGGATGACACGACCTTTTTGAGTAGCCTGACGATAGTCTTGTTGAATGCCTCGGCCAATCCGTTTGCTGCCGGATTGTAGGCGGTTGATGCCATATTTTGAATGCGATTCTTATCACAGAATCTGCTGAAAACATGGCTGATGAACTGAGGACCATTATCGTGGATAATCCTCCGAGGTATCCCAAAACGGTAGATAACATGGTGCTTGATGAAGCTGATCACCCTAGAGCTCTTCACTTCCGCCAGTGGAACTGCTTCTGTCCATTTAGAGAAGTAGTCAGTGATGGCTAGGATAAAGCGGTGTCCCCTTGATGAAGGAGGGGTGATCGATCCTACAATGTCTATGCCCTAGGCTTCAAAGGGCCAGGAGGCGACCGTAGGATATAATGGTTCTGACAGTGTATGGATGAAGTCAGCGTGAAGCTGGCACGCATGGCACTTTTTAGCATAGTCGACAGCGTCGGCTGCCATGGTTGGCCAGTAGTTGTCCATGCGTCGCAGTCGATCCTGCAACTTAGGGCCAGGTTGATGGGCCCGGCAGGTTCCACCGTGAGCTTCTTGAAGGGCTTCGGCTGCTTCTTCGTTGGATAAACATCGAAGGAGAAGTCCATCGTAGGAGCGTCGGTACAACATTTTAGTAGCTGTATCGTAATAGAATCGAAGAGAGCGCCTCCTGACTGGGACGGCTTCTTTCGGGTCCTCCGAAAGAATTTCGCAGACAGCGAAGTCGATGAGCGGGAATCTCCAGTCTCGGACATTAACACCAGTACTTGTTGACATGGCATGGGCCATTTGTGAGCATAGGTTGTTCTTAGGACAGACCAAGTCTCGGCCAACTACCATGACGTAGTGTTGAGTCCCGAGGGGTGCTGCCAATGAGGCTGCGAGGCCAGCCAGAGCGTCAGCCTCCAGATTTTGTAAACGAGGTACATGTTCGATGAAGAACTTGGTGAAGGTTGAAATGATGTTCAATGCAACTTCATGGTAAGGAATCAGATCTTCATGGCGAACTTCGTATTGTCCTCTGACCTGGTTAACGACGAGTTTTGAGTCGTCGTAGGCTTCCAGATGATCCACCCCCAGCTGTTGTGCCAGCTGGAGTCCCATGATGATAGCGTTGTACTCGACAACATTGTTGGAGCACGGCTTCGAAAGGGAGTAGGCACGCTGTATGACCAGCTGATCGGAGGAGACTAGGACTACCCCCACACCTGCGATAATTTGGCCTTTGGGGCCTGTTCTTGAAGCGCCATCGAAAAACATCCGCTAGACGGAGCTTTCTTCGGTGACGTTTGATTCTTGGATCTCATCCGGGATGTCTTCATAGAGTCTTGAGGACTCTGGGATGGGGTGTACAGCTAAAAAGTCAGCCAGAGCCTGACCCTTGACGGCTTTTTGTGGAACGAACACCATATTGTATGGCGTTAGCAGGATCGCCCATGTAGCTAGCCGGGAGTTTAATGACCCTGGCTTCGTCATGAGGACTCTGAGTGGATTGACTCGAAAGATGACATGAATTGTCTGGCACGAGACATAATGGCGAGTCTTCTGGATGACAAATACCAAAGCCAAACACTCTTTTTCAACGGGATTGTACCGGTGTTCGGCCCCGATTAGTGTTCTACTGAGGTAGTAGATAGCTTGCTCATAGCCTGTATCGCTGTTCTGAGCAAGCAGAGCGCCGAGGGAATGATCCATGGCACGGACGAAGAGGAGAAATGGTTTGCCGGCGACGGGTGCCACCAGGACTGGCGGGCTCGTCAAGTAAGCCTTGATGTCGTCGAAAGCTTTTTGGCATTCCTCTGTCCAAACGTAAGAGACTCCCTTCTTCTTGAGCTGGGTGAAGGGTTGACATTTTGTAGCACCCAGTTTTCTAAAATTGGGAATTTTTGAAAATTTATTATTTTTTTATTATTAATTAATAGTATATTAGTCATGATATGATTTTTGGTGATTATTAGTGTAGTTAAACCATTTCTAAAGTCATGCTAAGTCATGACTTATGACTTTGTGATTTTGGTTAGTATAACTTAGTGTAAATCCTAGTTTTCTCTAACCTAGAAGTTGCCATGACCATGAGAACTTGACCATAGGCTTAGAATATCAATTAGTGATTTTTAGCCTAAAGGGTATTTTGGTAAATTTCTAGGAATTATTTGGAATTATTTAGATTTATGTGTTTTTATTATTGTTTAATTATTGATTAGTGACATGTTAGTCCCTAACCTAGTTTAGCACTAATCTAGAGGTTAGCCACTAACCTAGAAGACTAAGTAGAGGATGTTAGCTTTATGTTTAAATATCTAGTTGATAAATATCTAGATATTACTTTTTAGATATTTTAGAAAAACCTAAATATCTATCTACCTAGTCAAAGCCTTAGGGGCTAAGCTTTGCAAGGTGGAAAGGGGCCCTATAGCCTACCCCTACCCCCCCATGGCAGCCAACAACACCCCCATCCTATATGCACACCCCATCATTCATTTAAGCCATTTTTACAACTTCATGAAACCTTGAGAACCCCTCCACTTCAAACACCCATAACTTGTTCATTTTAACTCCAAATCCACTCAAATCTTTTGCATTGGAATCCTAGTACCTAGAAGAGACTGTGGAAGGCTAGCCAACAAGGTCACAAGCTTTGGGGCATCATCAAGGCTAGTGGACACACCCCCCCTACATTGGGTTTTTTCCATTGGTTTTGCACTAATAGGTAAATACTATCAAACCTAGTTAATATAGTGATTTCTCTTCATATTTGCATGCATATAGATACTAAGGAACTGTAGGCTAAGTTTGGTAGGAAATAGGATTGGTTTGGTGTCCGTATCGGACACGTATCTGTGTTCTAAATTCAGTGTTTGGTGAAATGCCACTTAGGATTAAACTTTGTTATTATGTAAAACAAAATATATTTTCTAGTAGCCCTAGACATGTAGGACACATACCAACTTGACTGAGCACAAAATCGTATCGTGTCCGTGTCCAAATTGGACACGAACACACTGCTAAACACCACACTGTGCACTGTGTTAAACCCACTGTTTGACACTTCGTGTCGTGTCCACACGTGTCGTGGACACGATACAGGAACCTAGACACCTAGCCCTAGTCCCCCTCTACCCATAGACACGATCACGACGTGTCACGTGTCGTGTGTCATGCACACGAGACTGCAACACGCCTGTACGAGACACAGCATCGTGCCCGTGTTCTCCCCTGCTGCTCGGGCTCGATTGCGACACGGACACGGCTCCTCGACACGCCAAAATTGGCATAGAGCACGGGGCACTGACTGACAGGTCATCCCCAAAGTTTGGGATGACGTCGTGTCGTGTCGGACACAGAATCGTCCCCGCAAGGGTCGCGCACTGCACTGCACAGTCGAGTTTTTGGCTCTGACACGGGTCTCGTGTCCCACGTACACGAGTCGTGGACACGTGTCAGAGTGACACATGTGTAGTAGACCCTAGGGCAAACCCCAGGACACGAGCACGTGGTGTGTCACGTCCTGTGTCGCGAATACGAGGTGTTCGACCGCGTGCACGACGCGGTCTGAACGTATGTGAAACCCCTTCTGATACGCACCTAGAACTCGGACACGACACGGTTTGGATACGTGTCAGGGTGTCTAAACCCTAGCCCTAGACCTAGTCGACACGTGTGTACAACCACGAGACGTGTCGTGTCTCGTGGTGTGTCCACGAGAGTATAGAACGTGTGCACGACACAGTAGGTGTCTGTGTATATAGGATTTACCCGATTGGGTTTATATTAGTGTGGACACGTTGTGTCGTGTCGTGACCATGTTTCAGGCACCCTAGACACTAGAGGACACCTAGGGGCTCAGTTACCAACCTAGGGAATCGAGCCATAGCTCGGTTTTGTATGAGAAATCGGGTTTACCTAGTTAGCCTATGCACAGTCCATTTTTCCAGTTTTTAGGATTAATTTCCAGTTTTCTAAAAATGAATTTCAAATCTATTTTTGATATAATTTATACATGTATATGTGTATTTTAGTATGTGTATACATAGTATATATGTATATGTGAGTGTGGGTCAATTTTGGGAGTATTTGGTTATATATATGTGTAGTTGTATATATATACATATGTATGTATATATGTAGGCTGTGTGTGTGTGTGTTTGGGTCTGGGTTTGGGTTCCAGAACCTGGAACATCCCCCCCCTGACTGTTCAGTCTCTCTCTCTCTCTCACTCTATGTCCATCTCTCTCTCTCTCTATATATATATATATATATATATATATATATATGTTATATGTATATATATATATATATGTATATATATATTTGGTTATATATTGGTATATATATAGTAGAGGGTATATGGGTCTATATATATATATATATATATATATATATATATATATATATATATATATATATATATATATATATATATATATATGAAAATGTATATATATATGTATATATGTTAGCTATTTATATATGTATATATATATTATGTCTATATGTGAGTGTGTATATATGGTTATATATATATATATATATATATATATATATATATATATATATATATATATATATATATATATATATATATGTGGGGTATATGGGTATTTATATATAGTGGCTATATATATAGGTTTTACATTATATAGTGTATGTATATCTATATCTATATAGGTAAACCTAGAACTAGTTGACCTAAGCTACTAGCCTATGGGCTATAGCTATTAGCCTATGGCCTAGGTTACAAGCCTATGGCATTAGAGGCTAACCCAACTAACCCTAATGACCCAAAACCCAACTTGTTGACCCTTGTTGACTAAGGGTTGACCAAAGTCAACCTTAGGTCAAAAGTGACCTAGTTAACCTAGAAATGACTAGGAATGACCTAAAACAACTAGTTTAGCTAGTTTGACTAAAACCCTAACTAGTAGACGTAGTTTGACCTAGACTTGACCCAGATTGATCATGTTGACTAGTATTTGACTAGTTTGATTAGAAAGTTGACCAAGAGTTGACTTTTGACCAGATTGACCTAGAATCATGTAGTATGCATTGTATAATCTATTTTTTACCATTGTGGATATGTTGTGACCTGTTTTACTCTAAATAGGACTCTGTGATACCAGTTCGGACATCTATTCATATCAGTCATACAGGGTGACAGGCGAGTACATTCTCTGATCTTTTCATGCTTGTTAGGACTTATATTCTTGCTTTAGATTACTTTACATGATGCTGTCACGTCATTATCACGGATTGGTACTATATGGATCTTGTTATGCGATGTTATCTCCCTCGGGGTGCATCAGATACAGTTGTCATGTGCTTTTCACGAACATCTTGTATTTCATGTATACCGCTTTCATGTATACTCTTGTGCAATCTTGTACTCTCATGATCACGCGAGAAAACATGATAAAAACCACTTGTGCAAAGTAACGTAACTTGACTGGATCCTTGTGTATTGATTGGGGAGGGTGAGTAGGAAATGGTTATGTGATCAAATCCCATCTTGTACAAATTCTTGTGAAATCTTATGAAATCTTGTATATGTCCTAAGCCCGTTTATATAACCATATCATGCTCTAAATCACAGGTTACCTACAGTTCTTACTTATCATATATATAGATATTTCCAGTTATCAAATCTCTCTCGTTTTACATATATTATTTACAGTTCATGTATCTTACTCTATGCATGCTTTACATTTCCCAACCTGATATGAATTGCGTGAGATATATTGTGCTCGTTCCTGTCCTGACTGGGCCTGTTGAAAATATTACAGATGATGATGGTGACTGTCCTACCTTCTATGGGACACATGAGGGTGACCTTCAGGATCCTGAGGAGCATCTAGCTCAGTAGAGGGTGCCTAGTCTAGTCTAGTGTTTACAGTTTTCATTTTGTATCGGACTGTTCCGATTGTTAGTTGTGACTTAGTTATATTTCAGGTCTTGTACTTATTTGTGTTGGACATCTACTTGTGTGGTGTGATAACTCTATATATATTCAGTTCTTCCTTTCATCTGATTCCATATCATGTTCTATCTTTATCTTTCCTAGACTTGTATTTGAGATAGAGTTGAGATGTTATGTTATACCTCCGTGCGGAGATGACAGGTTTATATGTCTTATTGTTAGATGTTAGTTGTTATAGATGACCTATACAGCGTTCTACCGCCGACACTGCGGCGTAGGCTAGACGTACCCACGTTCTCGTGCCCCTAATCAGGGTGCAGGTCGTGACACGTTTTAGTGGTGGCCCACGCAGGTCGAGAGTCGCATTAGTGTGATGTCGTGGTAGTACAACGATTAGTTGTACTGCTGCGCGCCTGCGATAGGAATTAAGGAATAGGTTTTAGTCGAGAGTCGCATTTGTGCGATTTCGTAGTAGCACGACGACTTAGTTGTACTGCTACGAGCCTGCGATAGAATATAGGAATTAAGGTATTAGGATGAGAGTATACTCAATCACTGTTAGGATTTCATGAGAGATTCCGGGACGACCCTTGAGAATCTTATTTTGAACTTCGATATTGAAAACCCTTTTCCTCTTGTTTTAATTCACCCTCACTCCTTGATGTTTAAGGGATCTTGGACTATTTAACCTTATTCATCATTACCTCCCTTATATTTTGACCTTCTTTACTGCTAATTTAGCCTTAGTTTTGCAAGCTTATATTTTATCGAGCTTGATCACGACATATTTTATTGGGGGCTAGTACCCACTAACATATTGTCTAATCAGGGCCGGTGCATGATGGTCTGATCAACCTATTGCACTTTGGTTCGCTTTTATATATTATTCTACATGGATGGAGCCACTTGCAGGTTCTGTTCTTTCAAATCCATTCCCATCTTGTTTTATTATATCTGTCTTGAAATCTAATTCCATATGCTCCTACCTATTTCTTATTTTTGATGAATTTAACCTGATAGTTCTTTTGATTTTATCTCTTACTTAGGAGTGGGAGTAGGAGTAGGAGTAGGAGTAGGAGTATCTCTAATTGTTAATATAATCCTTTAGGAATGAATTGATGTATGTGCTATACCTTTGACTTAGAAGAGTAGCTCTAACCATAGAATGGTAAACCTCTTAACCCTATTGATTCATTGTTTTTTTACCTACCTAGTCTAATACCCATAGTCACAGACTATCCCATTTAACCTATCCTTGTACAACTATTGCATCACAACTTCTGGTTTAAATTTAGGCCATTGACCATTCCCACTCTAATTATGATCATCGTAGGCACATTACCATAACTTTTAAATTAGGAGCACAAGACTAGTTGTTTTCTCAAAACCAATTTCACAGGCATGACCTAGACTTGACAACCTACACCCATGACCTTAGTATCCCACTAAGGCACACCATTTTATACTTCAATTGCTTAGTACGACTTTCCTGACACAAGACTTCATCCTAAATTACCCCATAGAGTTACTTTTGATTCCAATTTAAATTGAGGACACCCTTGACCTAAACCTGCCAGTCCAATTTATTGGACATGACCCAGTATAGGTCTACTACCCACATTTTACTTGTTGACCTTGTATGCTGCTGAGTAGTAACTCTGACTTTGATTGTTGAGTGTTTGACCTAGAAGGAGTATGACCATTCTAATTTCGAGGACGAAATTTTCTAAGGAGGGTAGACTTGTAGCACCCAATTTTCTGAAATTGGGGATTTTTGAAAATTTATTATTTTTTTATTATTAATTAATAGTATTTTAGTCATGATATGATTTTTGGTGATTATTAGTGTAGTTAAACCATTTCTAAAGTCATGCTAAGTCATGACTTACGACTTTGTGATTTTGGTTAGTATAACTTAGTGTAAATCCTAGTTTTCTCTAACCTAGAAGTTGCCATGACCATGAGAACTTGACCATAGGCTTAGAATATCAATTAGTGATTTTTAGCCTAAAGGGTATTTTAGTAAATTTCTAGGAATTATTTGGAATTATTTAGATTTATGTGTTTTTATTATTGTTTAATTATTGATTAGTGACATGTTAGTCCCTAACCTAGTTTAGCACTAATCTAGAGGTTAGCCACTAACCTAGAAGACTAAGTAGAGGATGTTAGCTTTATGTGTAAATATCTAGTTGATAAATATCTAGATATTACTTTTTAGATATTTTAGAAAAACCTAAATATCTATCTACCTAGTCAAAGCCTTAGGGGCTAAGCTTTGCAAGGTGAAAAGGGGCCCTATAGCCTACCCCTACCCCCCCCCCCCCCTTGGCAGCCAACAACACCCCCATCCTATATGCACACCCCATCATTCATTTAAGCCATTTTTACAACTTCATGAAACCTTGAGAACCCCTCCACTTCAAACACCCATAACTTGTTCATTTTAACTCCAAATCCACTCAAATCTTTTGCATTGGAATCCTAGTACCTAGAAGAGACTGTGGAAGGCTAGCCAACAAGGTCACAAGCTTTGGGGCATCATCAAGGCTAGTGGACACACCCCCCCTACATTAGGTTTTTCCATTGGTTTTGCACTAATAGGTAAATACTATCAAACCTAGTTAATATAGTGATTTCTCTTCATATTTGCATGCATATAGATACTAGGGAACTGTAGGCTAAGTTTGGTAGGAAATATGATTGGTTTGGTGTCCGTATCGGACACGTATCTGTGTTCTAAATTCAGTATTTGGTGAAATGCCACTTAGGATTAAACTTTGTTATTATGTAAAACAAAATATATTTTCTGGTAGCCCTAGACATGTAGGACACATACCAACTTGACTGAGCACAAAATCGTATCGTGTCCGTGTCCAAATTGGACACGAACACACTGCTAAACACCACACTGTGCACTGTGTTAAACCCACTGTTTGACACTTCGTGTCGTGTCCACACGTGTCGTGGACACGATACAGGAACCTAGACACCTAGCCCTAGTCCCCCTCTACCCATAGACACGATCACAACGTGTCACGTGTCGTGTGTCATGCACACGAGACTGCGACACGCCTGCACGAGACACTGCATCGTGCCCGTGTTCTCCCCTGCTGCTCGGGCTCGATTGCGACACGGACACGGCTCCTCGATACGCCAAAATTGGCATAGAGCACGGGGCACTGACTGATAGGTCATCCCCAAAGTTTGGGATGACGTCGTGTCGTGTCGGACACGAAATCGTCCCCGCAAGGGTCGCGCACTGCACTGCACAGTCGAGTTTTTGGCTCTGACACGGGTCTCGTGTCCCACGTACACGAGTCGTGGACACGTGTCAGAGTGACACATGTGTAGTAGACCCTAGGGCAAACCCCAGGACACGAGCACGTGGTGTGTCGCGTCCTGTGTCGCGAACACGAGGTGTTCGACCGCGTGCACGACGCGGTCTGAACGTGTGTGAAACCCCTTCTGATACGCACCTAGAACTCGGACACGACACGGTTTGGATACGTGTCAGGGTGTCTAAACCCTAGCCCTAGACCTAGTCGACACGTGTGTACAACCACGAGACGTGTCGTGTCTCGTGGTGTGTCCACGAGAGTATAGAACGTGTGCACGACACAGTAGGTGTCTGTGTATATAGGATTTACCCGATTGGGTTTATATTAGTGTGGACACGTTGTGTCGTGTCGTGACCATGTTTCAGGCACCCTAGACACTAGAGGACACCTAGGGGCTCAGTTACCAACCTAGGGAATCGAGCCATAGCTCGGTTTTGTATGAGAAATCGGGTTTACCTAGTTAGCCTATGCACAGTCCATTTTTCCAGTTTTTAGGATTAATTTCCAGTTTTCTAAAAATGAATTTCAAATCTATTTTTGATATAATTTATACATGTATATGTGTATTTTAGTATGTGTATACATAGTATATATGTATATGTGAGTGTGGGTCAATTTTGGGAGTATTTGGTTATATATATGTGTAGTTGTATATATATACATATGTATGTATATATGTAGGCTGTGTGTGTGTGTGTGTTTGGGTCTGGGTTTGGGTTCCAGAACCTGGAACATCCCCCCCTGACTGTTCAGTCTCTCTCTCTCTCTCACTCTATGTCCATCTCTCTCTCTATATATATATATATATATATATATATATATATATATGTTATATGTATATATATATATATATATATATATGTATATATATATTTGGTTATATATTGGTATATATATAGTAGAGGGTATATGGGTCTATATATATATATATATATATATGAAAATGTATATATATATGTATATATGTTAGCTATTTATATATGTATATATATATTATGTCTATATGTGAGTGTGTATATATGGTTATATATATATATATATATATATATATATATATATATATATATATATATATATATATATATATATATATATATATATATGTGGGGTATATGGGTATTTATATATAGTGGCTATATATATAGGTTTTACATTATATAGTGTATGTATATCTATATCTATATAGGTAAACCTAGAACTAGTTGACCTAAGCTACTAGCCTATGGGCTACAGCTATTAGCCTATGGCCTAGGTTACAAGCCTATGGCATTAGAGGCTAACCCAACTAACCCTAATGACCCAAAACCCAACTTGTTGACCCTTGTTGACTAAGGGTTGACCAAAGTCAACCTTAGGTCAAAAGTGACCTAGTTAACCTAGAAATGACTAGGAATGACCTAAAACAACTAGTTTAGCTAGTTTGACTAAAACCCTAACTAGTAGACGTAGTTTGACCTAGACTTGACCCAGATTGATCATGTTGACTAGTATTTGACTAGTTTGATTAGAAAGTTGACCAAGAGTTGACTTTTGACCAGATTGACCTAGAATCATGTAGTATGCATTGTATAATCTATTTTTTACCATTGTGGATATGTTGTGACCTGTTTTACTCTAAATAGGACTCTGTGATACCAGTTCGGACATCTATTCATATCAGTCATACAGGGTGACAGGCGAGTACATTCTCTGATCTTTTCATGCTTGTTAGGACTTATATTCTTGCTTTAGATTACTTTACATGATGCTGTCACGTCATTATCACGGATTGGTACTATATGGATCTTGTTATGCGATGTTATCTCCCTCGGGGTGCATCAGATACAGTTGTCATGTGCTTTTCACGAACATCTTGTATTTCATGTACACCGCTTTCATGTATACTCTTGTGCAATCTTGTACTCTCATGATCACGCGAGCAAACATGATAAAAACCTCTTGTGCAAAGTAACGTAACTTGACTGGATCCTTGTGTATTGATTGGGGAGGGTGAGTAGGAAATGGTTATGTGATCAAATCCTATCTTGTACAAATTCTTGTGAAATCTTGTGAAATCTTGTATATGTCCTAAGCCCGTTTATATAACCATATCATGCTCTAAATCACAGGTTACCTACAGTTCTTACTTATCATATATATAGATATTTCCAGTTATCAAATCTCTCTCGTTTTACATATATTCTTTACAGTTCATGTATCTTACTCTATGCATGCTTTACATTTCCCAACCTGATATGAACTGCGTGAGATGTATTGTGCTCGTTTCTGTCCTGACTGGGCCTGTTGAAAATATTACAGATGATGATGGTGACTGTCCTACCTTCTATGGGACACATGAGGGTGACCTTCAGGATCCTGAGGAGCATCTAGCTCAGTAGAGGGTGCCTAGTCTAGTCTAGTGTTTACAGTTTTCATTTTGTATCGGACTGTTCCGATTGTTAGTTGTGACTTAGTTATATTTCAGGTCTTGTACTTATTTGTGTTGGACATCTACTTGTGTGGTGTGATAACTCTATATATATTCAGTTCTTCCTTTCATCTGATTCCATATCATGTTCTATCTTTATCTTTCCTAGACTTGTATTTGAGATATAGAGTTGAGATGTTATGTTATACCTCCGTGCGGAGATGACAGATTTATATGTCTTATTGTTAGATGTTAGTTGTTATAGATGACCTATACAGCGTTCTACCGCCGATACTGCGGCGTAGGCTGGACGTACCCACGTTCTCGTGCCCCTAATCAGGGTGCGGGTCATGACACATTTCCCGAAAAGGTTTGCTATAAACCTCGGATGTATGCCAGACGCCCCTGCAGGCCTCGAAGTTCTCGGAGGTTCTTCGGAGGGTCCATGTCAAGGATGGCTTTGGTCTTCTCGGGATCGACATGATCCTTTTGCCGTGATAATGAAGCCCAAGAACTTTCTGCTAGAAACCCCAAGGAAGGATTTAGCGGGGTTCATCTTGAGTTGATGCGCTCGTATGAGATCGAAGACTGTCTTAAGGTCTTATAGGTGATCTCCTTTGAGACGGCTCTTGACTGCGATGTCATCAACATAGTATTCGACTGTCTAGCGAAGATGGTAACGGAAGATGGTGCTCATAGCTCGTTGGTATGTCGCACCAGCGTTCTTCAAGCCGAAAGGCATCACTGTGTAGCAGAAGACCCCCTTCGGAGTCCTGAATGACGTGTGTTTTGCATCATCGAGGAACATCTTGATCTGGTTGTAGCCCGAATACCCGTCCATGAAAGACATGCGTTCGAAGCTACATGTGTTGTCGATCATCACGTCGGTGATTGGAAGCGGGAATTCGTCCTTCGGGCAAGCAGTGTTGAGATCTCTGAAGTCGATACAGACTCGTATCTTCCCATTCTTCTTGGTAACATGGATGACGTTGGCCACCCAATCCGGGTGTTGTTCTTTACGGATAAACCCGCTGGTCAGGAGTTTGTCTACTTCCTGATCGATAGCGTTCATAATGTCAGGACGAAAACGTCGCTATTGTTGCTTTATAGGCTTGGCATCATGTAAGATGTTAAGCCTATGCATCGCGATCGGGGGATCAAGTCCCGGCATATCTTCGTAGCTCCAGGCAAAGACATCGATATATACTTTAGCCAGCTAGATTAAAGATTCTCGATCTTCTCCTTTTAGGCTTTTGCTGGTGAAGATGGGTTTGGAAAAAGATCCATCCCCAAGGTCGATCTGCTCGACTTCGTCTTCGGTAGGGGGTTCGCGTAATTCAAAACGAGACTCCCACTGTTCTTCTAGGCGTTGAGCCTGGCGTTTGGTCTTCGCCTTCATCTTCTTGAGATTGTACAGATGTCATGTTGGCTGATAGCACTTTCTTGAAGACTGATCCAATACTGGTATCGGAATCCCAAGTTGATGCTTCGGATGAATGAGAATGTTCTACTTTTTCTGCCTCCGAACTCTCTGGAGTTGACGGCGGCGTGACATAGCCCCCCCCCCGTCGAGTTCGATGATAGTAGTCCTGCGGCTTTCCTTTAGGTGTTGAAAGCCGGAGAGGAAGACGTCGACCCTTGCCATAGTTCAGGCTTTGTTGCTTTTTAGGTCGTAACCCATCTTTTGGATGAGGTACTTTGCCTTGTCCGTGTACCGATAGGCTTGTATTCTGTCGGTATCTGGTTCTTATTCGAGTGGTAGGAGGTCTTGATGACGTTCGACTTTGCCGAAGATGATGGATTCTTCGTCTCGATTCCGCGGTGGGACTAAAAAGAAAACCCCTTGTGACGGGACTACTCGATTTACATGATGGACGATCGTTATTTGTGTTTGCAACGACCGTAGAGCGTTATCTAATGTATACATGGCATTCCAATGTGGAAGACTAGAATAATTAAAAGACACTCTATTATTGATGAAACACGAGATTTTGTCCTGCGGGATTACATTGTCCAGAGTGGGTGCATCTACATCATCAGATATGTACTCCTCTAGCTCTTCATCTGTGAGTACTGGGGTTGGATCAGGAGAGTCCACCGCAGCTTTGATCTTGGGATCCGAGAGGGCTATGTGGGCCTTCTTCGGCAGCTTGGATGAGACTGATGATTGTGGAGGCTTGCCTTTAAGACGCACCTTCAGAGGTGCCTCAATTGCGCCTTCAATGATTGGTACCTTCCCCTGTAGTTTTGCCACAAGGGGAGCCGATGTTTGAGGTGGCTTTCCCTTGAGCCGTATCTTCAAGGGAGCTTCAGTAGGTGTTCTACCTGGAGCAGTTGGTGCTTTTTCAGGTAGCTTGATGTTCATGCGAGGCAACGTCTGAGGCGGCTTCCCTTTGAGTCAAATTTTTAAAGGAGCGCCGAGAATCATCTCTGGCTCCATGTCGGGCTCTGCTGCCGTTTCTGCTTCATCGTCAGCATCATTGGCTTCCTCCTCGTCGGGCGACTTTTACAAGGTAGAATCAGTGAAGTAGGCTTCGACCCCCTTGAAAGGGTCAATGTCCGCAAACTCCGTCCGGATGAAGTCATTGGTGGATACGTACTTCATACATTGGTGGAGTGTAGATGGCACCACCATGTACTCATGCAGCCACGGACGACCCAGTAGGAGGTTGTAGTTGACGTCAGCGTCCACGATATAACAAGTGACCTCAGTTCTGAGGTTACCAATATGACACTTCAGCCGTATTTTGTCCAGCGGCTTGCTTTTGCTAGCATTAAAGCCACTGATTGTTTTGTTGGAAGGCGCCAGTCGGTACATTGGGATCCCCAGTGTTGAGAGCAGCATCTTCGGGATGATGCTGAGGGAAGACCCCGGATCAATCTGAATCCGCTTCACTTTGACGAAACCGACATACCCTGTATAGTACAGTGGCCTGTTGTGTCGTTTGTGCTTGAGCAGCATGTCTTATTGGGTGAAGGTTATGTTAGAGATAACTTCATCCGCACAATGACAGTGCGCACATGTAGTCGGGAGATCTTCAGGCTGCTTGACCTGACTGATGAAGGACTCAGCATCCTTCAGAGCTTCACAGAGAGCTTCACGAGTGTCCTTGGAAAGGCGAACAAGCTCAAACAGAGATAGACGGGCAGGTGTACTGGCAAGTTGTGCCAGTTTGTCGAAGTTGTGGGGCTTGGCTAGTCCCGAAGCATTCTCCTTTCGCAGAGGCTTGTCGAAACGGGCCTCTACATGCTTCTTCTTATTAGTTGCTGGGGGCTTAGAAGGGCCCTCTTCCTGGGCAGCAGGGACGGTGCAAGGAGGCACCACCTCGACGGCAGCTTCGTCAGGTTGGGCGTTCTGATGTGAATGCATCTGTACAGAAAGTGCCTCTTCCGCAGAGGAAGAGACCATGTGGCAAGACTTGATCTTCCTGTCTTTAGTTTTGGAGGCAGAGCGTACCTCCGGTTGAGTAACCTCGGAGACGAGATCAGGGTGAACCCACAAGACCTCTCCCCGAGATGTGGTGAGTGGGATGAGTCCACTCACGTTGTCACGAGTAGGTGGTAAGTTAACCACCTCCATTATCGCCTTAGGGATGGGGACGACGCCATCTTGTGTTGTGGTTGGCGGCAAGGTGCCAAATTGGAGTGACACCAGGTTAGCCGAAACCGTTTTCTCCTCGTAGTCGATGGAGATAACATCCGCATTGATCATGTGCTGGATGTAGTTTTTGAGGACGTAGCAGTCCTTAGTTGGATGTCCGACAAACCGATGGTAGTGACAGTACCTCGGATTGTCCACTTTCCTAACCTCATCGGGACGCTTCGGGTCCGGTAATTTGATCTTGTCACCCTGCTTCATTATCTCAATGAGTTGCAGGGTGTCTTCATCGTTGAAAGAATAAACCTCCTTTGGCCTTGGTACAAGTGGAGGCTTCTGAGTAGGTGCTGATGCACCTTTGGAGGCATTGACAGTCAACGCATATTTCCCCTTCGTCTCTCGTCCGGGGTTGTTGGCTGCATGCCGTTTCCCCTTGTCCTCAAAGGCAGAGAAACTAACTCCCAGAAGGCGAGCATTGGATGCCTTCTTTTCTGCTGCTTCGGCTTCGATGATCAAGGAACTCCAGTCGGGAGGAGGAGTTGAGTTGAGCCAGAGTTTGACTGCAGACAGCATGTTTATGCTGCAGGAGGAGAGGAGTGTATGTTATGGCATTCCCGGGGGCAGTCTGAAGCAGGCCTGTCGGAAGCGTTCGATGAATACTCGAACTATTTCCTTCTCTTTCTGGCGTATCTCTATGAGGGACGCCATTGTCATGTCCTTCCTACCGTCGTAGAAACGGTCGAGGAAGAGCCGCGTCAAGTCGTCGAAGGAAGATATAGAGTTATCGGGGAGGCTGCAGTACCAGTCGTACGCCACTCCTTTCAGTGCCCCGACAAATATGCTGGTGAGTAGTGCGTCCTCCTTCGGGAGATGTCCCGTTTGGGACTGGAAGTACGTCAGATAGCGACGCGGAGAATCCTTCCCATCGTACGGCGTCAATGTTTGTGGTTTATACTTAGGAGGATAAACCACTTTGTTCCATTCGAGGGGATAAGGTTGGGGGATCCCCATCTTCTGGCGCTCTTCTTGTCTGTTCTTGGACTCAAAGCGCTCGTGCAAGTTCCTGATCATCTCCACCACGTCTTCCATGGAGCTGGGAGTCGAAAAAGGTGGTACAGCCTGGAGTTGAGCATTTGATGGCTCCGACGTCCGAGGTGCTTCACGGCGATCCGTATCCAAGGATACCCGTTGAAGGGGTACACTTGATTCTCCATTGGCCCCTGGGTCAGGACCGGTAGAAGGTGCCCTGGCCAAAGCTGACCGTATCTCAAACACTGCTTGAGTCAGTGTTTGCATGGAGGCAGAGAGGGTTTTGACTCCTCCCTCCAAGGTATCCATGCGCTGGACGAGGTCCGCCGGCGGCACATCAGGCTCTGCATCACCCCCAGTCATGTATACTGTCATGGCACGGCTAGAAGTGGATGGATCGGTTGAGGCTTCACTTTCGGCCTCACTCTCCTGTAGGGGAGAAACTTCCCCCGGAGCTTCATCTTGGCTACCCCAGCTACATTCTGGAGGACATCCTCGGCTTCAGGAGCATCCGTAAGGGCTTGATTACTCCCAGTTCTGTTTTGGAGGACTTCTTCGTCTTCAAGACGCAGATCCACAGGGGCTAGACTACCCCAGCTACATCCGGGAGGCTGACTTCCACCCCAGCTGTGCTCTGGAGGACATCTTCGTCTTCAGAAGGAGGATCAACAAGGGCTTGACTACCCCCAGCTTCCTCCAAGATCTTCTTTCTCCCCCGAGTGCCTTCAAACACTCCGGAGGACGGGACAGTTGTCTTGGTTTTCCTCGGTTGGCTCTTGGACGAGGACGAGGAATTGCCAGTCGCCTTTCGGACTGACGAGGAGTTAGAGATTATGTTGCATGAAGCAACCTTTAGTTCTGGCTCCTCTTTTATTAACACCTTCTTTTCGAGGCGACGTCGGAGGGGTGTTGATGATTGCAGCCGCTGGAACACCGACTGTCTTGGTGGAACTGCTGTCTTGCAACAGCAGTTGATGGTGACTACAGCACAAGTGTGGCCTGTGAGAGGCACATTGTGCTTGTTAGTCGACTCTCCTGATCTGTATTTGTGAGTGATCATGTTACGCAGATCGTTGGAGGAGAGTGCCACCTTCGTACCCCCATCAGGCGCATGGCAAGGCCAAGCGCCGGGGTGGTCAAGTGAATGCTGCGCCCCCTGATCCAACACCAAACAGGCGCTCAGATCAGTAGTAGGGGAACAACATTCACAGTGACTTGAACGAACCTCAGACGCACAACCAGTGGAGGCACGGGAGTTCAAGACCACAGGGTTTGCCTTGCTCAACTTGGTTACGAATGCAACAGATGTGCCCAAGTGAGACAAGGACTTTGAAGGTCGACTCATTTTCGGTGCAGGAGCACCCGAGTCGACCTTATACAGCTTACCATCCGCAGCGCGCATGATTGTGAGCGCATGCTTCTGGTTTGCTGTCGGCATAGCACGTTTGAGGCGCATGGCCCGTGCTGCCTTGGACTTCTTCGTACCAGCCTACTGGGGTGCATAGTACTCAGAATCCAAATTCTTCTCGCCACTACAGCGAGTGAGTCTGTCAAAGACAGAGACCTTCTGTGGCGCATCAGAGGTGATGTACGGGGCATTAGTTGCGCCCCTGCTCCGTCGACGCATCTTCCTCGCCTGAGAGGGAGATGGCTGGAGGATGTGGTCAGCCGTACGTTTCTTCGAGAGATGCGCTGCACCGGTGGGCGCATCTTGGTTGCTGAGGATGTCAGCGGGAAGGGAAGGCTGCATTGGCGCATCCCCTTCAGTGGTGGTGCCAGAGGTGTCGACCTTGCGCACCCAGACTTGGAGAGTCTTCTTCGGCTTCGGCAGTCGCTTCGAAGGACTCGCACTGCCTTCAGAGATGAACTCCTCATACGCCTGTTCATTGAGGCGTACGACCAACGGCTTGTGGGAGGAGCCCACCTTCACGTCGTCGGATTGTGACACAGCTTTCTCGGTAGAGGAGAAAGAGTTCTCCAGCAGAGTCGCCAGCTTGTTTGCCATAAAAATCTTTTGATCCGTTGACGATCTGACGACGGTTCTCGGTTCTCTGAAGGTCTGAGTTGCTCTGGGTGCCGGAGCTTGCGGAGAGGAAGAAGATGTTGAGTGTCTGTATCTGCCTCTCTGTATATGTATGTCGGTGGTTGTGCGATGTGTGTCCCTGTAAGAAGGAAGTGATCCCTCTATTTATTGCTTTGCAGGCTGGCTGCTCATGCGCGCATGTAGGATGCGCCTGTACGCGGGGATGCCACGTGGTGGTTGCTGATGGAGGCGCATGGACAATGTGCTCTGATTGAGGAGTTGAACCCTTCTTATTGCTGTCGTGGGCTGCGGCAGAGCTGACACGTAGCAATGAAGAGGATCTTTCAGTTGCTGAGATCTTGGGTGATTAGTACCCCTTCATAGGCTGAATCAAGTCAAAAGACGCGTGTCGTAGGTCCATGGCTCGAAGATCTCGGATTTGGTGGGGAGTGATCTGATAGGATGCGCCTGGGATTGGGCGCATGAGGAGGCTTTGGCTTATAACCTTTAGGAGTCACGAACCAGTCAGGACGCATGGCTTTTGAGGCGCATGCGGGGCTTCACTAGTGACTTTACTTCTGTCTTTAGGGATCAGAGAAAAGTCTGAGGCGCATGGCTTTTGAGGTGCATGCAGATATTTGGGCGCATGGCTGCGGAGGCGCATGCGAAATGGTTGGGCGGCCACGTGGCTTGTAACCGCCGAAGGAGAGCAAATGTGCTGACGTCGGCGACGCTTCGTCTTCTGAAAAAGCTGTCAACTGTTCAGTCCTCGGGGGACGCGCTGCCAACTCTGTCAGACTTCAGCATTTAATGTTCTTGACAGGTGATGGGCCTTTGAGTAGGCGCATCGGTCTGCGTTTCACTAGGCGCATGGGGACGCATGGGGGCGCATCCTTATGAGGCGCTTGGAGCTGATGAACGCGTCAGTATGATGCACGGTCTAGCCGGCACATCCGTTTTGTATGACACGTCTTTATGGGCTCGACTGTTACGTTCTTCGAGTGCTTTAAATAGCCGTTTTTTGACTTGGCTGAATACGAAGCGTCAGGTTCATCACCATTCAATGCAAATTCATTGTACGGGATTCGGAGAGCCAGCCACTTGGCGCATGGGTTTGATTTGCCCGGCCTATAAATAGTGGCATGGAGAGGATTTGCTTCTCGTTCTCTCACGTCCTCCCGAAATGAACTTGTTTGCTCGAGCACATTCTGTTGATGAGATGCTCCCGAGGGTGAAGATGCGACGCATTGTCTTCATTGATGCACTTAAAGATGACTGTTACATCCAAAAGTTGGAGTCGAGGGCTTCTGAGGCAGGCAGAAGGTGCCTGTTGCATCCAAAGATCGGAATGCTCGAGCCTCGTCTCCGTTATACTGAAAGAGCCGTAGATCAGAATTGTGGTGCTCCGATCATCTTCTTTGGGCTTTGGGAGAGCTCCTCCTCCTGCTAGAGTGGGTGTTGCCCATTCTGGTTGGGTTGAAAGTTGCTCCTTTAGCCGCAGGTTGATTTGCGGTGCTCTTCTCTTCCTTGGTTTGAAGGGCTCTTCCTCCATCTAGAGGGTTGATTGCCTACCCTCGTTCTGCTCAATAATTGCTTCATTGGTCGAAGCATTTGATGGCGCATATGCTGACACTTCATGATGCGCCTGACTGAAAGGACGGCACATAACTGAGCCGCTGAAGGGATGCACATAACTGAGGATACACATAACTGAGCTGTTGAAGAGATGCGCCTGGTTGAGAGCGCATGGCGAGATGCGCCTGTTTGATAGCGCATGGTGGTTGCTGCGCCTAGCTGTGGACTTAGGGTCTTTTCTTTGTAGAAATTCTCCTTTGTACAGCTCTTTTTAAGACATGTAATAGACTTTTATATGAAATAAAAATCTTCTTTTAATGTCTATGCTTTGCTGTACCGAGTACCTCATCTGAGCTCCCTGGCGCATGTGATGTTTAGGCGCATAGGATTTCTGGTCCTGAAATTCCATGCTTCTATAATATACTGTATTTTTAGAATACATGGGATCCGCATTTGGTTGAGTTCAAACTCAGATAGTCAATGATGAGGTGCATAGGCTTTATAAGATATGCCATACGATCATGTGATCGAATAATAATCGGGCTGTCTATATATTGTGTACCACATGCCTACTAGTTGTATTTCTCCGTCCAACTCTCAATTATACTAGCAAGCAAATACATGAATCATGAATAAAGCACTACATTTCGTGCACAAGTATAGAATACTATGGTACATGTACGACTAACAATGTAAAGGTAACAGGAAACTAAACATCATATAAAAGTCAACAAGAGAGTTATCATGGTACATGTCTGAACCTCCGGACAAATTAGCAACTGAACTGATGAGCTCTATGCTATCCTACTATCATCTAACTATCACCTACAAGCATAAGCAATGCATCCACAAAGACTCCGCAAAATCAAAGTAATGATTTATGTTATCAAGGCAGGCTCATCCTTTAGGCAAAGGAAGCAGCTGCCTAGGGCCCCACTTTTAGGGGCCCCAAAAATATCGGATACTAGTATATATAATTATGCATTTTTTAAGGAAAGGCAGGCTGAACTGAAAAAGGAAACAACCACTTGCCTATTTGTAAATTTTTTAAAAGTAACTAAATCTATCAAAATTTGGAAGAAAAAAAATCAAGAACTGTTACGCGTCTTTGTCTCCTCCCTCGGAGAAAGATTTGGTCTCTTCATCTTCATATACTACATATAAAAACATATATATATATATATATATATATATATATATATATATTTTTTTTTTTTTATATATATATATATGTGTGTGTGTGTGTGTGTGTGTGTGTGTGTGTGTGTGTGTGTGTGTGTGTGTGTGTGTGTGTGTGTGCAACTGCTTTTTATTCAAATTTTAAAAATTATTAATGAAAAAAGTTATTAAATTCGGCTATGTAACGTTTATAACGATACAACGCCAGTCCAAAGCCCGGATCAAAGATAAGGATTTGCATATAAAATCAATATAATAAAATTATATAATTTAATCATGTTTAAATTTTTAAAAAAGGCCCATATTTTGGACTTTTGCCAAGGGTCTCCAAATAGCTTGAGACGACCCTGTATGTTATTTAAGTTAACTAACAAGTTGCGAATTTTAGGTCCCAATTACTTACCCTACAAAGTGATATAGATATTTGGCCATAAATGTCAATATCTAGGATTTAATTATATTGTAATCAATATGATCCTGATTTGAAGTATTAGAAAATTTTGTAGAAAATTAATTACCTACTATATATTGGTAGTTACCTATTCTAGAGGCATTATTATAGGAAATTAATTACCTACTATAGATTAGTAGTTACCAATTTTAGATTAGTTGTATTGCATATATTCAATTTGATTCAACAAAATAAAATGTCAAATTCTCCAATATTATACCTTCTCTCTCAAATTCATCATGGTATCAGAGCCACATCTTCTTTACCAAATGATCAAGGATCCAATGATCCTCGGGATGCACGCTGTCACGCCCCAGTACCGAAATACGGAGACGGACTAGGCCAGCTACTCCATATGAGGTACGTAACGTCATACGGCGATCGTGGCTGTCGAAAGACTAGGGGGTACATGCTACAATCAAGTCTCCTATGGTCCCACAGAGTTCTATGTCTCAATCAATCAAGTTACATCAGCAATTAAATGAACATTAAAGATAAAGCAGTAAGGCGTCCCCGACGCTTCATCAAAATGATCATGAGAGACTAGCTTTATAATTTAGCTATCTCAGAGAGTCAGGAGTACAAAATTATACATAGCTGCAGTCTGTTTATTTACAATTCTGTACTGACACAAAATATCAAGTAATCCGGCTAACAGGTGCCGGCCGGTGGCTAAATGCCGCACAAAATATAAGCAGGTGTGGTGGAGAAGAAACCCACTCGAGTCCCCGAACCGCCATGCTCCTAGTATGCACCATGGATGTCAGGGAGGAAGATCGTGTCCTCTGGCTCTGCTACGAGATTTGGCCAAACAAAACCAGCGGGGTCAGCCCCGAATAGCAAGTACCGCCAAAAGGGCACAAGAGTTAAGATCAAAACCCAGTTAATAAAATGATTGATATAGTAATACTTATGCTACTATTATAGAGTAGCGCCACATCCTCGAACCCATATGGCACCCTTACAACCAAACAAGGACAAAAGGTGCCGCATGGAGTCGGGACGTGTCGTACTCTATAACTTTCACATAAGTTCAAAGATATAAACAATAAAATCTTCTGATCGTGACTTCGGTCGATAGCCTATCGCAGCACAATAACCAATCCAACAATCAAACAAGAACATGGGTTGGATCATGTACCATGATAGACCATGTTCCTCAGTCATTCACAGAAGTAGCACTTCACAACCAGAATAAGTCTTTCGTTCATAACTTCGGTCTACAGCCTGTCATAGTACGATAACCAACCCAACAATCAAACAAGAACATGGGTTGGATCACGTACCATGATAGTCCGCTTCCCTCAGTTATTCACGGAAGGTAAATAGGATACAAGCAAGTCGTTTTCACGACCAATCAAGTCTACGAGTTTCTAGTGGGACGAGGTTATCCTCGCGTCATGTTATTTCAAAATCCTCAGATCGTATCTTTCCAGCAAGGCTAGCCAACCCAGGGGTTCGCGTAGACATGTATCATTGAGCACAGGTCCCTCGTAAGGCCACCTTGCCAAGACATATAATATATAGCAGGAATTAATCGGATACAGTCATCCACTCGTTGCAGATGACACAGTATCCGTGGAGACCAGCCGGCGCGTCGAGACAATATCTCAAGACGGCTGGTATAACACGATCTCAGGATTCTGCCCTCTCCATGCATCTAGTATATTTAGTTGCCTAGTTTAACCCTAGGTGAAATCTTGGACTCACATGTTGTGGCCTGCATGATTATCCTCCTAAAAGTCGTACTCAAGTACGGGTACCCCAAGAGAGGATCCATGTCAATCAGTATGTCAACATGTTCTACCTTCCTTGGTGTATTGCATCATTGCAAATATGCCACGTGGAGTTGCGAGTCATTTGTCGAGCATGAACGAGAACTGGGACATATAAAAATATAAGGTAAGTCAGGCTACGCTCAAGTCAGGCTACGCTCAGGTCAGGCTACGCTCAGGTCAGCGTATGCTCGACATACGCTTCCAAAAAGGCAGCGTATGTACTCCATACGACTCCTCATCAAGGCAGCGTATGAGGTCCAAACGACTCCTTGTCAAGGCAGCGTATGAGGTCCATACGACTCCTCATCAAGGCAGTATATGTACTCCATACGACTCCTCATCAAGGCAGCGTATAAGGTCCATACGACTCCTCATCAAGGCAGCGTATGAGGTCCATACGACTCCTCAGCAAGGTAGCGTATGTACTCCATACGACTCCTCATCAAGGCAGCGTATGAGGTCCATACGACTCCTTGTCAAGGCAGCGTATGAGGTCCATACGACTCCTCATCAAGGCAGCGTATGAGCCAGACTGCGCTGCGCTAAAGAGTGCGCACAGCTCAGTGGCGCAAGCTAGAAAGCTCGCGCACACTGCTCACTGTCTTCTCCAAAACATCAAGAACTCCATGGTTTGAACCCAAAGCTTCAAAAGTCCATAACTTGGTCAAAATAAATCCAAATCCAACTTTTCAAAGGTCAAAATTGGGTAGAATAAAATTCTCTACAACATAAAATCATCAAAACTTAAAAATAATGAAGTTTGCTAGATCAAAACCAAGAAGATTCAAAAATGGTTAAAACTTAGATCTACAAAAATTAAAGCTTCAAAATGGAAAATTTCAAGTTCTAAACTAGTATAGAATGGGGAGAAGAACATATTTTGACAAATAATTTTGTAAGAAAACATTAACATTTATGGATCCATCTCTTGAGCAAGTTGGCACTTCCCTTGGTTGGTGGAGGAAAATAAATAAGAGGAAAAAATGAGAAGAGAGAGAATGAGATGAGTTATTATATAGAATCTTGAACCCAAGGGTTCATGATGAACCATTGGTGAACCAAAAATGGGTTACCCAAATGAGCCAAGACTGTAGGCCCAATTGCAGAAAATAAATTACGAAATAATATTTTGTCGAATATTTTTGGGAAATGCATGAAGAAATACAGCATATAAATATCGTATAAATACAAGATAAATACAATTTATCGAAATACGTATTAAAATACGTATTCCAGGATCGGGGAGTGACATCTCTACCCTTCTTAGAAAAATTCCGTCCTCGAAATTCCAGCCAAGACAGGATAGTGAAATCAGGACAAGCAAGGCACAATCATATACAAGTTAACTATCATAGCAGTTACTATCATACATCACAAAGTGCAAAACAAGCAGGTGCAGATAAGCATGGAATCGTGTCAATAAGGCGTAAAAAAAACCTCATTAGTCAAACAAATACGGATACCGAGATCTGATCTCGTCCTCGCGCTCCCAGGTTGACTCTTCCGAAGAGTGATGGTTCCAAGAAACACGGACAAGGCTTATCGTTCGATTCTTGAGTACCTTATCTCGCCGGTCCAAAATGGACACGGGTTGTTCCTCGTAAGTTAGGTCGGTACCAACGACAAACTCAGAATGATCGAGGACATAACTCGGATCCGGGACATACCTACGTAATTGGGACACATAAAACACATCATGTATGCCAGTTAACGAAGGCGGAAGGGCAAGTCGATAAGCCACATCGCCTACCCGAGCGAGAATCTTAAAAGGACCAACGTATCTTGGACTAAGCTTTTTCCGGGTTCCAAATCTGATAATACCCCGAGTAGACAAAATCCGCAGAAACACTTGGTCGCCAACTTTAAACTCTAGAGGCCTACGATGCTGATCTGCCCAATGACGATGTCGGTCCTGTGCAACTCGAAAGCGCTCTCTGACCAACTTAACTATCTCCACAGTCTGCGTGATCATCTCTGGCCCCAACAACTTTCGTTCTCCGACGTCGTCCCATGTCAAAGGGGACCTGCACTTCCTTCCGTACAATGCTTCGAACGGGGCCATCTGAATGCTAGCCTGATAGCTGTTGTTATAGGAGAACTCCACTAGATGAAGGTGATCCTCCCAAGATCCGCCAAAATCTAAGGTACACGCCCGTAGCATATCTTCTAATGTCTGAATGGTTCTTTCGGATTGCCCGTTAGTTTGTGGATGATAAGCAGTACTGAATCTTAACTTGGTTCCCAAACTTTGGTGTAAGCTCCGCCAAAAATGGAAAGTAAACCGCGTACCCCGATCTGATACTATACTAACTGGAACACCGTGCTGCCTTACTATCTGCTTCATGTACATTCCTGCTAGCTGCTCAGTAGTCTGTCCAACTCGAAAGGGAAGAAAATGAGCGACCTTCGTGAGTCGATCTACTATTACCCAGACTGCATTCTTGCCAACCGGGGATCTATGTAAATCGGTCACAAAATCCATCGTGATGCGCTCCCATTTCCATTCCGGGATTGGAAGCGGCTGTAGCAGTCCTGCTGGTCTCTGCTGCTCGGCTTTCACCTGCTGACATACCAGACACTTGGATACAAATCTCGCTATCTCTCTTTTCATGCCATTCCACCAAAAGTACTGCCTGATATCTCGATACATCTTCGTTCCTCCTGGATGAATGGAGTAAATAAAACTATGAGCTTCGGACATAACTTCTTGTCGAAGGTCTCCACTCGGTACACAGAGTCTGTTTCCAAACCTGAGCGTACCATCTTCATGAATCACTAACTCCTTCCTACGGCCTGATTCACACTCCGACCGCAACTTCTGAATCTGTGGATCTCCTGCTTGTGCTGCCCTTATCCTCTCTACTAAGGTTAACTGAATCTGCATACTGGTCATTCTTCCTATATCCCTTGGCAAAACTACTTCGATTCCCATACTCTGAAGGTCTTCTAGAATATGCTTCTGCGAGGTCAAGAATAAGGCACTGTCTCTCCTACTCAGTGCATCTGCAACTATATTCGCCTTGCCTGGATGATACTGAAGATCTAAATCAAAATCCTTCAGCAGTTCTAACCATCTTCTTTGCCTCATGTTCAAATCTCGCTGCATAAACACGTATTTCAAACTCTTATGATCAGTATAGATCTCTACCCGATCCCCGTATAAATAATGCCTCCACAACTTGGGTGAAAACACCACAGCTACTAACTCGAAATCGTGAGTCGGGTAATTCTTCTCATGGTCTCGAAGCTGCCGAGATGCATATGCTATCACCTTTCCATGCTGCATCAATACACATCCAAGACCCTTCCCTGATGCGTCACAATATACTGTAAAGCCTCCCGCTCCTACTGGAAGCGTCAAGATCGGGGCTGAGATCAATCTCTTCTTCAATTCTTCAAACGATGCCTGACAGCTAGCTGACCAAACAAACTCTATGTCCTTGTGCGTCAAACGCGTTAAGGGCACAGAGATCCTGGCAAAGTCCGCCACGAACCTTCTGTAGTAACCAGCTAATCCTAAGAAACTTCACACTTCTGCAACCGTTCTCGGGACCGGCCAATGCTCTACGGCCTCAATCTTCTTCGGATCCACTGACACTCCTGCTCCAGAAATTACATGTCCCAGGAACGAAATGTGGTCTAACCAGAATTCATACTTGTCGAGCTTCGCATATAGTTGATGCTCCCTCAATGTCTGCAAGACAGTCCTAAGATGTTTCTCATGCTCCTCTTCACTGCTGGAATAGACAAGGATATCATCTATGAACACCACCATAAATTTATCCAAATACGGCAGAAAGATGCGGTTCATTAAATCCATAAATACTGCAGGGGCGTTGGTTAGTCCAAAGGGCATTACTAAAAACTCATAATGCCCATATCTAGATCTGAATGCTGTCTTCGGTATGTCTTGCTCCCGGACTCTTACTTGATAGTATCCCCACCGAAGATCGATCTTGGAAAAGACGCTGGCCTTGCTCAACTGGTCAAACAGGTCATCAATCCTTGGTAGCGGGTACTTATTCTTCACTGTTACTGTATTCAGCTTGCGGTAGTCGATGCACATCCTCGTCGACCCATCCTTCTTGGGAACTAGAATCACTGGCGCGGCCCAGGGCGATTTACTGTCTCGGATGAATCCCTTAGACTTCAACTCTTCCTCACGTTGATACAACTTATCCTGTTCTGACGGCGACATTCTGTAAACTCTGTCTGCAATAGGCCTCGTTCCAGGGTTCAACTTAATGCTAAATTCTACCTCTCTGACTGGGGGTATCCCTGGGAGCTCATCTGGGAAGACGTCGAGAAAATCTTCGACCACTCTCGAAATCTGTCCTGGCTCTGACACTGCTGCTGAGAGGACGCCTCCGGCCTGATTCTTCAAGGTTCGAGTAAAGATGAACTGTTCCATCCCAAGAACGCTGAATATGACCCTACCTCCTCTACAATCAATGGTCGCATGACTGTCTCTCAACCAGTCCATGCCAAGAACAACATTAAAATTCCCCATAGGGAATTCAATCAATGAGGCGGGCAGTAAATGCCCACACACCTCTACCGGACATAAAAAGCGCACTCTGCTCACTTCTACGAGCCCATTGCCGGTGAGTATATCCATCCTCTCCGACAATGCCTCAAACACTAGTCCAATCCGTGTAGCATATTGTACAGAGATGAATGAATGAGTAGCGCCTGAATCAAATAATGCTACAGCGGGAAATGAGGTGACGAGAATTTTACCTGCCACCACGTCACTAGACGCTAGAGCCTCTTCCAAAGATAATGTGAGAGCCTGGCCCTGGCCCGCGGAGCCCCTTGTTGCAGCCTTCCTCGACCATGTTGTGGCTGCCTCTGAGGGCCTCCGGCTTCCTGTGCTTGGCGAAACATCTGAGCCTGCGTTGGTAGACGCTGGCTAGGGGCCTCACTGCTAATAATGGCCCCCCACTCGGGGTTGCCACCGGAGCTGGCAACGCTGGAAACTGCTGAGCTGGCCCTCCTGGCCTCTGCATCACAGGACAAGTGGAGATACGGTGGTCTGAACTACCACACCTCAAGCATAAGCCATTCGCTGACCGGCACACCTTCCTCGTGTGTCCTGCCTTCCCACAGAATGTACAGTCCTGGGGTGCTCCCTGACGCTGCTGTTGGTTCCTCGACTGCTGATGCCGAACTGGCACTGAATTAGTTAACACGGCCGTCCTCCGCGGCGCTCCTGCATCATGAATACGTATACCGGGTGCTGGTGCCGATGTTCGCTGTATTACTCATCCTCCAACCTGGGAATAAGATCTCTTCTGACCTCCTGTCCTCGATGCCAACCTCTGCTGGGTAAGCTCGTGCCTCCGAGCGGCCGTCAAAACAGCGTCAAACGTCTGGTAGTCGTGTCCCTCCACAAGCTGTAATAGTTCCAAATGAAGTCCCTGCTGGAACCTCATAGCTTTCTCTGGCTCCGTTGCCACCATTGCTGGGGCAAAATGGCACAATCTGCAGAACTCTGCTGCATACCCATCTACGGTCTTGCCTGCTTGCTTGAGACTAATAAACTTCTGCTGGAGCTCATATCGAGCTACTACGCCAAAATACTTGGCCTTGAATCTTTCACTGAAGGTTGTCCAACGAACAGGGCATCTTATACCAACTTCTTCTGATGCCCACCAGTCGCGGGCAAGATCCTGAAGTACTAATTTAACCTGATCAACCTTCTCATCATCTGGAACCTTGGCTGCCACAAGAATGGCTTCAATGTCTTGAATCCATGCATCCGCAGTGATGGCATCCTCCGTGCCATCAAAATACCTCGGGTTCAAGCGACGGAACCTTCCTGATACTCCCGAGTCAACCCCGACACTCCTCTCAAGAGCTAACTGAATCCCTTGGTTCAGCAACACGTTCTGCTCCTGCTGCTGAGTCTGTTGCTGTTGGTGAGTGACAAGGATCCCCCGGATGATCTCCAGGAGTGCTACGGCATCTGGTACTGCCGTCGCTGCTGGTGCTGCAGGAGTTTCAATAACCTGCGGCTGCACTGCCTCTGGTTCCATTTCTTCTCGTGTCCGCCCTGGGGAAGGTTCTCTCTCCAGCTGGTACCCAGTCGAGCCATGCTCTCGCTGCTCTTCCTCTTGGGCCTCACCCGCTACTGAGAATGAAGCACCCCTATGGAGAAAGATATAAGATTATCAAGTCCGAACGAGGAAGATTTCGAGGATGCAAGTCAGGTTAGAGATCAAGGCAAGGACAGAGAATTCGAAACAAAATTTCAAGGGGAACAAGTTTTGATTGAGACTCCTAATAATTTGCAATACCCCACAAGTCTGAAAAACAGACCTGCATGGGCCACCACTAAAACCTTGTCACGCCCCAGTACCGAAATACGGAGACGGACTAGGCCAGCTACTCCATATGAGGTACGTAACGTCATACGGCGATCGTGGCTGTCGAAAGACTAGGGGGAACATGCTACAATCAAGTCTCCTATGGTCCCACAGAGTTCTATACTCTATCAATCAAGTCACATCAGCAATTAAATAAACATTAAAGATAAAGCAGTAAGGCGTCCCCGACGCTTCATCAAAATGATCATGAGAGACTAGCTTTATAATTTAGCTATCTCAGAGAGTCAGGAGTACAAAATTATACACAGCTGCAATCTGTTTATTTACAATTCTGTACTGACACAAAATATCAAGTAATCCGGCTAACAGGTGCTGGTGGCTAAATGTCGCACAAAATATAAGCAGGAGTGGTGGAGAAGAAACCCACTCGAGTCCCCGAACCGCCATGTTCCTAGTATGTACCATGGATGTCAGGGAGGAAGATCGTGTCCTCTGGCTCTGCTACGAGATCTGGCCAAACAAAACCAGCGGGGTCAGCCCCGAATAGCAAGTACCGCCAAAAGGGCACAAGAGTTAAGATCAAAACCCAGTTAATATAATGATTGATATAGTAATACTTATGCTACTATTATAGAGTAGCGCCACATCCTCGAACCCATATGGCACCCTTACAACCAAACAAGGACAAAAGGTGCCGTATGGAGTCGGGACGTGTCGTACTCTATAACTTTCACATAAGTTCAAAGATATAAACAATAAAATCTCTTGATCGTGACTTCGGTCGATAGCCTATCGCAGCACAATAACCAACCCAACAATCAAACAAGAACATGGGTTGGATCATGTACCATGATAGACCATGTTCCTCAGTCATTTACAGAAGTAGCACTTCACAACCAGAATAAGTCTTCCGTTCATAACTTCGGTCCACAGCCTGTCATAGTACGATAACCAACCCAACAATCAAACAAGAACATGGGTTGGATCACGTACCATGACAGTCCGCTTCCCTCAGTTATTCACGGAAGGTAAATAGGATACAAGCAAGTCATTTTCACAGCCAATCAAGTCTACGAGTTTCTAGTAGGACGAGGTTATCCTTGCGTCATGTTATTTCAAAATCCTCAGATCGTATCTTTCCAGCAAGGCTAGCCAACCCAGGGGTTCGCGTAGACAGGTATCATTGAGCACAGGTCCCTCGTAAGGCCACCTTGCCAAGACATATAATATATAGCAGGAATTAATCGGATACAGTCATCCACTCGTTGCAGATGACACAGTATCCATAGAGACCAGCCGGCACGTCGAGACAATATCTCAAGGCGGCTGGTATAACACGATCTCGGGATTCTGCCCTTCCTATGCATCTAGTATATTTAGTTGCATAGTTTAACCCTAGGTGAAATCTTGGACTCACATGCTGTGGCCTGCATGATTATCCTCCTAAAAGTCGTACTCAAGTACGGGTACACCAAGAGAGGATCCATGTCAATCAGTATGTCAACATGTTCTACCTTCCTTGGTGTAATACATCATTACAAATATGCCACGTGGAGTTACGAGTCATTTGTCGAGCATGAACGAGAACTGGGACATTTAGGTACAAGTATCAGGTAGGAACACTTTGTTCACCGGGGTCACATTAGTGCTCATATCATGCTCAGGACAAAAGGCGTAAGTATATATAGCATACTCAAACATTTATATATATATATGCAATATAATATATACATATAAAAATATAAGGTAAGTCAGGCTACGCTCAAGTCAGGCTACGCTCAGGTCAGGCTACGCTCAGGTCAGCGTATGCTCGACATACGCTTCCAAAAAGGCAGCGTATGTACTCCATACGACTCCTCATCAAGGCAGCGTATGAGGTCCATACGACTCCTTGTCAAGGCAGCGTATGAGGTCCATACGACTCCTCATCAAGGCAGCATATGTACTCCATACGACTCCTCATCAAGGCAGCGTATGAGGTCCATACGACTCCTCAGCAAGGCAGCGTATGTACTCCATACGACTCCTCATCAAGGCAGCGTATGAGGTCCATACGACTCCTTGTCAAGGCAGCGTATGAGGTCCATACGACTCCTCATCAAGGCAGCGTATGAGCCAGACTGCGCTGCGCTAAAGAGCGTGCGCAGCTCAGTGGCGCAAGCTAGAAAGCTCGCGCACACTGCTCACTGTCTTCTCCAAAATAGCGAGAACTCTATGGTTTGAACCCAAAGCTTCAAAAGTCCATAACTTGGTCAAAATAAATCCAAATCCAACTTTTCAAAGGTCAAAATTGGGTAGAATAAAATTCTCTACAACATGGAACCATCAAAACTTGAAAATAATGAAGTTTGCTAGATCAAAACCAAGAAGATCCGAAAATGGTTAAAACTTATATCTACAAAAATTAAAGCTTCGAAATGGAAAATTTTAAGTTCTAAACTAGTATAGAATGAGGAGAAGAACATATTTTGACAAATAATTTTGTAAGAAAATATCAACATTTATGGATCCATCTCTTGAGCAAGTTGGCACTTGCCTTGGTTGGTGGAGGAAAATAAATGAGAGGAAAAAATGAGAAGAGAGAGAATGAGATGAGTTATTATATAGAATCTTGAACCCAAGGGTTCATGATGAACCATTGGTGAACCAAAAATGGGTTACCCAAATGAGCCAAGACTGTAGGCCCAATTGCAGAAAATAAATTATGAAATAATATTTTGTCGAATATTTTTGGGAAATGCATGAAGAAATACAGCATATAAATATCGTATAAATACAAAGTAAATACAATTTATCGGAATACGTATTAAAATACGTATTCCAGGATCGAGGAGTGACACACGCACACCAGCTCTAATATGCGGACTGATCGTCCCTCTCCTCATTCATATCTTGGAAAGTGTTTAGGGTGTCATGCTCAAGGACACACGGTTCAACAATGTCCTTTATTTTGCTTGACACCAACAAATATGCAGTCCAATCCACAACAAAGTACAGCTCATCAATGGCAAATTCAACCTCCAGCTCCAGGGCATCTATGTGTCAATGTTACAATAACGGACAACTTTAAAGGCTCCAATTGGCTACTTGTTAGTGGTGTATCGCACTATGTTACTATCGGCCTTAGTAATCTCTCAACTCATGCTCCTTATTCAGGGACTAGCGACGTTGTGATTGGCGATGGCATGGACCTTCCTATTTTGCATACTGGTTCTACATCTCTACACACTCCTTTACATACTTCCTCACTTCAGAATGTGTATTGTGTTCCTACCACGCGTAAAAATATAATTTCTATTTCTCAATTTTGCAAATCGAGAAATACATCCATCGAATTACTGCCCTCTTTATTTCGTTGAAGGATATTCATATTGGGCAACACTTTTACGAAGATAGACTAAGGATGGTGTGTATGAATGGCCCAGTCAGTTTACTCAAGTCTTCTCCATTAGTATCTTTCTCCAGCGTCAAGACCATTTCGTCCGGGTGGCATCATCGTTTAGGTCATCTGTCACCAACAATCCTTAGACATATTGTGTCTGACTTTCAATTAGAAGTGTCAAGTCCATCATCTTTGAATTTTTATTGCGATGCATTTTAATGCAATAAAAGTCACATGTTACCTTTTTCTATTTCCACTCTTGTTTCAACTTCTCTATTAGAAATAATATTTTCGATGTGTGGACCCCCCTCCCCCATATATTCGAATGATGATTCAAGTTATTTTTGTCGATCATTTTATAAAATACATATGGCTTTATCCAATTAAAATAAAATCAGATGTCTATGACATTTTTATCTGCTTTAAGTCGTTCGTGGAGAACTACTTCAATAAGAAAATCATCACACTTTATTCTGACAATGGAAGGAATATCAAGCACTTTCATCATATTTCAGTTTTAATGGAATATCTCACTTAACCTCACCCCCACATACACTCTTGAACACAGTGGATATTTTGAACGTTGTCATCATCATATTGTAGAAACAGGCATATCACTCCTATCACATGATCCCATGCCCTGGTTATATTGGTCATATATGTTTTTCACTGATGTTTATCTCATTAATCGCCTACCCACTCCCACACTTCAACTTCTATCACCATATGCATAACTCTTTATCACATCTCCCGACTACTCTAAACTATGAAGTTTTGGGTGTCTATGTTATCCATGGCTACGTCCATATTCGTCTTACAAATTATCTTCTCGTTCCACCCCTTATGTCTCCTTATGTCTTTCTTGGTTATTCCTCCACCCAAAGTGTCTATCTCTGTCTTGATCCAGTTACCTCACGTCTCTACACATCTTGTCATGTTAAATTCGTCAAGTCGATTATGCCTTTTAAAACCAAGCAACTTAACATTCCACGTCCTTCCTCTTCCATGTCCATGTCTGGATGCCTTCCGAGTCATCATCTCCGACCACCATCACACCATTTATCAATCTTGCACCAGCCCCTCAAGCAGAATTTAATCAAGACTCCACAATCATACCTATCACATTTATTATCCCATCCAAAAGTATCATTCTTACACAAAACTTGAAACTCAGCTCCGTGACTCCACATTTACCACACCACCCACCAAAATGTTATCCCAAAACCACAATCTGAATTCAACTCACCCATAGCCCAATCACCATAATCCCCAGAACCGACACCTATTCCTCCTCCACATCAGGGTATTGTTACTTGATAAAAAAAATTATATTCGCAAGCCAATCAGAAACTCAATCTCAATGCCTAACTTTCTACCAAACCTGACATAGAACCCTCTATAGTAACCCAAGCGATCCCAAATGACATCAGACATTATCTGAGGAGTTTGATGCACTTGTCTGGAATGAGACATGGACCATTGTTCCCTCTCAACATGTCCAAAATATCGTTGGTTGCAAGTAGATTTTTCGGACTAAACGTATATCTTATAGTTCTGTTGACACATACAAAGCACGTTTAGTTGCCAAAGGGTTCCACCAACGACCAAGTGTTGACTACCATGACACCTTCAGTCCTGTGGTCAAACCAACAACAATACGACTTGTCCTCTCTATTTCTGTCACTAGTGGTTGGTCACTGCGCCAACTTGATGTCAATAATGCATTTCTCCGAGGCGTTCTCTCTCTCTCTCTCTCTCTCTCTCTCTCTCTCTCTCTGATGACGTTATTATGGCACAACCACAAGAATTTATTGACAAAGACCATCATTATCATGTCTGTAAACTGCATAAAGCAATATATGGTCTCAAACAAGCCCTCGTACATGGTACCATGAGCTATGTCAGTTCCTCATCAGTTCTGGCTTCACTAACACTCATGCCGACACATCACTATTTAGGGGTGGGCATACGGGTCCAGGACCCGCGGTTCCGACCCGACCCGAACCATATATTGGTCAAACGGAACGGTTCCTAAAATTTGGAATTTAAACGGGGCGGGTCGTGTGACACTAACGGGACGGGACGGGTCCTATTTTCAAAATAAACGGGGCCCTGAACCGACCCGTTTCTAGGAGTATGATTTTTTTTATATCAATTATGATTTTTTTTTCATACTATAATTTATAAATAATAGCACACGTTATTGTTTAGTAAACAAATTCTAGAAATTGGAAAAACATAATACTTGTTTTGTTCTTCTAGATAATAGAACATGTGTAAATGTTTACTATTCTATAATTTTTTGAATTTTTTTGGATCCGTTTGGACCCGCGGGTCGGTTCGGTTTGGACCCGTTTCGAACGGGTCGAATCCGTACCGGTTCCAATAATTTTTGGACCCGTCCCGCCCCGCCCCGCCAATTAACGGGTCCGGTCCGGATCCATAAAATTTGGACCCGGCCCGATCCGTGCCCACCCCTATCACTATTTGTCTGCAATGCTTCTGGCGTCATGATATATCTCTTGGTCTACCTTGATGACATCATTATCATAAGAAACAATGATGGAGCAGTACAAAAAGTTATTCATTTTCTCTCCAATACATTCTCCCTCAAGGATCTTGGCCCCCTTTCATATTTTCTTGGAGTTGAAGTTATTCCACATCCGTAGGGCATCTTTCTTTCTCTACGACTATTGTATCCATGATCTTCTTACTCGGACTCACATGATCGACGCCAAGCCCGTGTCTATGCCATTTGCCACTAGTCCAACACTCACTCTTCACTATGAATCTTTCTTCTACGTCCAACCGAATACAGAACCATTATTGGCGGTCTCCAATACTTATGATTCACGCGTCCGAATATTGCTTACACTATCAACAAGTTATCACAATTCATGCATTATCCCAAGACTGATTATTGACATGCAGTAAAGAATCTACTACGGTATCTTTGTGGTACTATTGCTCATGGTGTTGTTCTATAACTCTACTTACCACTGTCACTACATGCAATTTTTTAACTGATTAGGCTGGGAACAAAGATTATTTCACCTCAACAACTGCCTATCTCATCTATATTAGTCGCAATCCAATATCATGGAGTTCAAAGAAACAAAGGACCGTGTTTCCCTCTTCTACCGAGGCCGAGTACTGAGCTGTAGCTACCACAATTATACAAATTCGTTTGATTTGTTCTCTATTCACCGAGCTTCATATTTTTATACCTCAACAACCGGTTATCTACTGTGACAACGTTGGTGCAACCAATATGTGCTCAAATCCGATATTCCATTCTCGCATGAAACATGTTACTCTTGACTATCACTTCATTCGGGAACAAGTTCAAGGAGGTTCTCTTCGAATTGCCTATGTTTTCTCTGCTAACCAGCTAGCTAATGCGCTCACCAAACCTCATTTCTGCTCTCGCTTCCAGCAATTGGCGAACAAGATTGGACTCACCTTACATTGCTCCATCTTACGGGGGCATGATAAAGATATTTGACCATAAATGTCAATATCTATGATTTTCTTACAATGTAATCAATAGGATCCTTACATGGAGTATTATGAGATTTATAGAAAATTTATTGCCTACTATGTATTGTAGTTACCTATTCTAGAGACATTATTGTAGGAGATTAATTACCTACTAATATAGATTAGTAGTTACCTATTTTAGATTGGTTGTATTGTATATATTTAATTTGATTCAACATAATAAAATCATTACCAAAATAAGTTACTTTAGCGACGCCATAAAACGTCGCTAAATGGGAAAACAACGTCGCTGATTTAGTTTAGCGACGAAATTAGCGACGAATTCTCCATGTCGCGTATTTTAGGTCGCTAACACAGAATATGTCGCTATTCGTCGCCATGACGACGTATGTTTGCGACGCCATAACGTTGCTAGCATTTTAATGGATAGCGACGATTGCCAACGAGGCATTGCTAATTAGCGACATTAGTATTCGTTACTAATTGTCGCTGACAGTTTAACGGTTAGCGACATAATTTGTGACATTTAGTAACGTATTAGCTAACATTTTGGGTTTGCCACGTCATGATATTAGCGACGTCCGGCGACTATCGACGATTGTCAGCGACGTCTCCGATACAGGAAAGCGACGTTCGGATACATGAATAGCAACGTCCTTTGCGACGTTAGTTGACTACTTTGCTGACATGGCGAGTTTTCCATGTCAGCAGCTTAGCGACGTCTAGCGACTGTCTGCGACGCTTGCTTTTCAGGTTAGCGACGTCTTGATACACGTTAGCGACGTATAGTTGTAGAGGCTAAAAATTAAGAAGCACCACCCATTAAAGTGTTCGATCATCAAATGGCGCCGAAACGTTATGTTGCACCAGATCATCAAGTTACGCAGCATCAGACTGCGCCAATGTCAGGTTGCGCTGGAGTCAGGTTGAGCGAGCGACATGTGGCGCACTTCCTCGAGAAGCTGTAACGGCATCATCATTTCCTGACAACTGACAGCACGGAGATTAAAGAAAATCCATTCGAATCTCGTGCAACGCGGCGCTCGAGAAGATTTTGTCAGCATATAATTAATGCTGACAGCTGGTTTGCACAAGTCATTTAATGGCGCGAGGATTAATTAGTACAGCACAGAAGACCTAGTCGAAAGGCGCCGATCGTTGAGTTACGCCTATGCGCAGCCTAACAAATTGGCGCCACTTGATCAACTCCTATTTTAAAACAGGGTGACGTGGCGCGCAAGCCATCAACTTCGCAGAGCGTGCCCACTACACTGCCCATGACCACGCACATCTCAATCAAATGATGCCATGCGTCTACGGCAGTTGGTACAAACCGCTCGTGCAGGTTGTTACGTTGCGCCCACGCGCAATCTGATGAAGCACGCGCAAGGTGATCAAATAGTGTTCAAGACAGAGTGACGTGGCGCGCAAGCCACTAACTTCGCAGAACGTGCCCACTACACTGGTCATGACCACGCGCATCTCAATCAAACGATGCCATGTGTCCACAACAGTTAGTGCAACCGTTCGTGCAAGTGAACAGGCCACACGTAACCTGAAGCGCGCGTAATCCAGAATAACTGCTAAACAGTTATTTCAATAACTCTATAAATAGAGTTTCAAATCAATCCCAAAGCATCAAGAGTGATCATAATCTCCTGCTAAAGTGTTGTTGCATCCTCCATAGGCTCGGGTCTTCGATATCACATCGTCCAAGAGATAAAGTGACCGTCTTCTGATCAGATTCCTATAGTTGTACTTCCCCAGAAATTAATTGTACTCCTGTACTCTTTTTCTTAGTTTGTAATAAAAGTTTTTGTTCTTTGCAAACAAAATGGCGACTATGCTGGGGACGACTTTCTCCTCCGACGAGAAAGTGACAACTGTGATACAGCGTCAATAGGCAAGACGCAGAAGACCCTAGTCGTTCAAATCGACCAGATAGCCTACGAGACCATGATCAATGCTGGGGGTGCCATGCGCACTGCCGCCGCTATTAAGAGCAAGACGCGCACTGTTTGGACTCCTAAGTCCTCGGCTTTGCAATCTCCTGCCTCTGTGCAACTTGCGCCCATCACTGCTTCGGCACAACCTAAGGGAAACAGCCTTTTGGCTAACCCCTCCACTTCTTCGATTCTGAAATCGAAAGAGACTTCGTCTCGACACACTGCTGTCCAAAATAAGGGAAAGTGCCCCTTAGCCTCATCTTCCCTAGCGCAACCTGCACCTGTTCTTGTCTCTGCGCAACTTGCGCCCATCACTGCTTTGGCGCAACATAAGGAAAACAGCCTTTTGGATAATCCCTCTACTTCTCCAACTATGAAATCGAAGGAGACTCTGTCTCGACACATTGCTGTCCAAAACAAGGGAAAGCACTCTTTGGCCTTTTCTTCTCTGGTGCAACTTGCTCGTGTTCCTGCTCCGGCGCAACTTGCGCATGTTCATGCCCTGGCACAACCTGCACGTACTTCTGCACCAGCGCAATGTAAAGAGAAGCATTGTTTAGTGATTCTCTCTTTGCCACCAAATCAGAAGTTTAATGAAAAATCACTCAATCAAGGAAAACGCTCTTTAGCGTTTCCTCATTCTGCTCGAGTTGTTGACTGGGTGGAAACTACTGCTCTCCTTAACAGAGACAACCAAATCTCTGTCGAGAAAATGGGTTCTATTCAGAATAAACCTTCTACGCAAAAGGGCATTTTGCCTATTCCAAAGAGATCGGGGCAGGATTTTCCAACCCTATGTATTTTAAGATCCCGACGAGACAAACTACTAGTATCTCAAGTAGATGCACAAGTAGCTCCTCTGTTAGACTTGCGCACCTATATCAACAGGTGCCAATTAGGCTCAACCTCGGGAAGTCACAAGATGTATCAAGCACAACCTGCACCAGTTGCTAACTTACACCAGAGGAAGAATGCTGAGGTGAAAAATCCTGTGACTTATGCTAACCAGCTTAGCACGTCCTTGTACACTCAAGGTACAGGACACTACGTTCCTGCAACTTCTTCTCGTCCTGTTAGTGACCTCCGTGAACTCTTAATACAGAAATGGAAGGTTGCAAATTCATCCTGTCCAGCGGTGGTCCAACAGCAAGAACATCATTGCAACCACCATCATGAAGTTGTCATCAAATGCTGCTGTCAGTCAGCCAAGCGGTCCGTCTTTGACCGTTTGAATTATGTTCAGACTCCTGAACCAATCCTAGTGGACGAAGATATTTTCTATGATTTTTAATAAATAAAATGTAATTGCAACATTTTCTGGAAAATTTTGTCACAAAAACTAGATGATGTCAAGAGTCCTATAAAATTTACAAAAGTTAATTTGGATTTCTGAATTTTGAATTATCACATGAACAAGATAGGTGATCTAAAATTTGGACACCTACTAGTAAATCCTAAATTCAAAAAAAATTCAAAAATTGCTATTTATAGCGGCTCAAATGCGGGTCAATTGGTCAAAGCTGGTTAGTTAGCTAAGATGTGGGATGGGTCGCGTCGAGTTATTAGTTCAGTGGGTTTGGCTGGTTCAACATGATTTATAGGAATTCAATTTTTCGATTAGGAATTTGATTTCAAAATATATTTTAATTCCTAAAAAATTTTAGGGCTGTAAAATTATCAAATAATTCTAGAAAAAAATATAAAAAATATTGTATGCTACTAGCAACCTATTTGTGAAGTTTTGGATCATTCTATGGTGATGGTTGCCTATAGAATGATCCAAAACCCTTTCTAGATTGGTCTTTTTCGCGAAAAAAGATTCCATGTTCTTAAATTTTTCACTATTTATTTTTTGTTGTAAAAAATCTCCAAATGACAATTTTACCCCACCACCCCCTCCTTCATCGGCCGTTGGGGGGGGACTGGATGGCCGGCGATGCCACGGGGAGGGCTGCGTTGGGTCGGGGCGAGGGCGGGGGAGGACCGCGGGGGGACGGCGAGTGGGGGGAGGGCCGTGCGGGGCCGGCGAGGTCGGGGGAATGCTCGTGGGGGACGGACGGGACTGGGGGCTCACCGCTGGGGGGAGGGCCGGCGGGGGGAGGGCAGGAGGGTCGGGCGGGAGGAGGACAGGGGGGCAGGGCCGACGGGGGGAGGGCAGGAGGGTCGGGCGGGAGGAGGACAGGGGGGCAGGGCCGACGGGAGGAGGGCAGGGGGGTCGGGCGGGACTGAGGGGTCGCCGCCACCACCGGGAGGAAGAGGGGGGGTAGGACATTTTCGGGATTAAATTTTTTAATTTTGACTGGGGGGCCTTATTGAGCGGATTTGTAATCGAAGGAGGGGCGAATTGCTAAAAATGACTAATAGGTCTTAATTTACAAAAGTCGAATATTTAAAGAGAGTTTTTTTGTCATTTACTCTAATTCCTACGCACCACTAGTAATTAGTTTCCTAGGTTTTTTAATAGTAAATCCTTAAAAATTCTATAATGCTAAAATTGAATAATTTATACTACTTTGGGACTTTTATACTCCTTTTAGGAACGGTTCATCTATTGTCCCTTTTAGGAGGGACGTTCGAGCTTTTCTGATTGATGCTTGAAATTGCTTTAAAATTACACTTTATGAAAAATATCCATCTTAAATTTTTTTAATCTTAAATTTTTTCGGGAATAAAGTATTGTAAAGTGCTTTTTATGAACAATAAGTTAGTATTTCTATTATGAATAAATTGGATAGCAATACCCATGTTATGCAATGTAAATGGTCATGAGTTAGGTAACTCCATAGTCATGAGTTACGAAGTCTAAGTACTGTCAATGTAGGTATGGGTAAGCATTAATCGGTTATGGACCGTGAATGGAACCGAGATTCAGTTCGGATTGAAAAAAAATAATAATTTAATTTTGATTTTAAAAATATTTAAAAAAATTATTCAATTTCGATTTCGACTTTGAGTTTTTGTTTAACACGAAAATCGAATAAAGCTTATGCAAGTACAAAATATCCTCAATTTTATGTTATATTATAATTAAAAATGTGTATATTTTGAAAATAATAATAATTTTATGCATGTGTTTTAAAGTCCAAATTTGGTAATTTAACAACTCCTCTAATTTTGAACCCACTTGAAATACAATAAACATATGTATAAAAATTATAGTTTTAATATATTTTAACCACAACCCCAATTTTGGGTCCGAACTATTGAACAATAAAAATAGTCCAACTGAACAAAAAGAATTGATGGCCGGTTCGGTTCAGTTTTGATCATGGCTAATTTCGTTTCAGTTTTGATTTTGAACTTTTTTTAGAATTTTAATTTATTTATTTTTTTATTATTTAGGTTGAAAACGAATAAACCGAATGCCCCCTATGTAGTGGTATACTACAAATTTACATATCTCGTCACATCAAGAGAATATGGATAAAATAAAATTATTCTATCAAATTTGGTTTAAATAGCCTTCAAAATTGTTGTTGCAAAATAAGAGCACTTATATAGGTAATACAAAACATACTCAGGGTTGTCCATTTTTTTTATCAACAAGTTTTTCACTAATAAAATTTTGGTGCGGCTATCCGCACCCCACCACATGCTAAGTGTTAGTCCCGGGACTTGATCAAAGATGAAAAACTGATGCAATCGAGATCTGAGAGTCACACAAAACTTTGTAGTGATCAAACTCAAGATCTACGAAGATACAAAAAATCAAATAGCCAGATTACAATATGAAGGAGGAAAATAGAGAAGAGAAGATCTCTCGTTCTTCCTTGCAAACGTGTTGCAATTGGTACAGAACGAGTTACAATAATCTAGAGAAAGATGAGATGAAGAAAAGTTGCTGGGGTGTCAAAACACCGTTGCTCAAAGCAAGATTCTCCCCACACGAATTGCTTCCAGGAACCAGCAAGTTGAAGAACTTGTGGAACGCTCGAAGTCACCTCTGTTCTGACTCCTCGGATGGACTTGCAATGGCGGCAGCAGCTCCCTCTCTCTCTCTCTCTCTCTCTTTTCTGACTTATAAAATTCGTAGTTCTGCACAAAGGAAGCCAGAAGAGAGTATATATAGAGAGAGGGTGGAAACCCTAACCGCCTCTTCAGTTATGGAAAGATTGAATCAAATCCCACAAAGATAGCAACGAACTTGTCACGACCCGCACCCTAGAGTAAGGGCATGAGAAGTGGGTACGTCCAGCCTACGTCGCAGTGTCGGCGGTAGAACGCTGTCCTAGGTCAAATATCTAACAATATAAAGGTACATGTACAGTATATACACTCCGAATGGAGGTGACATAGCAAATACAGTCTCAATCACATCTAAGGTAGAGCATGATAAGAGATAGATAAAATATGAAATCCACAAAGAGATACCGCAGATAGAAGTCTAAGTGTCTAAGATACACAAACCCAGAAAACATCTCAAAATTCAAATACAGTAATCCATAAAGTAAATACAACTCAAGACAACTAAAATAACTATCTATACAACCTCTACTGTGTCTCCTCTAGGCTAGCAGGCAACCTCCAAGCTATCTGTAAAATTTATCAACAGGTCCAGTCAGGACAGGAACGAGTACAACTCATCAAGAAAACCCAAGTAATGATAGAGAACTATAAAGCATTTATAAACAGTTTTATTGATGAATATGGCAGTTTATATTTATGTGATAGTATAGAGAAGCAGTAAGATACAAGGAAAGTAAAGTAAGTAAAACAAGAGAAGAATGATGGCAATGAAGACTGTAAAATAAATCTAGCTGAACTGAAGTAACATAATAAGTCCAGACAGTAAATGCAAAACAAGTGTAAAACTACTATAAGTCCAGTACGAGATGAATCTAATACAAGATGAATCCAGTACAAGATGATTCTAGGTAGTGATCAAGAATCCAGGTGAGTCCAGCTATTCTAACAGTGTGTTTTAAAATAGTGAGATCGACATGTAAACGGCTGTAGGTAATCAGGCACATCTCTCACTGATCAGGCGAGAGATGGCTATGTTTCCAGTAGATTCCAGTTGAAAGATTCCAGATTTGGGATATGTCTACATGTCTTACTCAATATTTTTCCGTCCGGCAATATAAATGAATCCAGAATTTGACACAAGAATCGAGATGAGTCCAGCCAAAATATGATGATTCCAGAAATAGATTCCAGAATGATTCCAGTGATTCCAGTAATAGAGGCCAGATAAGTTTGATATGTGTGTCGCATACATGAATCCAGAAATATCCATACATGTTGTAACAGAGAATCACATAAAACTAACTATAACTGAAGTACAGTAATTGACAATTAAATGAGAGAACTATCAGAGAATGTACTCGTCTGATAACCTGAACAGCTGATAGGTATAGAGGTCCAAACTGAAGCCACATAGTCCTATTTAGAGCAACACAGGTCAAGATGTATACGAGAGATGATAAATAAAATGTACAATGCATCTGCATGCTGTCTAGGTCAAACTAGACTAAAGTCAACACTTGGTCAACTCTAGTCAACCACACTAGTCAAATTAGGTCAACTAGGTTAAGTCCTAGCCCAACAAGTCTAACAAGTCTCACTAGGCCTAACCAAGCCTAGGCTAGCACTCACACAATCACAAGACAATGTGAACCACAACAATGCATAATATAAAATAGATAATATATATAAATACACACCTTCATACATACATGCATATCCACATTACATACATATTTATTTATATAGGCATATGTTACATCATGCATATTTACATAGTTACATAGATATATACATTCATGCACATTTACATATATACTTTTATACATTATATATGTTAACATTCATTACAATGCATTATATTTTACTTATACCTTTGATTGATTCATTCATTCATATATGACATTCATTCATGCATATTACATACTTACATGCATCTATACATTATATACATTGTATATAACATGTAAAAATAGAAGAGGAAAAAAAGGGGGGAAACTGAAATGGAAAGAAAAGGGAAGAAAAATGTAAGAAAAAGGGAAAACAGTGGACATATACATGCTTGCATCATATATTCTACATTACCATACATGCTATCATTATATATTACATTACAATATTTATACATTATGCATTCATATCTATCATTACATATATACCTTGCATTCATATCTAGCATTCATTATATACTTTCATGCATACATTGTATATCATTCTTTCATTCATGCATTTATGTATTGCTTACATACATTATATTAATTGCATTCCTACATGCTTGCATTCAACCATATATATATATTAATGTAAAGATAATATATATCATATATATATATCATTTTATTCATCTAACATATCATGCATTACATACTCTATATTCATTTAATACCCATACTACATAGGCTCATAGGTTACACAAAATACATATATCGTATAGTCACTCTTCTACTTAAAACCAATATTATACCAATTGGGCCTCTACTAAACTCTAGGATTAAATTATATTGTAGTCATTCGTGTTAGCTTTCCGAAACTTCAAACGGATCACATTTTCGTGTCCGGAAGCTCCCGAAATCGCGAAAATACCGAAACACGTTCGTCTTTCGTACAGCTGACACTCAAATAATTCTACAGAAAGTTACATAAAGAATTTGGCTTATTAAAATATATATTTGGAAATCTAACTTCGATACGGTTCTTTTAAAAAACGGGAGATAAATCGGAGTTCTAAGCTAAAAGTTATGACATTTCTAAGTTGCTTTGGTTAATAAAAACGTGGATGAAAATTATGACGAATTTGACAAAAGAACACATATAGGCCAAGATACTTGGATACAAACATAGGTATCCAAATGAAACTCATTCTAACCATCCTAACTAAGATCAATCCAATCTCTACCCATTCTAAAACTGAATTTAAATATCTATTTAAACTATTATCATACATACATACACATGGGGTGTCCTAATTTGGGATCTATCAAGTAGGACACAAGACACATATCTAAAATCCTCAAGAGAGCTCCAAATGGCCTCAAATTTGAATCTAAATGGGACACATGCATGAGGATGGATCCTACAGATTCAAAACTAATTTATATGCAAAGTAAATCGATTTAGAGGATGGGTTTTACCTATTGGGAGTGGAATCCCAATGAAATCCTTTAGGACACGGCTCCGATACGAAGATCCATCAAAGTGGACACTCCTCCTTGCACTCCTCTTCCAATCCTTGGTAGCACCCTTCCCTTGGAGAATGGGAATGATTGAGGGAAGGTTTGGTGAAGGAATGATTTGATTTGGAGATCAAATCAATGTGAAGACTCTCTAAAATTAGGGAAGAACAAAAGAAAAATAAAAGAGGCAAGATTGTAATGAATGAAATGAATCATTCTCTCCTAAAAATGGCTGCCATAAAGAGTCCATTAGGGCTAATGGAAAATATCCTAATTGCCCCTCTCTAGTCTCATATGGTTAAGTCTAGACTAGGTTCAAGTTTAGGGTCAAAATGATCTAGTTTTGAGTCTCTAACTTAACCATTCTAACATGATAAAAATTAGTTTAATTAACTAACTTAATGTTGGGTCTTGTGAGCCATGCTTAACTTAATATTGGGTCACATCTAGAGTTCAAGCTATCCGGGTCACAATACAAGTCGAAACGAGACGAAACTCAAACCCGACTAAACAAATCCAATAAAAACAATATTAAAAATATAAAATTTTCCCAAAATATTAAAATATAAAAAATGACCAAAATCATAATACATCAAATTAATTATTATTAAAATAATCTAAAATTCACCAATTAATCAAAATTCTAAATAATTCAAAAGTCACAAAATGACCAAAATATCCTTAGCCTAAAAAGTTGTAAATAATCATTCTAATCACATGGTTAGGTCCCCATGGTTAGTCTCTAAGCTTAGCAAAACTAGGAATTAACTAGTTAACCATCAAAATCATAATTCAACATTTTAAATAGTTTTAAATTGATTAAAAAAATTACCAAAAATCACAACATGAGTTAAATCTTATTATCGATTAATCAAAATTATAAAAGTTCAAAATTACTCTCATTTTAGAAAAGTGGGTGCTATAGAACTTAATTCAAATCCCACAAAGATGGAAACAAAATTAACTCAAATCCCACAAAGATGGAAACGAAATTAATTTAAATCCCACAAAGATGGAAACGAAATTAATTCAAATTCCACAAAGATGGAAACGAAATTAATTCAAATCCCACAAAAAGTGGATCTGAATTAATCGCATTGAATCGGTCTTTCCATAACTGACTTGTAGCCTGCACATTCAGCGGAGCCCTCCATGCGACAGCAGCAGCAGTAGCCTGGCCGTATGAGCCATATGGCCTCATGGCTGCATGGGTCGCATGGACCGCATGGACCGCATGAGCCGCATGAGCCGCATGGACCGCATGGACCGCATGCCGCATAAGACCGCATGACTGCTGACGTGCTAAGTGCAAAGTGCGCTAACAAAATGCCACATTACGCCTCATGAGCCCATGAGCCCGAGCCCGAGCCCGAGCCCGAGCCCGAGTCCGAGTCCGAGTCGCTAAGCCCCTTTGGGGCTTAGCTCCAAATGGAATTAATCCAAGAGAATGATAAAAGCATTAATGCTTAATCCTTGGAGCCTTATTCTTACCTTCTAGTAAAATTACCCACATGGTTCCCTCCTTAGGGTCACCACCCCATGTGCATCTCTCAACAACACAACCAAGTATATATGTTGAGATAACTCATGGTGCATTTTCGATGTGGGACTAAACTTTTACAAAGCATGTTGAGAGCAAGCTCTTTCCATGTAAAGAAAGCGCCAACAATCCCCCACATATCACAACATATATATGTGTCCAGGGTTGAGCGTTCCCCACAGTAACTGTCCATTTTACATTAGGATAGATGTCGCTGACGACTTGAATCTTCCCGCATGGGTTAAATAATAATGTGATACAAGAATAGACTACGCCTTGAATTCTGCACCACAATTGTAATTCTTCCCACTCACAAAGTGTAGTTACGTGTGCTTCTGGCTGCACATTAAAGGCCCTGTGCCAGCCTGGTTTCAGTGTATAATTTTGGACGTCTACAAGTTTACCCTCAATAGACGGCCTGATATCTCTTTCCATACACTATAGGTGAGTTCTTTATTAAAGAGACATGGCATGAAGCCTTGCGCTTCCTTGCGGTGCTACGCCGCTATGACATGGCCTGAAGCCGAGGCATTACCCCTACCTGGGAACCTCATCGTAGTGTCATACTACTGTAGCATGAGGTCTCAGCCTCTTTGTAGTGCCAATCTACTCAGCATGAAGCCTAAGGCTTCCTTGCGGTGTTACGCCGCAACGACATGGCTTGCAAGGCCGAGGCTTTACCCCTACCTGGGTACCTCATCGTGGTGTCGTGCTACTGTAACATGGGGCCATCCTCCCCTTTATAGTGCTGTCTACAACTCTTTAATTACGTCATACAGCATTAGGCTACCTGCCTATTTGCGGTGCTACGTCGCTATGACTTGGCTTGCAAAGCCGAGGCATTACCCCAGACCTGGGAACCTCATGGTGGAGTCACCCCACTGTAGCATGGAGTTTCACTCCTTGTAGTGCTGCTCTACCGTGCTTCCTGTAAAGCACACCAGGCATTCACTCTGCCTGAGAACTCATTAAGGCGTTTAAGCCAACCTTCCACATGATCTATTTTTTCTGCAGAAAATATATAGTAGACAACAGTGGTTATGGGTTCGTATCCCTTCCATGTTCCAGAGAACAAGTACCTACTGTTACCTGATAGTTTCCCAGTCAGTGATCCTCCTTTGAACCAAAAGTTAGATGCCTAGTAGATTTCTCTTTGAACTAATAGCATAAAACTTTATGGTAGGATTACAAAGACACACTATCAGAATGCCTTCAAGCCTATTTTACAAGTTTTGTCATCGACCAACTGGCGCTTGAGGCCCTTTGTGAACGGATTTGCCAGGTTCTCTTAACTCCGAACATCAATCACTGCAATTATACATCTTTTGATAAGAGCGTGTACTGCCATATGCTTCAACCGCACAGTCCTCTTCTTTCCGTTGAAGAAGTCATTTGATGCCACCGCCGCAGTCGCCTGGTTGTCACAGTATATCGGTATCGTCGGTATCTGAGCCCCAACCACTGGAAGATCGTACATGAGCTCCCGAAGCCATTCTGCTTCATCTGCTGCAGTTTCAAGTGCATAGAATTCAGATTCCATGGAGGAACGAGAGAGTATAGTCTGCTTCTTCGACTTCCACGATATAGCAGCTCCACCCAAGAAAAAGACATAACCACCTGTGGATCTCTCGCTTTCCACCTCTAAACACCAGCTAGCATCACTGAAGCCTTCCACTACTGTCGGATAGCCGTTGTAGTGCAGTACATATGTCTGAGTCTTCTTGAGATATCTCATCACCCGCTTCACAGCTTTCCAGTGCTCAATCCCTGGGTTGCTTGTGAACCGACTCAGTATTCTCACGGCGAAAGCTATGTCAAGCCTTATGGCAGTGGTTGCGTACATCAAACTTTCGATAATGCTAGAATACTCTAGCTGCCTGACGCTTTCCCTCGAGTTTGGCTTCAGCTTCTGATCACACCTGTATGGCGTATCGATTCCTGGAAGATCCTTATACCCATAGCGTGTGAGCATCTTCTCAATGTAGTGAGATTATGACAGCGCTACTCCAGTGTCTGTCCAGATGATCTTTATGCCCAAGATGACATCTGTATCCCCCAAGTCCTTCATACTGAACTTGGTTGAGAGAAACTTCTTTGTCTTCGTGACACAGCCTATATCCGTCCCTAGGATTAGCATGTCGTCTACGTACAGACAAACGATGACTCCTCTTCCATCAGCGAACTTTGTGTAAACACATTTGTCCGTCTCGCTGACTCTGTAGCCGTTTGACCTAATAACTTTGTCAAACTTCTCATGCCATATCTTGGGAGCTTGCTTCAAACCATACAATGATTTTACCAACTTGCAGACTTTGTCTTCAAGACCTTTGACGACAAATCCATCTGGCTATTGCATGTAAATCTCTTCGGTCAGCTCCCCATTCAGGAATGCTGTCTTTACATCCATCCGATGTATCACCAACTTATGTATAGCTGCTAGAGCGATTAACATTCTGATGGTGGTCATCCGAGCTACTGGAGCGTACGTGTCAAAGTAGTCTATCCCCTGTTTCTGAGAAAATTCCTTGGCTACCAGCCTGGCCTTGAACTTGTCAATAGTTCCATCTGCCTTCATCTTCTTCTTGAAGATCCATTTACATCAGATGGGCTTTTCTCATTCAGATAGATCTACCAACACCCATGTGTTATTGGAGGTGATAGAGTCAAACTCGTCATTCACTGCCTCCTTCCAGAAGATAGCATCTCTGGTCTTCATCGCCTCATCATAGGTAAGCGGATCTGCTTCCACATGATAGGTGACAAAGTCATCTTCGAAGTCTTTAGGTCTCCTCGCTCGCTTTGCTGACGGCTCTGCGAGTTCTGGTACAAAAGTTGTTTCATCAACAACAGCTTCTTCTTGGACTACTGGCCCATATGAAATTTCAGTCTCATTTGCACCTATATCATTTTTCGGAATGTCCGAAAGAATAATATTTTTTGCCTTTTGCAAACTTGACTTCAAAGTATTCAGCATCGCGAGATTCGATGATATGATTTGACTCAATATCAAAAAATCTTCGAGCATTACTCTTTTCGACATACCCCAAGAAGATCGCCTTCATAGTCCTTGTCCCCAGCTTTCGAATCTTCAGATCTGGGAGCTTCACATATGCCAGACACCCCCACACTCGAATGACATTCAAGTTTGGTCTGACTTTGAACCAGAGTTCATGAGGAGTTACGTCCGAAGTTGTATATGGCACTCTATTTAGAATAAAAGTGGCCGTCAATGCAGCTTCTTCCCAGTAGCATTTAGGAAGACCCGCGGTTAGCAGCATTGAGTTCATCATTTTTGTCAACGTTCTGTTCTTCCTCTCCGCTACTCCGTTAGATTGAGGAGAATACGGAACAGTAGTCTCGTTTATGATTCCATGTTCTTTGCAGAACAATGTAAATTCATGAGACCTGTACTCCCCACCTCGATCACTTCTCAACCTCTTGAGTTGTTGTCCAGTCTGCCGTTCAGCGTCGGCCCTGAACTCTCTGAACTTTTCGAAAGCTTCGTCTTTAGTCTTGAGCAAGTAGACGAACGCGTATTTTGAGAAGTCGTCGATGAAGGTTATGAAATACTTCATCCCGGCCTTCGTAGAGAAATGTTTGAAGTCACAGATATCGGAGTGCACCAACTCCAGAAGATCTGTGCTTCGATTGACCCGATGAAAGGGTTTCCTTGTGATCTTCGTCTGAGCACACACTTCACACTTCTCCACCTTACCCCCACATTTGGAGATAAGTCCTAGACTGGATATTTTGTTAATCCTTTTACAGTGAACATGTCCTAACCTATTATGCCACAACTCAAGAGAATAATCAGAAAATACAACTGCATTAATGTCATTAAACTGGTTGACAAGCTGAATTTTAAACATTCCTTCGGTTTGATAAGCCTTCCCGAAGTATGTTCCCTTCTTGGACATCACCATCTGACCAGCATTGATGTCCATCCTCAAGCCTGCGTTGCAGAGCAGGCTCCCAGAGATCAGGTTCTTGGCGATCATCGGAACATGCTTCACACCTAGAAGCGTCAGAGTGTTCCCAGAAGTGAGTTTCAGCTCCACAGTCCTGATCTCCAGAACTTCAGCTTGGGCCTGGTTTGCCATGACAACCTTCTCAGATATCGGCTGGTACGTGACGAACCATTCCTTGCCAGAACAGACATGGCAAGTCACACCAGTGTCTATCCACCAGTCAGAGTCAACCCCCACAGTTGTGACCTGTACGATCATAGCAATAATGTTAGAAACGAATGAAACCTTACTAGGCTCACCTTTTTCTGATTGTTTAGGCTTGGATCTGCATTCACTCTTGTAGTGGCCTTTCTTGCCACAATTGAATCAAGTCACGTGGGACTTGGACTTCTGTTGCTTGAATGAAGGACCCTTCACTTTTAGATTAGTGAAGCCCTTCTTCTTGGGATGAGAAGCCGCCTGCTTCCCCTTGGGATCTCTCGTCTGCACTAGATTGGCTTTAGCCAACTGTTTGGACAGAGTGTCCACCTTCTGTTGGGAACGCATCTCGTCCTCAACATGGATCTCTTGAAGTAGATCTCCCAAGCTAATATCTAGCTTCTTTCTGAGCATCTTTGCATAGAAGGTACTCCATCCAGCAGGAAGTTTTGAGACGATCCCTCCAACGACAAACTTGTCGGGAAGGGGCATCTCTTCGTCTTCCAGTTTCTGATGCAGCTTTAGAAATTCCTTCACATGTGGCAACATGGACTTCTCGTCCTCAAAGAGCAATTTGTGATATTTTTCAACCACAAACATCTTGCTCCTGTTCCTGTCTTTTTCATACAGTTTTTCCACAGACTCCCATATATCTCTGGCAAATTCCTTCTTCGAGTAGGATTCTGCCAGGGAATCCTCCATAGCATTCAGGATGAGAAGCCTGCAGATGCTATTTTTCCTTCTCTATTTGGCCTGGAGTTTGGTAGCCGCATTGATTGCGGCAGTAGACCCAGTGTCTGGAACAGAAGGTTCTTCCTCCAACAGTACATGATCAACGTCTTTGAGTTGAAGAGTTAGATAAATCTTCCTCTTCCAGACTTGATAATGCTCTCCATCGAACTTTTCCAATTTACAGTAGTCCGATTGGACGAGCGAAGCATTAATGTTTTCCATCTACAAGGATCTTGCTTTGAGATTGTTAGTCCCGGGGCTTGATCAAAGATGAAAAACTGATGCAATCGAGATCTGAGAGTCACACAAAACTTTGTAGTGATCAAACTCAAGATCTACGAAGATACAAAAAACTAAATAGCCAGATTACAGTATGAAGAAGGAAAATAGAGAAAAGAAGATCTCTCGTTCTTCCTTGCAAACGTGTTACAATTGGGACAGAACGAGTTACAATAATCTAGAGAAAGATGAGATGAAGAAAAGTTGCTGGGGTGTCAAAACACCGTTGCTCAAAGCAAGATTCGCCCCACACGAATTGCTTCCAGGAACCAGCAAGTTGAAGAACTCGTGGAACGCTCGAAGTCACCTCTGTTCTGACTCCTCGGATGTACTTGCAATGGCGGCAGCAGCTCCCTCTCTCTCTCTCTCTCTCTCTTTTCTGACTTATAAAATTCGTAGTTCTGCACAAAGGAGGCCAGAAGAGAGTATATATAGAGAGAGGGTGGAAACCCTAGCCGCCTCTTCAGTTATGGAAAGATTGAATCAAATCCCACAAAGATAGCAACGAACTTAATTCAAATTCCACAAAGATGGAAACGAAATTAATTCAAATCCCACAAAGATGGAAACAAAATTAATTCAAATCCCACAAAAAGTGGATCTGAATTAATCGCATTGAATCTGTCTTTCCATAACTGACTTGTAGCCTGCACAGTCAGTGGAGCCCTCCATGCGGCAGCAGCATCAGTAGCCTGGCCGCATGAGCCATATGGCCTCATGGCCGCATGGACCGCATGGACCGCATGGACCGCATGAGCCGCATGAGCCGCATGGACCGCATGGATCGCATGCCGCATAAGACCGCATGACTGCTGACGTGCTAAGTGCAAAGTGCGCCAACAAAATGCCATATTACGCCTCATGAGCCCATGAGCCCGAGCCCGAGTCCGAGCCCGAGCCCGAGTCCGAGTCCGAGTCCGAGTCGCTAAATGGAATTAATCCAAGAGAATGACAAAAGTATTAATGCTTAATCCTTGGAGCCTTATTCTTACCTCCTAGTAAAATCACCCACATGGTTCCCTCCTTAGGGTCACCACCCCATGTGCATCTCTCAACAACACAACCAAGTATATATGTTGAGATAACTCATGGTGCACTTCCGATGTGGGACTAAACTTTTACAAGGCATGTTGAGAGCAAGCTCTCTCCATGTAAAGAAAGCACCAACACTAAGCACACCCCAAAAATAAAAAAATTTCTGTTCTTCCCATCCCCTCCCTTCCCCCGAACTGCTCAGCACACCCCACCCCCCCTCCCGACCCCCTTCCTCCTCCTCCTCCCGCCGAGCCTCCTCCTCCTCCCTGTCACGCCCCGCTCCCGCAGGAGCGATCGTCCTCGCTAAAGCGTGATGCCGCATGGGCCTAGGTTGCGCCCGTGCAAGACTAAGTCCATAAACGGCCGATTTGAGCTAGGCCACAGAGTCGTACAGAGTGTTTCCATTTGCAGCGGAAAGTAAATGAACACAAATTGAAGCGAATTCAAACTCTTTATTGACATTCAAGAAGTTTGCAAGTGACGCTAGGCCGAGATTACAAATCGCTCAAGCTCTCTCTCTCTCTCTCTCTCTCTCTGAAACATAAAAGGCGTATCAAGTGGCTTACAAGATGGAATAATTCGTGGCGATGTTCCGATACATTATGTCCTGTATATGGTGCTTCAGCTCCTTGCAACGCCCCAAGGCTCCAGAGTTAGCTCCGCGCCTTAGCACGTTCGAGGGAAGCTCCGCACCCGCTGACGTCTCCTGCTTCCTGCAAGCAATCTGTGGGGTTATCAGTACATTGTTATGCACTGGTGGAGAGGCTAGCCCGTCCACAATGCTATCATTACCAAACACGTTCGATTTACTTCTGTGCACCGTCTATCATTCATTGTCTTTCTAATCTTTCCTTAGGGTCAGTTTTATGGCATATTTCATAACCTATCTCGTGTTGCCGAATTCAAGTGTTTGCATGGAAATACATGCACGACTTACCCATACTTACCGTCCGGCCTTTCCTGTCCAAAGTAAACCAAATTAGTCAACAATTCATATAAACTTTCAATGTCGAGTGTGTGTCCCTGCCTCAGGTCCTAGCGCGACGTAGGTGTGTTTTCTAACTCGATTTTACGAAGTACTCTTTATCCTTTGGTGTGTTACATTTCAAGCCTCTTCAAAAGGCACTTCATTTAGTTAACTTAGACTACTTTGTTTCAATGCAAGGACTTGCACGTGGATTGCCACCAGCAAAGCCCACTTAATCTATATGCACCGGTCGCTGGCACCACAAGCCATTTTGGACATCTTTCTTCCTTGGTATTTCTCAACTATCATAGGGTGCGGGTTGGACACACCCCGTTAGTCTCTTGAAATACCCCGTACTTATGTCTCCTGGGTGGCCAAGCCCGCACCCAAGCAGCCCATAAGCCCCTTTTTGATTCCGCCTAGGCCGGCCACGATATTCCTCCCCCTCGTGCCGCGGAATCCCTTCTTCTTCACGGCCACGATATTCCCCCCCTCGCTCGTGCCGATTGTCCACGACCATTTCGTATTGACTTGTCATTTAACTTAATGGCTGTCTCCGAGCCGTAGGCTAACCCTTAGCCATAATGCATTTTCGACCAGGTTGGCGTCCGTGCAGCGCGGGTAGCGAGCCCCGTTGCACGTGCCCGTCATACCTGTCGCTAACCATTCCTTTCTTTCTTATCTTTTATTCATTCTTTCTTTTCTTTCTTTTCACTTGTCCGTTCGTTCATTGATTCATTCACACATTCATTCATTCATTCGTTGATTCATTCATTCACTTATTTGTTCATTCTTTCATTCATACATTATGCAACTCCCCGTGCGGGAGTCGCCTTGGCGACCCATCAGTCCCGAAGTCTTTCAATGTTGCTATACTCTACTCGGAACGACTATGTCGATAGTCTTTCATTTCATTGTTGTAAACCTTCATTGTTTCATTGTTGAACGCATAAGGGACTTGAACGTAAGCTTGTGCCTTAGCACGAGCGTGGAGCGCGGTACGAGAGTTCTCACATTTTCCATGTTCTTTTCCATATTCTATACAAGCATACAAGATGGAATTATTCCCTTAACTAGGTGCATTGAGTCATTTATTAGCATGTGCGGTGTTATCGTCTAGCGATTCTAGCATTAGTGTCTGTATTGTTATGTGTCTAGGCTAAGCAAAGACGGGTTCATCGGAGCCACCCACCTTAGCGATGTTCGCATCGGCCGAGCGATACTCCGAGCGCGCCTTTGAAAGTCTAAGTCTGGATTCATCTTTGACGGGCCAATGTAAGCCTTGCATCGATTCTTCATCAGGTCGATGCCAACTCTTCGGGTCGATGGCTCGTTTGAGTCGTTGCACTTGCCGTTTGAATCGGCGTTCCGTTAGGGCGGAGCGGGTCATTACACTCCCCCCAATCCTGACCACTCCTCCTCCGACCTTCAACCCCGACCTTCGACCCCGACCTCCGACCCCGGAGGAGGAGGAGGGATCGGGAGGGGGGAGGAAAAGGAGGAGGGTCGGGAAGAGGGGAGGGGGTCGGGAAGAGGTGGAGGAGGATCGGCGGGAGGGGAGAGGGGGGTCGGGAGGAGGAGGAGGATCGACGGGAGGAAGAGGCGGAGGGGAGAGCGGCGGGGCGGGGGGGTTGGGAGGGGAGCGGGAGGAGGAAGAGGAGGGTCGGCGGGAGGAGGAGGAGAAAGGTCGGCGGGAGGAGGAGGAGGAAAGGGGTCGGGAGGGGGATGGGGTGTGCTGAGCAGTTCGGAGGAAGGGAGGGGAGGGGTAGAATAGGACTGTACAAATTTTTGGCAGTCCTAAATGAACAATATATTTTCTTTAGGACTGTCACAATTTTTGACAGTCCTACCAATATACTGGACTGTCAAAGATTGTGGCAGTCCTAAAGAAAATATGTTCTTCATTTAGGACTGTCAAAAAATTTAACAGTCCTTCCAGTAGATAGGACTGTCAAAAAATTTGACAGTCCTTCCAATATGTCGTGTGTGACTTACCATAACAATCATATATTTTGGATCCATGGAAGGACTGTCAAAATTTTTGACAGTCCTTTCAATAGGTCGTGTGACACTTACGATAACATTCATATATTCTGGATCCAGTTAGGACTATATAAATTTTCTATAGTCCTATTGTTGCCAGGACTGTAGAAATTTTTTACAGTCCTGAGTCTTCCTAGTTGCAACTGTCAGCGAAAATTCGAAACCCTAAAACGGGTTCGAAACTTTAGAAATACGTCGAAAGTTCATCATAAACATATTTTATGTTACTACACTATGATATCTAGGCATTAACAAGGATAGAGAAGAAGTTTGTGATTTTGAAGTGAAGAATGAGGGAAAGAATTTTGAAGAGATAGAGTAAAAGTTAGAATATTTGGGTTTGAGGGGAGGAGTGGGTAGAGGTGAGTATTCGGTTTTATTCGGTTCCAACCGAACCGAATAATCGAAAATCGAATTGGACCGAAACCGAATAAGTAAAACCGAAATCGAACCGAATTGGTTAATAACCGAACCGAATAAGAAAATTTAGTTTATATATATATATATAAACTAAATTTTTTTATTCGGTTTTGGACCGAAACCGAAATTGAAACCAAATAAAAAAATTTAGTATTTTCAAAACCGAAATCGAACCGATTTTTTTTAAAATTAAACCGAATCTCTTATTCGGTTCGGTTCGATTCGATTTTCGATTCAAAATCAAATAATGCTCACCTCTAGATGTGGGCAGTCCCTAGTAAGCTTTTTACTGTCGCGAGTAAATAATTCCTATAGTAACTTAGTCTCGAGTAATTTGTGTAGTTTCCTGATAAAAACTCAAAAATAAAGGTAAGTACACACATATTTATGACACCCTCAAAGATCACATGATGCACAATTATTGTAAGTATACCCCCAACCATTCATAGCCAAAGTGTACTTCTCCATTTCTCTCTCTCTCTCTCTCTCTCTCTCTCTCTCACACACACAGGGCCGGCCCTGGGGTAAGCCGGACAAGCCTTGGAGCTTGGGCAACCCCCCTCTGCTAGGACAATCCCTCTCTGCTAGGGCAACCCCTTAGGCTCAGCATAACCCCACCAAAGGGTTAAAGGGCAACCAAAATTATCTCCAGGATAGGGCAACCTAAACCTCCGGGCCGGCTCTGCACACACACATGTACCAGCCAGACAAATAGTAATAGGAGGAAGGAATCAATGGCTCTGTGGAAGAAGCTGTGTGCAATTATAGAAGCCAAACCCACATACTGCACAAAGCTGCACTCACTCCCTCCTCTTTGAGTCCTTGCTCCAATTAATGGCTGCCATCAGCTATATTTCAAAGGGATTGGAACTTGTAGAAGCCAGTGGCCATAGGCAGCACTTAAAAGCTCTAGATAGAGCCAGAGAGCCAGAGCCATTAACACTCCAACAACTTAGCCAAGTTGCTAATAAGTGCTCGTCTTCTAACTAGAGAAGAATGTACTGTCTACACAAAGCTAAGTCACACCACCAGTGGATGGCTGTACTCTCTCTTTTCATAGAATTGGTGTTGATCGAGTGGCCAATGGAGGGGGACGCCACCCAAAGATAGGGATGAGCATTATTCTGTTTTTTTTTTTGAGCGAAATTCGAATCGAACCGAATCGGATAAGATGTTTGGTTCAGTTAAAAAAAAAATGGTTCGATTTCTGTTTTAAAAATATTATAAAAAAAGGCTTAATTGTAACTTGATACCCTCAACTATTCCTATTTTTCAACTTAATACCATAAACTTTTTTTTGTAACAATTTGATGTTCGAATATTTTTTTGGACGAAAATACACATGCTTAAACTTGAAAATTATCCTCCCCCCTCCAACTCCCCCTCCCTCCCTCCCTCCTCCCCCCCCCCCCCTCCGACCACCCCCTCTCCCGCTTTCGCCCCCCCCCCCCCCTCTCCTCCCGCTTCCGGCTGCTCCCCCCCCCCCCCCCCCAGCCGCTCCGCCCGCCCGCCCCCGCCTCTCCCCCTAGGGCGCGGCAGCGTGGGAGGCTGGGGAGCGGAGGGTGGACGGAAGCAGGAGGGGGGTGGAGGCGGCTGGAAGCGGAAGAGGGGGGAGGCAGCCGGAAGCGGAAGAGGGGGTGGCCGGAGGGGGGGAGAGGGAAAGAATAAGGGCATTTTCGAAATTTTTAAAAATTTAGATATGAAGTTGAAAAAAAAAATAGTTGAGGTATTAAGTTGTTGTGTAAAAAAGTTTGGGATATCAAGTTGAAAAACCGAATTAGTTGAGGGTATCAAAGTGCAATTAAGCGAAAAAATTATTCAGTTTCGGTTTTGGATTTTGGATTTCGGTCCAAAACCGAAAACCGAATAAAATTTTTTAGTTTATATATATAAACAAAAAAAAAAGCGCAAATAAGCCAAAAAAAATTGAATAAACCTAAAAAATCAAAAATCGAACCGATTTAATTCGATTTGATTCGGTTATGAACCAATTCCGTTTGATTTCGGTTTTGCTTATTCGATTTTTGGTCCAATTTAATTTTTTATTTATTCGATTCGATTTGAATCGAATTAACCGAATGCTCAACCCTAGCCACAGTGGGGACAACCCCTCTGTCTTTTTTTTCTCTCTCTCACACACAGAGTGAGAGATGGTCAGTTGACTGAGGTACATGACCTTGATCACATCCAACTGGAATGACCATGGCCAGCCAGCACTGCTTGCCTTGTGATCTTTGGGGTGCATGGTCACTCACTCACTCACTCAGTGTCCAGTCCCCATCAGCCATTCAATGAGACACATACAAAACCTTGAGTTTGCAATGTTGCATGTAGTGGTACCCATTGAGAAAGGCATTACTTCTTTCAGGAGCAGGGACAACATTAGTGAGTTTATGTTAGGGGTTGTCTGTTTCTGTTAAACTAGCAGGAGGTAAGAAAGTGATTTTTTTTTGTCGGTCAAAAATAAAATGTGCATGTTTTTGAGTTTTATTATATATTTGTCTACTAGATTTTTTTTTTGATGCGATAATATTTTGTAACTTGGAAGTGACAAAATCTACATTGTCGTGTTTGAATGGCTACGAAGGATGGTAGAAAAAGTTGATAAGTGTATTATAAGAATAAAATAATAATTAAATATCTAACAAAATTAATAATTATTTATTAATACTATTTATTTTTTAAAAAAGTAATTTAAGTATTAATGGCCTCCCGCTAGTGTCAATCAGTCCATTTCCGTCCACATTCGCAACATAAAAATGAAAGTGGATTGGCTTTGAGTTGTAGGGAGAAAAAACAATTATTACACTTCTTGTCCCCACTTCAGAGTTGAACCAAACTATAGAGCGTGAAACTTACCTACACTTTCAACCACTTTCACAGTCCAGTTATACCGAACCAAACAGCCCCTAATTAGATGGTCCTAATTAGTCATAGGCTCATATTTGTTAGACTAATACTTCTTTAGTTATGACATACCAGCATCTAAAAATATTTGAGAAGTATTTGAATTATTCGATGAACGGAAACTGAACCGAACATATTCGCATATTATTCGCAAATGTCTACAGCAAAATGAACCAAACAAGTTGGATTTGGTATAGTGTAAGTGGGTTGAAAGTGAGATGAAAATCTTACTTTCTCTGCATATCCATCAAACAACTTTCAACGTTTGGTTAACAATGCAACTGTGTTGGAAGTGAAGAGTTTCTAACAAAAAACTAGTTTCTTGTGTCCCTTCTTTTTTTTTGTCATTTTCACTTGTAACCTATTTGGGGAGAAACTCGTTGCAGCCCGATGGATGTGGAGAGTTTTGTTGCTGATAGTTTTCGCATCCTTACTATTCGGTGGATTTGGAAGGTTTTATCAAAACAAGAAAAGTGTGAAATTGAACTGTTGCGAGGGACAAAATGATGTCTAGCCAAACACTATTTGTAACTCAAAATAAGGTACATATGCACAGCAGATGCAAGGGTGTAACTCTCTTCTTTCTTTCTTTTTTAGATGTTCGACGATATATACGGAACTTTATGCAAGCTGTATTATATATTTTTTGGGTCCATTGCCCCAAACTCTCACCATTTTTCATAAATGGAAGGAATAATACGTCTATATGGCTCGATCCACTGGTCTTCTACCATCCAGCCAGGGTCTTATGCCTTTTCCTGATAACCACAAGTGTCACTCGAGTTCAACATGGTGTAACTCTTACTTTCACACTTACTTAGAATTGCATTGATCCGAACCGACCCTAGGTTGAGAGAATCGAAATCCGGCTTCGACCTCAAGAAAGACTCTTCAAGGATTGAACCAACTGTCGAATTTCTATATGAAGAAATATCATGGAAGAAAGAATTGCGTGAAGGATTATAAGGAATGCCATCCATCTTTTGTGCAAAATAATTCAAATAAAGCCTAAATGGATTTTTTTTTTTTTTTTACACCTACTCTTGTTCCATGAACCAAAAGGTTTATCACTAATCAAAGAGAAACAAATTAGTATAATGAATCATGCATTTGCTTATTATGCATAAAGTTGTATGACAACGAGAACAAATTCGTCCTTTGGGTCTTTCTTTTTGTTAGATTAACGAACTAACACTAGAAAAATGGTACCATATATAGGGATTGTACGTTGGCAGAGGTATTTATGATGTGTAGATTGTCACAAATTGTATAGATAATTTTGTGTAAGTGACTTGATATCCATCTTGATACTTTTGTAAAGCGAGGAGTAAATGAAGTCATGAATTAAAAAAATTAAGATTTTTGCAAGCTGGCCTAGAGGACAGACGAGATGGGCGACTGCCCGAGGCCTCTTAATATGCAAGGCTCCCAAACAAGGCACAAGTTTACTTATTAGTCTAGCTGGCCGTCATTGCAATGGGAACAGGCTACAGTCTCACTTATGTAGTACTCCGTAGTAATGATTTCAGTAAGAATGCATTCCAAAGAAGAGTCTACATCCACTTATACATAATAAGTTTTAATAACAAAAATGGCAATCACAAGGTTCGAACCATAGATCAAAAAATGCTTTGAGACGGTCATTATGAGGAGACCAACTAATTCACTCGATATTATTCCAAATATCTTTTATTATTCTAACAACTACTTTATTTTGTCTCCAAATTATCTTATTTTTAGGTCTTATTTGACTATTAGAAAAATGTTAGTAGGGTTACTCAATTAGTTACTTTTATCATTTTTTTTAGAATATTTTATTTGTTAAATTGATTGATAAAACTAGTATTCGAAAGAAAAAAAATCATAAAAATTGTTTAGAAAAAGCGGGTGTTTTTTCATTTGCCCATTCAAGAGGACTCATTTTCAAAACCCGTTCTAGGTCCCAAACTTCTCGAACCAGCCTACATTTCAACAATGCAAACTTCCTCTCTTTTTTATCAATATATATATTGACGGTCAAACGATCCAAATTACATGCTTAAGAATAAGAAGATATCACGTATGATTATTTCAATAGATAAGGAAAAGCATGGATATTTCAAAATATGGACCGTATCGTGTCGGGTATCGTGTCGGACATGTATTAGACATAACCAGGACACCTTTTTTTACACCAAAAGCACTCATCAGTAGCATGAACATGTGGAGTTGCCCTTCATAATGAGGTAGTTGGCATTCCTAAAACCTTTTTTTGGTATGGGGTTAAAATGACAGGTACGGTGACTATGAACTTTGTTGGAACCTATGGAGTCCATCATGTGTCCACATGACACAGTTGATGCAGATTACTAGTCCTTTTTTTGCTTTGAGAGCTTTATTAACACTCTACTTGACTTAACCTAGATTAAACAAAGCAAAAAGTATTAAAGCATTAAAGGATCATCATAGATATGCACTCTCCATTGCCTAAATCTCTGCATAATCATCTGTTAGTAGGTTTGCAGGCTACTTCAATGGTGGCATATTGAATGGAACTCCTCTGCTTCTCCTTTTCTCAACCCAGTTTTAATACTACCAACCAAACTCATGATCTCATTTTATAGCAACAAAATAGAAAGAAAGAAAGCTTCATCCCAAATGTTTTTAGGGACATTACATGTCAAGAACCAATTGGAAAATAACTGTACTCTCTGATAAACCAGTTCCATAAATTGTGTTTTGGATGGTCTTTCTTGTTTGATTACATTAAGGCCTCGTTTGGTTTCGCGGAAAAAAAAAAAAAAAAAAAAAAGAAGGAAATCAATTTCTTACTATTTTCTTTCCTTTGAAAAATTATAATTTTCACCGATTTTTTTTCAGTTTTTGGGAAAACAAAAAATTGAAAGGAAGGCTGAATCCTTAGGCCTAGTTTGGTTCGCAAAATCATGGGATTAGGAAAGACATTATTTTTTTATGTTTGTGTGCCAAAGAAATCGAAAAAAGCAAAGTGATTCTCATTGGAAGAAAAATTAGGGGAAAAAATAATTTCATCAATCTGAGCAAAGATCACTTTCCCACCTTGAACTATTCACTTTTCTTTTCAATTTTTTTTGGCATTTCCAAATATTGAAAAGAAAAATCAATAAGAATTATAATTTTCCAAAGGAAAGGAAATACGAAAGAATTGATTTTATTTCCATTCCTTTCCGCGAACCAAACGAGACCTTAGAGTAGGAAAGTAAATCCTTGTTTGAATCGAAGTAACCATTTTTCCTCAGAGTTATCCTTTCTTTAGGAATTATTTTTCTTTCCTCCCTCTTTTCCATTGGCTTCCAAACATGGGAAAGGAATAGATTTTCTATCCCAATATCATAATTCCGAAAACCATAGGCCACGTCTGGTTAACAGAATCATGGCATTGGAAAAGAAAATCCATTCATTTTTTATGTTTGGATGCCAAAAAAAAATAGCAAAAAAAGGGGATATTTTAGAAGATACACCTATTCAAATTATAGAAACTAACATATACCCTCACTTTTATAAAAAAGTAGCATATACCCAACTTTAAAAAAAAATAGCATATACCCCCACTTTTTTAAAAAACTAAAAATTGTCCTCATTCCTTTGTAAATCAGCCAAAAAATTTACTAAATAATGGGAGTATATCTTAAAATATTATTTGTTACATACAAAGGAATGAATGCATTTACTAGTTTTTGTAAAAAAGTGAAGGTATATACTAGTTTCAATAATTTGAATGGGAGCATTTGCTAAATTCCCAAACAAATAAAAATATGAAAAAATGGTTATCCCACCCACCCACCCGAAGAATTCACTTTTTCTTCCAATTTCCTGCATGTATTCTGACTATATTCCTAGCCTTTCCAAGCAACAATTTTTTTTTGATGAAAATCACAGTTTCTCGTGCTCCATTGAAAGAGCAAAAAATTGATTTTCTTTCTTTTTCTTTTCTGGAAAAAAAAAAAAACAATGGCCTAAATCAAAAGGGAACCCTCACCTGCCAAGCACTCAAATTAACACTACATAATCCAAACCAATACATGGCAGATTCAGCTCCATCTCGGGGTGAGCATTATTCGGTTTCAGACCGAAAATAAAACCGGACAGAATAAGAGATTCGGTTCGTTTTTTAAAAAAAAATTTGCTCGATTTCAGTTTTTGATTTCGGTCCAAAAGCGAAAACCAAATAAAAAAAATTTAGTTTATATATATATATATATATATATATATATATATATATATATATATATATATTAACAAAAAAAAGCGTAAATAAACAAAAAAAAAACGAATAAACTGAAACCCTAGCTCCATCCAGGACCTCCAGTACATGGATTTGTTAGATATTGAATAAATAAATAAGCTCAAATATCAGAAGTCTCAACAGAAGTAACTTGGCAGATTAGCAATCGAGCATCAATACCAGATATTCAATCAATCGGCACATTTTGTCATCCAAAGTTGCCACATTACTCCAAACCAAGTGTACAGTAGGCACACTTGGATCACTTGACTTGATAAAAAAAAGTCAGGTTTGTTAAAGTTCCCAACGTTCTGAAAGTCGTTGTAGGGACCATATTTACAAAGCTAAGCTCTCCATGTGGAGTGTATGGACCATAAAACCAATGCCAAATATACATGAACAAATGCCAATTATACGTGAACCGTAAAAAGAAACCTAAATGATATTGCTTTTCACACTGATTAGTGTATGATTTTCTGGTCACTTCTACTGAGTAGAACATTCATCAGCTAATTCCGCAAAAAAAATTGAACGAAATAGAACAATCAAAGTTGTAAAAGCATAGTCAAGGTGTAAAAGCATGTAAAAGAAAATTGTATCTTTCGCAGGTAAATCAATCCGCAATGATGATTGCTATTTCATTTAATTTTCAAAATTACTATATAAAAAAAACACAGAAAATACTTAAAATATTGCCTAAATGCGTAAAATATTTTTTTACTAAAATTTTCGATACCAAAAAATCCGATACTTCGGTCCGAAACCGTTGATATTGACAATACCGCCGATCTCGATACTCATAGGAAGGGTCCGAAACTGATAATACAACCCTCGGTATCATGCCCTTCATTCACTCCAGATTCCTCTGGAATACAAGGTGCATCCTGCAGCTACCAAAGAAACGGACATCATACTTTGTTCTGCAATAATATGCCACCATAAAATTCAGAAATCTCATACTTGAATCCAGGGGGCATCTTACAGTGATTTAGGGTGAGGGTCTCATTCATGTAGAATACAAATTAATGGGCTTCTAAACTTATCAGAAGATTCAGAACAGCATAAAGTGCATAGAACGAGTATATTCATACAATAATAAAACTAGAGATGAATTTATAAGAAAGATGCATATAATGTATCCATAAATCTCATTAGTGTATAATATGTTTAGTCGTTTTGATTGCAATTATTTTCTTGTGGAAAATCAAATAAAATTTTATGGAATTTAATTCTTAGGGGTTGGGCAAGTTTTATTTTCCACCATTTTAGAACAAAATAAGGTCATGTGACTGTTTTGGAAAACAATTTTATGAAAAAAAAAATATAAGCTACTAAACACTACACATTGGTGAAATTTTTTGTGATGGAAATATTTTCCATGGAAAAAAAGGCCAAGCAAACACGGGCATAATAAAGATGTGAAGCTTTCATTTATTTCATCATACACCTAAGTTGGTGCCCAGGGGTCGATGCAGAAATTCGGGTCAGAGGGCGCACAAAGGTTTGGTTTGGTTCCGACATGAATTTAATACAAGTATACAAGACAAGAACGATATTGTGTGGTTGTGCCAGTAAATTGGTGTGGTTGTGGCAACATCATGTGTTAGTCCCGAGGCTTAATCTAAAAATGGAAGAACTGTCAGAAACAGAGATTTAATGCAAACAAGTTTGCTTCTCAGTTCTAAGTTTTAGGACTTCAGAGATTTGTACAAACAAGCTTGCTCTCCGAAGAACTTGGAGCCATTGAGCCGCTATAAACTCATGATTATAATTATGTTACAAACTGACAGAAATCAGTTCACATTTTTTCTTGCAATAGCAGTTGCAAACAGACAGAACGGATTACAATTTTCAGAAATCTAAAAGAAAGAAAGATTAAAAGAATAAGACACAATTCTAGCTGGGGTGATGAAGATCACCGTTGCTCAAAGCAAGATTCATCCCATACGTCACCTTCTTTCTGGACTCGCACGATCTCCTCTGGACTCCAATGGCGGCAAAAGAAATGCTCTTCGTCTATCTTATTTTCGAAGTAAATTCTCTACGAGTCACGAAGAGAGTATTTATAGAGTTTGGTTGAAACTCCAACCCTAATCCTGGCCGCCAACTGATTACGAAAAGGTATAACTGATTTGAATAGAAATCCACAAAAATCGGATCTGAATATTTGACCATATCTTTCAATAACCGTTCAAATCCCACAATTAGCGGCAACATGCGCCACGTTGTATGTGCATGTGCGCCCAAGCAGCACAGCCGCAGCTGCTCCTGCACACATATGCGCTCAAGCATCACAGCCGCAGCTGCTCATGCGCGCATATGCCAGCAGCGTAGCAATCCTGCGCGCATACACGTAAACGCACATAGCCGGTGCAACTACGCATGCGCGCATACGCATAAACATGCATAGCCACGCATAGCCCTCTCCTACACCCACGCCAGCACCCGCGCATGCACCCGCTCCTACACCCACGCCAGCACCCACGCATGCACCCACGCATATCCTAGAATGTATGGATAGATATACAGACCGTCTCTTGAGAGTAAGCTTAAGCTTGTAGACACCCAATATACATACACCGAAATCAGGCGGACACATAGCCCTTAATATGCAAGCGAAAGCATAGCTATGTCATTCCGTGAGTGAAAATAATTGCAGCTATGGTGCAGAATTCAAGGCTTAGTTCATTCTTGTATCCTACTGTTATTTGACCCATGCAGGAAGATTCAAGTCGAAATGACATATATCCTAATGCATGATGGACACCTATGGGGAACGCTCAACCCATATATAGAGAGATGTGGGAAATTGTTAGTATTTTTTCCTTTAGACTTGAAAAGATAGTCCAACATTGGCTACACCAAATAGTGAGTATCTCAATATAATATTTTGCTTGTTTTGAAGTGTGCACATGGGATATGGTGAGGCACACGTGGGTACCATGTGGGAGTATTTTTCTAGGAGGAAAAAGGATTAACTCAAAAAAAGCATTTGTTTTTTGTCATCCTCATGTTCATTAGAAGCTAAGCCCCAAAGCGACTCAGACTCGAACTTAGGGCTCTAGGGCGCATAGTGGCGCTTTATGACGCAATTTGCACTTAAGCCCGTCAACATCGTCGCATTGCGCTTGTGCGCATTTGTTGCGCTCGTTTTGATGCGCGAGTCGCATGAGCGAGCGCAGGCATGCGTGCATAAGCGGACGCATGCGCGGGTGCTGGCGTGAAAATTTTGTGCTGGAAAATATTTTCCATAAAAAAAGGCCAATCAAACACGGGCTTAATAAAGATTTGAAGCTTTCATTTATTTCATCATACACATAAGTTGGTGCCCAGGGGTCGATGCAGGAATTCAGGTCAGAGGGGGCACAAAGCTTTGGTTTGGTTGCGACATGAACTTAATACAAGTATACAACATGAGAATAAGAATGTGTGGTCGTGGCAGTAAATTGGTGTGGTTGCGGCAACATCATGATGCACTTCAGAAGGCGCTGTGGACAGTAGCTACAACACTAGTATACATTGCAGTGAGTTGCGAACAACACAATGATCGATACGTTACAAATAGAACTTGCATTAATAATTACAATTTACAAGAACCTACCTCAACATTGGCCTCGGACCAAGGAAAGTGCTGTTGTTGAAGAAGAGAGATGGAAGGGAAAACGGTGGTGTTCTGTTGGACTGGTCACAAGAGAAATTGTTGAGCTTGAGTGGTAATAGGCCAAATAGCCTAGTGGACTTTAGGAGAACCTTTGTGGTAACAGGTATTGTATCTTCATCATGATTAATAAAACGAAAATGCTAAGTGGCCCACCGGGGGGTGGACCGCGGCTGTGCCCACGCCAACGTGTCCACCCCCCTTTCGCCCCCCCCCCCCCCCCCCCCCTACACTACACCGGGCCCACGCCCAGAAAATTCGGACCCCCCCTCCAATGGGGGGCCAACGCGTGGCTGCGGGCCAGGACCGCGGTCAGAAACCGCGGTCCATGTAGCATCGCCGTTAATAAAATTACGTTGGATAAATACTTTGTTGGACGCTTGTTCCTGGTATCATAGCAACACCAGTTATCATGTAGTTAGGATGTATGCTAATGAATGTCTTGTGCGGGGGCGGGTAAATACTATATCCTGTATTTTATGGAGAGACGCTGGATCGACCATTGGTAAAGTTTAATACATATTTTATGAGTTTTCATGTTGCTTTCATTATTTTAATGAATATGAATTGTTAAATGACTCTAGTCCCTAATAGAAAGATCACAAGAATTAAATGTTGTAGATTTGGAGAGAAAAGTATATATTTCTTTCTTATTCAAATAATTCTCAGACTACAACATATATAGGAGAGAGTTTCTCAACAAAAAAAACTGCTAACAGACTACTAACAGACTGTTAACAAACTAATACACTGCTACCAACGACTGCTAACAAACTAATAGACTGCTAACAAACTGACATACTGCTACATTAGAATAGGAACAACCTAAACTTACTCTGACTATTTCAGTTTTTGTTCAAACTAACTTTTTTCTAACTTGTTATCTTTAAACTTTTGACACTCCCCCTCAAGTTGGTGCATAGATGTCTATCATGCCCAACTTGCCAATTAGAAGCTCAAAGTTAGGTTTGAACAATCATTTTGTAAGAATATTTGTTGTTTGTTGTGTAGTTGGAACAAATGGCATGTAGATTTCTCCAGCTTTAATCTTCTCTTTAATAAAATGTCGATCGGTTTCAACATGCTTGGTCCGATCATGTTGCACCAAATTGTTGGCGATGCTGATTGCAATCTTGTTGTCACAATACAACTTCAGAGGCATATCTACTGGTTGCTTAAGCGCTGTCAATAATTGCTTTAGCCATAATACTTCACATACTCCTTGTGACTGCTCGATACTCGGCTTCTGCAATACTGCGAGCAACTACGTGTTGTTTTTTGCTTCTCCATGTAACATTGCCCCACATATATGTACAATAACCTGATGTAAATCTTTTGTCAATTACTGAACCCGTCCAATCTGCGTCAGTATAAGCTTCAATCCTTCGATGCCCAATCTGCGTCAGTATAAGCTTCAATCCTTCGATGCTCATTCTTTTGAAAAAATAAGCCTTTTCCTGTTGTGCTCTTCAGGTGCCTCAGAATTCGGTATACAGCCTCAAGATGTCTTTCATAAGGGGAATGCATAAACTGGCTTACAACACTTATGGCAACACACAATGTCAGGCCGCGTGTGTGCTAAGTAAATTAACCTTCCCGCTAACCTTTGATACGAAGATGTTTCAACGGATTTTCCTTCTTTGCTACCTCCCAGTCTTTGATTGGAATCCATTTGAGTGTCAATTGGTCGACAACCACTCATATAGATTTTTTTTACTTCCAAGCTCAACGTCGTAATGAAGCATCCACATCTAGATCCACAGCCGGGTACTCAACGGCATGTGTGGTAAGATCAAAGCAATAGGTGATTAACTATGGTGCGTCTTCTCACATGATTGGCGACGCAGGTATGATACGCAATTATGTATCGGTGGGTCGTGTTTCCAATATAATTGTTGACAATTGTTGTTTACTAACAGTCTGTGGACAAAGAAGTGTCCGTCTTCCTTCCGGAGTGTCACTCAATTCGTACTACATATACTGGAAAACTCGTTCAGTTTGCTTTCACTTAGCTTACTCGCGATTTACATTGCACGGTAACATTTTTTCCCGATTGTTGTATTTTTCAGGACCTAAAGACTGGAAAGACTATTGATAAGGGGTATGTGGCTGGAGGCTTGTAACTGTTTGACGTACCTTCTTCTGTTGTCTGTGCCTACGTGAAACATGATCCTTTCGAGTTATATTGTGAGTTAGTCCATCCATCAGTCCAAGCTCTCTATAAAATGTACCCATCTTTAGATGGACCTGTTTCTTTTTATTGTGTATCGTATCATTTAGCTAAGCATTGCCATATTCCCTATCCGATGAGTCCTAATTAATAAATTTGCATCTGCTCCTTCTTTCGAGTTGGTACATTCTGATATATGGGAACCTTATCCGATTGAATCAATAATGGATTTCAAGTATTTTGTTACATTTGTTGATTACTCGCGTGTCACCTTTGTTTATCCGGTGAAAAATCGCTCTGAATTATTTAAAATTTGGTGCAATTTTATGTCGAAATCGAAACACAATTTGGTGTTTCGATTAAATGCTTTCAAAGTGATAATGGTCGTGAGTATCTATCTTGTGAGTTCAATACTCATCTGTCTCACAATGGCATCATCTACCAAACTTCTTGTCCTTAATGGTGTGTGTGGCAGAGCGCAAGAATCGCCATATCTTATAAACAACGTGTGCTCTTTTGTTTCACACGTGTACTCCCAAGAGGTTTTAGTCCGATACGGTTCTTACAACTTGCTATCTGATTAATCGCATGCCATAATGGTACTACTCCCTTTTCTCGGTTATATCCCTACCTAGAGCCGTTTCCTCTACCTCTGAAGATTTTTGGTTGCATGTGCAATGTTCGAGATACCCGATCGACTCTTTCTAAATTAGATCCTAAGACAATCAAATGTGTTTTTCTTGGGTATCCTCAAGATCAGAAAGGGAATCAATGTTTTTCTCCGACCTTTAAGAGATATTTCTCTCGGGATGTTACCTTGAAACTGAGTTTCCTCAACTTCCACAAACTACGAATCCAGTTTCCCAAGTTTACCCAGACGAGGATTTTATGTTGTTTCCGGTTCAAACACAACACCCCCCGCAAGGGTGACCTCCCCTACCGAGCCAGTATCTCAGTCTGATGGTCCACAAACACCGCGTCAGTCAGGGCCGACGTCGCCCAAACAATCATCGCTGATAGTGCCCACGGTCACATAGCCATCCTCCTCTACCTCCATTGATTCGCCTCCGCCTGTTCCACCAGCTCCCTCATCGTGCATGTCGTGATTATCCCTTGTATGTTACAAACTACAAAGGGCTCGCGAGCTACACTCGGTCCTTGATCGCTACTATCGATGTGATTCAGATTCTTAATACTGCTGAGGAGGGTCTCAAACATCCTGGTTGGCGTGTTGCCACTACCAAATTAAGTCAAATCAGCAACTAAATTAGCGACTCTGAAAAAATGTCGAATTAGTGACGTATGCAAACTACGTCGCAATACGTCACTATCCGCGACGTTCAGCGATGTTTAGTAACTACCTTTAATATTATGAAAGATGACAACACGGAGTAGTCGGTAAACGTCGCTATATTTTTAACAATAGCGATGTTTAGTGACTCCGAAACGTAATACGTCGTTGTATATTAAAAAATCGCACCGTTTAGCGGCGTAGGGTTTGGACGTCGCTAAATTACTTAATATAGGGTTCTGAACGCTGGTTCGAGTTTCATTTTTTTCATTCCCAAAATTTGAATCTCGCCCCCTCACCGATCTCTTCGTCCCCGTGCCCCACATGACTCCCCGACCCCCCGACGACCCCCCGACCCTCCAGCGACCCCCCGACGACTCCCAGCGCTCCAGCCGCTCGAAAACCCCCCTCCCCCGAGACACTCCGTCGCTCCAGCCCCCCTCTGCCTCCGACGCTCCAGTCCTCCGCCTCCGATCCTCCTCCCCTCTTCGGTCGGCCCCCTCCTCAATCAACCCCCCATCTCGGTAAACCCCCCCACTCTTTCTCTTGTAGCATGGACACGAAACACACCCGAGCACATAGACTTTGACACACATGCTGATACGGGACACAGGGAGACACCCGAGCACAGAGAATTGGACACGCTGACATGGGACACACAATGAGACTTGGACACGCTGACAATGGATATGCACACAATGACACACTGAGTAGATGTGGAATTTTGTTCATTTAGTTAATTTTAGAATATGTTTATGGATTATGTTCTATTTTGATACATAATTAGAAATTGGTTACGTATTTGAGGTTATAGTGACATGGACACACAAATCGGACATGATTCGGACACACAAATCGGAAAATGACATAGACACTGATTTTCTTGTCAATGAGTATGTATATATGTGTATGGATTGCATTCTAATTTTTGCACAAGTCTAATAAATATCAAATTGAAATCACATATATGACACAACATAAATACATAAATGAGTTAGTATGGATACATGTTAGTATGGTATCGTGAAATAATTATAGGTGTATTTCCTAGTTTATGGTGTAAATATACGCTTGTGTCGCATTACCTACCAATGTATATACTAAAAATAAAACATATTATAGTATATCGGAAATGAATAAGTTGTAACCGACACACAGGTTGGAACTAGTTTTGTGATAATCTAAGAAATGTTATATGTGTATGACTGGTCCTAAATTTAGGCTATCTAAGGAAAGTTGTATCCTAGATTAATTTTGATATCTAAGATGTTAAACATACGAAACATACATGTAGAGGTTAGGATAAGTATATATGTATCTATAATTATATTTTGATACCAAGATACTAAGGAGTTTCATAGTACCTAGAGTGTATAGAGTGAGTATCCTACAAGTATATAAGATATTTTAGGAATTGGGTAATTATTAAGATAAGTTTGGGATTTATACGAAAGTATCTAGAGTGTATAGAGTATCCTATAAGATATGGTATGGTGTCAAGTGTAGTATGATTGATATAGTATCAAGATACATGTAAGTATCTTGAGTATATGAGTGTCCAGAGTGAGTGGCCTAGAGTGTATGTTGGTACCAAGATACCAAGTGTCAAGTATGTTGGTACAAAGATACCAAATACCTAGAGAAGGCATCAACACCTATGTTTATATTGGAGTCGAGAGTATCAAGTGTTATCAACACCTGTGTTTATATTGGACATTCCAAGGTCAAGTGTTCCTTGTGGGCTGACAAGGAACACATGACGACAGAGATCATTCTCTTATGTTAAGTGTCCGTGTCAGCCCGAAGTCAAGTGTCTATGTCAGCACTTCTCTGAAAAAGTAAATTTACATATGTAAGCCTTTTTGAGGCTTTTAGAGTAATACCACTTTCCGAAAAATAGGAGAAAAGATAAATAACAAAAGGAGTAAAAAAACAAAGAACGAAAAATCCTAGAAAATAAAAATTATATTACTTGGCATTTTCCACTATTTTTCGGAAATTCGGTATAACTCTGAAAGCCGAGAAGGGATGACATTGAACACATGATGACACTCATTTAATAGAGTTTGAAATCGAAGTTGTCCACATGTATACTAGTTTTCGGATAGTCACAAATTATAAAACGGATACTCATGAATCATGATATGGATACTCACGTATCACGACTCGGATAATCACGCATCAATAAGAGATGTTACTTTTGATGAACATGTGTATCCATCTTTACAACCATTTGGACAATATACTCGAATAATGTGGTATACTTGAATAATGTGTATCCATCTTTGCAGAATTATCTTCAAATGGATATGAATTACTACCTGCGTCATCATTCGTGGATGTATAATCGTTATCCTGATGATATCTGCGGTATGCGGGACGAATTTATACAGGGGATAGAATAGTTTCCTGCAATTCGTCAAAGCGTTCCCGCAGTACATAGACGACATCAAAATTAAGTATCCATGTGTGAGATGTCGCAACTTGAAATATCACCCAGAAGTCGACGTGACATCATTTGTACTCTAGGAGTTTCACGCCGAATTACTATCAATCGACCTCATACGGAGAACTTGTCTTTAGCAGTGAGTCGAAGCCTTATATGGAACCGTATATGGATGTCCACGACCACGCTGATTATGATGACGGGTGGGTGAACATGGTTTTCGACGCTGCAGAACCTAGTTTCGATCTGGACAACCATGATGCAGCTGAGGAGGCACCAAATGCCGATGCTGCGAAATTCATGGAGTTACTAGAGAATGTAAGGATTCCGTTATATCCTAGCTGTGAGGATCATTCACCATTGGAGGTGGTTACAAAACTGTTGAGCATAAAGTCTAGTTTTAACATGTAGCAAGAATGCTACAACCGACTGATCGAGTTGATTATAGAGATTTTGCCGGCAGGTGCTAAGTTACCTAAAGACTTCTACCAGTCTAAGAGGATGGTGAGATTGCTCTGAATGGAATACGAGAAAATCAATGCATGTCGCAACGGGTGCATGTTGTACTACAAAAACGACATGGTGAAGACGTGCGCAAATTTTGTGGTGTTGATTGCTACAAGACAACTAGTACAAGAAGGTCTCACGGTGCAAGGAAGTCGACCGAATCGATGCACTACTTGCCTTTGACGTTGCGGTTGCAGAGGTTGTTTATGGTGAAGGAGACTGCCAAAAACTTGAGTTGGCACAGGCGAGAACATATTGAAGGAGTGTTGGATCACCCAACCGATAGAGAAGCATAAAAGTACTTCGATCGAGAGTATCCAAAGTTTTATTCGGATCCGCGTAATGTAAGATTTGGGCTCTCCTCCGACGGTTTCATCCCATTCGGACTTTCGGGCTCCCAATATTCGTTTTGGCTTGTAATCGTCACTCCGTATAACCTACCGCCTTGGATGTGCATGAAGACTCAGTATATGTTCTGAACCGTCGTCATCCCGGGTTCGAAAAGTTCGAAGAGGAACATCGATGTGTACTTGCAGTCGTTGATAGATGAGTTGAATCAGCTGTGGGAAGTAGGCGCCAACACATACGGTGTTTCCAAAAAGCAGAATTTTCAGATGACGGAAGCACTTATGTGGACCATCAATGAACTTCCGACTTATAACATGTTATCTGGATGGAGCACTCATGGTCGTCTCTCATGTCCGTATTACATGGACCGCATTAAGGCTTTCCGTTTGAAACACAAAGGAAAACCATACTTCTTCGATTGTCATCAACAATTTTTTCCGTCGGATTATCCATTCCGGAGGAACAAAAATGCTTTTCGTGCAGACGTTGTGGAGAAGGAAATTCGATCTCCAAGGTGGCCCGGAGACACGATATGGAAAGAGGTTAAAGATTTACCTAGTGCATCGAAAAGTCTACTAAGGGGTACAAGTGTGATAGATTTGGTCGCACATATAACTGGACGAAGAGGAACATATTCTGAGACCTGCCATATTCGAGCACTAATCTGATTAGACATAACCTTGATCTCATATATATCGATAAGAATGTGTTTAACAACACAATTAAGACTGTGATGGACGTAAAGGAAAAGACAAAAGACAATCCCAATGCCAGGTTGGACTTAGAAGATATATGCAGACGCCCTGCATTGCATTTGATAGAGAAAGGCAATGGGAAGTAAAAGCAGCCTCAGCCAATTTTCTCACTGGACAAGGAGGATAAAGAGAGACTTTGTAGGTGGATTCAAGACCTAAAATTTTATGATGGGTACGTGTCGAATCAGAGAAGATGCGTCGACCCGAAGAAGACAAACTGACGGAAATGAAGAGCCACGACTGTCACGCATTTATGAAGAGGTTAATTTCGATTGCATTCCGAAAATTATTACCGCAGGTCGTTTGGGATCCTTTGACAGAGCTTAGCATATTTTTTGGAGATCTTTGTTCTACTAAGTTGCTCGTCGATCGTCTAGAAAAGCAAGAGAAGGACATTGCGATAACACTGTGCAAGCTTGAGAGGGTGTTCCCTCCTAGATTCAACTCTATGAAGCATTTGCTGATTCATCTTTCCTATGAGGCACGTGTGGTGGTCCCGTCGATTATCGGTGGATGTACCCGTTCAAGCGACATTTGAACCATCTAAGGAGAAAGGTGGAAAAAAAAGGGCACGGGTCGGGGGTTCTATTTGTGAAGCATATGTTCTCGAGGAGATTACAAACTTTTGTTCTATGTATTTCAAACCTCACGTTGCCACTAATCGAAAGAGAGCCCCGAGAAACGACGACGGGTACCTGGAATCTAATGATACAATATTGAAAGTATTCAATGCATTCAGAAAGCCTTCCGAAAAAATGAAGCGATTCTGAATGACGACGAGTTTAAGCCTTAAGGATGCTCAGTTGTATATATTACTCAACTGTGACGAGGATGAAGTGGAGAAGCTCGAGGGGTAAGTAATTAATACGTCCATGTTCACGTCATGTCAATGTAATAGTATCCGATATTTTTATTACACTAATTAGCCGATGTATTGTTATTTTTCAGCACATTTAATGATGAGGTGAGGTCGAGTAGACCATACTTAATAGATGAAGAAGTAGAACAGGAAATGAGACGTTATTCCCTTCCTGGCTGAGTGCATATGTAAGTAACTTGGTAATTACTTTTTGTATATGTACTTTACATAATAATTAACGAAACGTTGAACTTAATTTCTTATCTTGTGATATTTAAGTCGATCGTCCAGACGCAACATTGGAGAATGAATCTATTAGAACTCTAACCAAGGGGCCAATTTACGGCGTCAAAATCTGGCCAAGCTATTGTGTGAATAGATTTAGGTTCAGGTCAACAAATGTCCAGATCAGAGAGAGCTTTCTGGATCTTGATTCCACAAAAAACAGTTGTTTGTATATCAAATCTACAAACTACAAAGATGTGGATCCAGGCAATTATTTCTATAACGTCTTACGGAAGATTGTTGAGACATAACTATGGCGTAGAGCCTGCTAAGATCATGTTATTCAAGTGTGATTGGTTCGATCCGATCCAAGATCAATGTTAGAAAATATACAAGCATGGTCTTGTGGATATAAACTACAGACGTCGATATCAAGGCTACGAACCATTTGTCCTATCAAGTCAGGCTCAACTCGTGTACTTCACAACTTATCCTAAACGGAGAACAACGAGGACTGGTGGGCAGTATGTAATACCAAAGCTAGAAATACCTTTGACGTTGACGAAACAGCTTATCATGTGGATGAGCTACCTCTTGTAACAAATATTGTAGATGTGGACTCAACGGAAGTTCCTCATTATACGTCTAATCGTGTAAAAGAGAGATCCGAAGAGGAAGACAAAGTATATGAAAGTGAAGATGAGAACAGGAAGAAGAGGACGAGGAAAACGAAGATGAAGTTTCAGAAGAGGATTGAAAATTAAATGTAAAATATGTCATGTAAAATCTGAAGCTACATATAACATGTACATTCCATATATTTATATTTATTAGACCACAAATTTCTATGTTTTCATCAATCTTACAGAATGGCACCCATTACCCGAGCACATCGCTTGAGAGGCACAGATTGCTGCTAAGAAGGAAGTGGTACCTCCTACTGTTAAGGAGGAAGTAAAACCTAAAGCAGAAGTGGTCCTACTGCTAAAGAGGAAGTGGTCCCTACAGCTGTTAAGAAGGAAGTGGTCCCTACTGCTGTTAAGGAGGAAGTGTCACCGGAACTGAGCGACGTCTGGAGTTCCACTCACCCAGCTCCTCAGGGAGTAGCACCAGATCTTGATTACCTACACCATGCTTATCCGCAGTATCTGAGGGATGGGTATATGCCCCATCATAGAGCGTAGAGTTATATGATAGGACTTTTGTCCGGGTTTGTCTCTGGTAGACTTATCGTTGTATTATATTTCTGGATTATCTAAACTTCGATGTTTTTGGATGTTTCTAGATATTTATGATTAATTATCTAGACTTGGATGTTTATGGATGTTTCTAGTTCATTATCTCGACTTGGATGTTTCTGAATGTTTATGGTTTATTATCTAGACTTGGATGGTTATGGATGTTTCTGTATTTAAATTGTTTCCATTTTCATTTTGTGACATGTATTGTATTTAAACTGTACTGAATTTAAACTTTCTGGATTTTCATTTTGTGACATGTACTGTATTTAAACTGTTTCCTTGTAACTTTTATTTTGTTTATCATAAGTCAAGTATGAAAGGACGACGCGGATCATTCGATCGTTCCAGAGGTAAACCTAGAGGACATGCCCGTCCATCATTCCTGGGGCGAGCAGTTCTCCTTCGGGACATGATACTGGGTCCCCGTCTCCGAGTACTCCAGTCTATCGACCACTTCTATCTCCGACTGGCAGTACTCCTGGGACGAGCAGTTCCAGGCTTGAGACTACTCTACTTATGTGTAGTATCTGAGGGATGGGTATCTACCCCATCATAGAGCGTAGAGTTATATGAAAGGCTTTTGTCCGAATTCGTCTCCGGTAGACTTATCGTTGTATTATATTTTTGGATTATCTAAACTTGGATGTTTTTGGATATTTATGATTTATTATCTAGACTTGGATGTTTATAGATGTTTATGGATGTTTCTAGAAGTTTCTGGTTCATTATCTAGACTTCGATATTTCTGAATGTTTATGGTTTATTATCTAGACTTGGATGATTATGGATGTTTCTGTATTGAAATTGTTTCCATTTTCATTTTGTGACATGTATTGTATTTAAACTGTACTGAATTTAAACTTTCTGGATTTTCATTTTGTGACATGTATTGTATTTAAACAATTTCCTTGTAACTTTTATTTTATTTATCATAAGTCAAGTATAAGAGGACGACACGGATCATTCGATCATTCCAGAGGTAGACCTAGAGGACATGCCCGTCCATCATTCCTGGGACGAGCAGTTCTCCTTCAGGACATGGTACTGGGTCCTCGTCTCCGAGTACTCCAGTCTATCGACCACTTCTATCTCCGACTAGCAGTACACCTGGGACGAGCAGTTCCAGGCTTGAGACTACTCCTTACGGTAGTTGGTTAGGAGCAAGCATCAATTCTTATACAGACACAGCTTTACCATCCATAGAAAAAATGTGCTCGATCTTCCAGATTACAAATGTCGAAATAAAAGATTCAAATAATAGTAAAGGTAGGACTGATCACTTACCCTCAAGTTCTTGAAACCAGATGTCAAGTGACGAAGTCATACTGCTGCTAGCCTGCTTCTGGAAGGTGGTCATCAATTATTGGAAGTCCTACCGCCAGTTACAGAAAAGATTGGAACATTGGATAAGAACTATGAGATATAAGAAAAACAAAGTCCCGGGGGACAAGTAATCAAAACAATTTGGAAATCAAAATAATAATAATAATAAGTAGAAGAAGAAGAAGAAGAAGAAGAAATCAGTAGTCATACAGGTATCAGTTGTTCCAGTTCAGTACGAAGCCTCGGCTTAAGCTTTTGATAGATCCTACATGTCACAACAATGGAGTTCATCATTCTGGGACATCTATTGTTTGACACAGAAGAAATGTTTCAGATGAACATCTTCTCAGTATTTGATCATCTACACTGTTATTAAAAGCATCTATGTTAGTAAGAATTCATGCAAAAGAAACATATGCCGGATCCTTCCATCTTACACCTTTCTTAACCATTTACCATGACATGTGATGCGAAATGAATGAGAAGTTTAAAAATCAGCAATTAAATTGAATTAAAGCAAATTTCACTTAACTTTGCTAATTAACAGATAATTCCTAGGTTGTCAAAATTGATGTTTATACAAAGCAAGAGATCACGAGTTATCATGCAAACTTTAGATTTTGTAGGAAATTGAATCAAATGTTACCACCAAGTTCATGCTAGTTTTCTAGCTAGTTTTCTATTTAATATGTAGGATGATAACAAGAAGTTTAAATTTTATGTTTGTAGAAGCACTTAAGCTCATTTGTGGATCAACAACCTATCAATAATATATTGGATGTAGAGGTGCAGTTGTTTCAATTACTTGAATCATTGGAAAGGAAATCTGGACTTGATTTGTCAAATGATTACCGGATTATGTCTGTTGTCCGTTGCTGCTATCTTCTGATGTTGTTGTTGTCTGATTCTGCTCCTTTCTGCTGCATCTTCCGGAGGAGAGTGGTAAAGGGGGGTTGGGAATAAGAAATGGTAGAAAAGAAGGAACCATTTGGTTATCGCAGCCAGAAGGAAAGTGGAGCTCATCAAAATATTTTTTTCGTTCATTCATTGCCTTCTTCAATGACGAAGATGGTTAAATAGATTATACAAGACCAACACACTTTCTAAAGAATAGGTAAACAACAGTCACTCAACAACTAACTACTATTCCTAGGGAATAGATAAACAATAAACAACTCAACCACCCTCCCTAAAGGCTAGGTAATTTTGTTTTGACAATGAAAAAACAGTATTAAAAAAAATTGAATTCAAATACTAATCCATAATGAGGCTGTATCGTTCCGTCTTCTACGTTGGTAGGTCTTCATAACTGGTGGCTTGATGTCCTCATCAATTCTCCTGGGGTGAAAGAAATTCGGCTCTGGCGAATAACTCCCATATCTACTGTCATAGTACTCCAGCAAATCTGGATCAAGGCTCTGCAGCTCCACCCATATAATCCACGAATCGCCAGATTCAAGACGACATTTCCATCGAATCAAGTATCGTTGACAACCACCATCTCTAGTAGAGATGATATGATCATCCAATATTCTATCAATGTGATCTGTTGATTGGAAATATGGAAGTGAGGGTAGTGGTGGGGAACTCTCCGGCAAAGGCTCAAGGATAGGATCATGTGAATCCACAAGTGGATAATTTGGATTAAATGGAGAACCCTTATAAGCCACCAAATCTTCAATATTAAATATGGAACTGATTCTGAATCCAGGTGGTAAGTCAATGACATAAGCATTCAGTCGAGTTCTCTAAAAAAAATTCAATGGTCCTGCACTACGAGCATGTAATTTCTTAATGGTCCTAGAGAAAACTGTTCCGGTCTAATCCAGACCATAACAAAATCACCCATTTGGAATTCAAAAAAAAAATTATGTATTTATCAGCAGAAGACTTATATTGAGCATTACTTGATTTTCTTGTTGATTTCTTTATGCAAAGCATGAATATTGTTGACAAATGCATATGCAGAATCAAAGACCCTAGAATGTTGTGACATGGGAATGAGATCTGTAGACCTCCTAGGCTCATGCCTATTGTTGCTTAAAACCATACATGACCTGAAATAGACTCATGCCTATAGACCTATTAACTGAATAATAATAATATGCAAACTCGGTCCTAGGTAGTATGAGATCTCAATTCTTGATATTTTTTTCAACCAAACAACGTAGAAAATTTCCTAAACTTCTATTAACCACCTCAGTTTGTCCATCAGTCTGGGGATGATAAGCCGTAGTAAATGTTAACTTTGTTCCCATTAAGTGTAATAGAGTTTTCCAAAAGTAGCTTTGAAACTTAACGTCTATGCCGGACATAATCGTTTTCGGTAACCTATGCAATCTACCGACTTTATCGAAATAAATTCTAGCAATTTTAGAGGCGCCTGACGTTTTAGAACATGCAGAAAGTAGGCCATATTCGAAAAACGGTCTACTACCACGATGATAGAATCATTTTTCCTAAAGTGTCTTCGGTAAACCTAGCACGAAATCCATACTAACATCTATTCATGGACAGTTAGGTACAAGAAGCGGAGTGTACAAGCCTGTATTTTATTTTTGTTGCTTAGCCAGTTGGCAAGTACAACACTGACCGACAAGTTTTGCAACATCTCTTTTGACACTGGGCAAGTAAAACTGATCTTCAACGGCTTCTACGGTCTTATTTCATCCAAAGTGACCGAATAAACCATCAGCATGTAATTTCCACACCAAGAAATCTTTCAATGAAGAATGTGGGACACATAGCTTGCTAAATCAAAATAAATAGTCATCCGTCAATAGAAAGCCATGTATCTCACGAGTAAACCCATCTCTCAAAAGTACATAAATCTCACCAAAGTCGGGATACAACTCGTACTCTTCTTTAACCTTATCAAAGCCAACAACTTCGGCACTTATGCCAGACAGTACAGATATACGTCAGCTAAGCGCGTCAGCGGCTTTATTCTCAACTCACGCCTTATGTTTTAACACATAGGTGTAGTCTTGCAAGAACTCAACCACATGTCATGTCTAACATTCAGTTTTTTCTGGGAGTTAAGGTATATCATGGCCTCGTGGTCAGAATATATAACGAATTCATGTGGTAGCAAATAATGTCGCTAATGGCGAAGGGATTGAATAATCGCATATATCTCCTTATCGTAGGTGGAGGCATTGCCTAGCCTCGTTCAATTTTTCACTAATAAAAGCTAGCGACAATAGAAAGTCGTTAGCCCGTAAAAACTCATAACATCTCTAATGCTCCGGGTTTCGGACGACTCTTCACTTGCCTTCATCTTCTGGGGATCGGCAGAGATTTTCACAAGAGATACTACAAACCCTAGAAAAATAATCTCTTCGATAAAGAATGTGTATTTCTGAGGGTTCACATACATGCTCTCTTTGCGTAACATGGCACACACTTGTCTTATATGATTTATATATTGGTCCCTCAATTGTCTGCAAATAAGTATATCATCAAAATACACAACCAAGAATCTAGCATAAAAGGCCTAAGCACTTGCATCATAACTCTCATAAATGTGCTAGGGGCATTGGATAGTCCAAATGGCATGACCAACCACTCATAAAGGGTTATTATCTTCTGAACGAATACGAATATAATGGTTGCCACTCATGAGATCAATATTTGAAAAGATAATGGCTCCTGATATCATATCTAACATATCGTCCAGTCTGAAATCGAAAAACGGTATTTCACTGTTATTTTATTGATCGTACGACTATACACGCATATCCTCCATATACCATCTTTTTAGGAGTCAAAATGGGTGGTACCGCACAAGGACTCAGTCTCTTCATGATAAACCCTCTAGCTAATAACTCCTCGACTTACCGCCTTAACTCTGCATGCTCAGTGGAATTCAGTTGATAATGCGACAGATTAGGTAGGGTTGCTCTCGGGACAAGATCAATAGCATGTTGAATTACACGCATCGGTGGTAAACAATTCGGGAGATCCTCATGAAAAAACATCATTAAATACGTCTAGGACGGGAATTGCTTCAGTTGGGATTCGTCTCATGAGTCTTCCTTGACTTCCCTAGCAACCAAGGCAACTATGTCTGACTCTGCATTTCAACAGTCCCTTTTGCACTCTCATCTTTCATTTCTTTCAATATTTGGATTAGATTTTTGTTGCGTAGGATTCAGCCTAATAGTTTGACCTTCATACATAAATGTGCAAGAGTTGAAACGTCCATAGAGTCACGTACAAATTGAATAGCCACGATCTTCCTAATATTATATGACTCACATCGATCTTAATTACATCACACCATACCTTATCCTTGTAAATAGCATACTCTACAGGAACAAGACATCTTTCTTTAACGTTGATAGATAATTCGTCTACCCATTTAACCTTATATGGGTTAGGGTGAGGTTCAGTCTTAATACCAGTCTTGGCTACTATGTTAGATGCAATGGCGTTAACACAACTCCCATTGTCCAAAATCACCTTATGATTGATTACCAATAATAATAAAGATGTAAAAATTGGAGGTACAATGCCAATCGTCAGTCTCTCTAGCTTGTCACAAGACACATCGAACAACACTAAGCCTACGGTCTTCACGACTCCTATCCATCTCTCGATGACCACTATGATGGGAAAACTCATCCAACAGGTCAAGAGTCATACGGCATTCACGTACGAGTCTTTCAATTCTTTTCCCAATCTCTTCAATAGATGTTCTTAAAGCATTGAATCAGTTTCCATGTTAATGAGACACTTTCGGATATCTTATGACATTTGTTCTTGTTTAGGAGCCATATCAGGATTGGTATTGTCTACCATTACGAGTGCTTATGCAATGTGATATGGATCTAAAAGATACTCTATATATTTTTAATGCGTAAATTGAAGGAATCTAATGCAAACCTAAACCATGCACTGATACTAAAATTGATGCGGAATGAATGCGAAGTTTAAAAATCAACAATTAAATTAAAGTAAGTTTCACTTAACTCTTTGCTAATTAAGAGATAATTCCTAGGCTACCAAAATTAATAATTATATAAAGAGACCACAAGCTATCATGCAAACCTTAGATTTTGTAGAAAATTGAATCAAATGTTACCTACTAGATGAGGCTAGTTCTTCATTTAATATGTAGGATGATAATAAGTTTCAAATTTATATTTGTAGAAGCACTCAAGCTCATTTGGATCAGCAACATATTAATAGTATATTGGATGTACAGGCGCATTTTTTTAAATTACTTGATTCATTTGAAAGAAAATTTGAGCTTGATTTATCGAATGATTACCGGATTAAATCTGTTGTTGTCATATGTTGTTTGCTAATGCTGCTTCCGGAGGAGAGTGGTAAGGGGGTCGGGAATACGAGAGGGGTAGAAGAGAAAGAACTATTTGGCTATCGCAGACAGAAAGAAAGTGGAGCTCATCAAAATAATTTTTTTATTCATTCATTGCCTCCTCTAATGACTGAGAGGGTTAAATAACAAGACCAACAAACTTCCTAAAGAATAGGTAAGTAACAACCACTCAACAAGTAACTAGTCTCCCTAAGGAATATATAAACAACAAACAAACAACCCACCCTAAAAACTAGGTAACTTCTATGTTGACAATGGAAAAAAAATCTGAATTCAAATTCAAATAATAATACATAATGAGGTTGTATTGCGCCTTCTTCTACGTTAGTAGGTCTTCTTAACTGGTGGCCTGATGTCGTCATCAACATGTCTACTAGCAAATTTGATGAGGACATCATGCCACCACTTACGAAGACCTACCAACGTAGAAAACGGCGCAATGTATCTTCATTATGGATTAGCATTTGAATTTTGGATTCAGTTTTTTTTACTGTTTTTTCTTTTTATTTACCTATTATTCCATAGGGAGAGCAGTTAGTCGTTGAGTGGCTGTTGCTTACCTATTCTTTAGGAAGATTGTTGGTCTTTGAGAAGTTATTTAACCCTCTTAGTCATTGGATGGATGAATGAAAAAATTATTTTGATGAACTCCACTTTCCTTCTGGTTGCGATAGCTAAATAGTTTCTTCTCTTCTACCCCTTTCTTATTCCCGACCCCATTACCACTCTCCTCCAAAAGCCGCTACAGAAAGCAGTAGCAGCAGAAGCAGACAGCTGCAGAAGCTGAAGCTGAAGACTACAGAAGCAGTAGTAGGCAGCAGAAAGCAGCAGCAGCAGACAGTAACAACAAACCTAATTCGGTAATTATTCGATGAATCAAATTCAATTTTTCTTCAATGAATCAAGCAATTAAAACAACTGCGCCTCTATATCCATATACTATCAATAGGTTATTGATCCATAAATGAGCTTCAGTGCTTCTACAAGCATAAAATTGGAACATGTTATCATCATATATATTAATTAGAGAATTAGCCTGCACTATCTGGCAACATTTGATTCAATTTCCTACAAAATCTAAGATTTGTATGATAGCTTGTGGTCTCTTACTTTATATAATCATTAATTTTGACAACCTAGGAATTATTTGTTAACTAGCAAAGACTTGAGTAAAACTTGCTTTAATTCAATTTAATTACTGATTTTTAAACTTCGTATCAATTTTGGTACCAAAGCATGTTTTATGTTTAAGTTTGCATTAGATTACTTCATTTTTTCATTAAGCAATATATAAAGCACCTTTTAGAACCTATATCGCATTACATGAGCATACGTAGCGGTAGACAATATCAATCAGCTCCTGATATAGTCCTTGAACAAGAACAAATGTTGCAAGATATCATAAACCGTCGAACTAACATGGAAAAAGATTTCAATGCGTTAAGGACATCAAATGACGAGATTAGGGAAAGAATTGAAAGACTCGAACGTGAACGTCGTGGGACTCCTTACATGTTGGATAAGGGTTCCCATCATAGTAGCCCTCGAGAGATAGAGACAGGCATAGGGTTTGGATCAACGTGGGGATGAGCCAGTTGGGAATCATGACTTTAGACAAATAGGGGAAAACCTAGAGACTTTGATCACCGTCGGAATGACCCCGTCAGACATCTTCACTATAGGCCACCCTCGAGACCTCATTTGGATTTATGAGACGAGAGAATAATAAGAAAGAGTGAAAATAGAAACACCTACTTTTGATGGTCAATTGAACCCAAAAGTTTTCATCGACTAGATGACAGACATTGACCTCTATTTTCGATGGTATAATATGCCTGAGACTTGAAAAGTCCGTTTTTCCACAGTGTAGTTTGTTGGACAAGCTAAGTTACTTTGGCAGAGTGTTGAGCGAATGTTGAAACAAAGGAGACAAGCGTCCATTCTTACATGGGATGAGATGAAAGAAAAAACTTGTCAAACTTCCTACTGACAAGTGCTCTTGGATCAATGGGACCCAAGACAATCGTCATATCACGGAATACATTTCCAAATTCAACGAGTATTTAATTTGATGTGATATGACATAAGAGGTTGGGATGACCCTTTCTAGCTTTATGTCTAGACTTTAAGGTGACTTACAACGTGATTTATTTCTGCATGAGGTGATTTCATTAGAGCATGCTTATCAATTGCTTCAGGATATTGACCGATTTCAAAGACCCTCTTTCAATAGGCAGCGTAATTCATTGACCACCCTAACAGACCGAACGAGTCAAAGCATAGTTTTAATGTCCCAACCCAAGCCAAAGCCTAGTGTATCGTCGTCGTTCAGAAACCCAAACGAAATGGATTTTCATGGGGAGGCTCCCAAGGTCAATCCCGCACTAAGTGTTATAGGTGTCATGGTTATAGTCATTACACACATCAGCGTCCGACTCGGGCCCTCCTCGTTAATGATCAACCTGACGAAGACCAGAGTGTCAACGTAGTAAAACATGAACCATACCTAGCAGAGTGCGAAGATTATCGTCTTGAAGACGATGGGTATATAGGTCTTATTAGGAGTTCCCCGAATTTTGGGGATGTTGATAGGAGTCGTTAGGACCCTAGGTTTAGTGTTGTTCGATGTATTTTATCACAAGCTAAAGAGACTGACGATTGGCGTCGTACCTCCATTTTTCACACTTGTATTAGATTTGGTAATCAATCATGTACGGTGATTTTGGACGGTATGAGTTGTGTCAACGCCATTGCATTGCATCTCACATAGTAGCCAAGACTGGTCTTGAGACTGAACCTCACCCTAACCCATATAAGATTAGATGGCTAGACGAGTCATCCATCAGCGTTAAGGAGCGATTTCTTGTTCATGTAGAGTTTGCTAGTTACAAGGACAAAGTATGTGTGATGTGATTAAAATGGAATGTGGGACATCATTTTAGGAAGACCTTGGCTATTCGATTTAGATGTCACCCTTCCAACTCTTGCATATTCATGTATAAGGGTCAAAAGATTAGAGATTGCAAAATGAAAGATTGACATAAAGAAATGAAAGATTGAGATTGCAAAATGAAAGATAGAGATTGCAAAATGGACTACCATAGTTGCCTTGGTTGCTAGGGAAGTCAAGGAGGACTCCCAAGAGCAAGTCCAAACTGAAGCAATTCTCATTCTTGAAGATATTTTTCCTAAGGATCTCCTGAACTATTTACCACTGATGTGTGACATTCAACAAGCTATTAAACTTGTCCCGGGAGCAACCTAACCTAATATGTCGCATTATCAACTGAATCTTATTGGGCATGTAGAGTTAAGACGGCAAGATAGAAAGTTATTAGCTAAAGGGTTTATCAGGGAGAGCATGAGTCTTTGCGCAGTACCAGCACTTTTGACTTCAAAATAAGATGGTACATGGATACATGTTGGCATGGATTTCGTGCTAGGTTTACCGAAGACTCTTAGGAAACACAATTCAATCTTTGTAGTAGTAGATCGTTTTTCGAAGATGGTCTACTTTATGTCCTATTCTAAAACCACAGAGCCTCCAAAATTGCTAGAATTTATTTCGATGAAGTCGCTAGGTTGCATGGGTTAGCGAGAACAATTACGTCCGACAGTGACGTTAAGTTTCAAAACTACTTTTGGAAAACCCTATAGCACTTGATGGGAACAAAGCTGACCTTTACTACGGCTTATCATCCCCAGACTGATAGGAAGATTGAGGTAGTTAATAGGAGTTTAGAAAATCTTCTACGTTGTTTGGTTGGAGAAAATATCATGAATTGTGATATTGTACCTATGACCGAGTTTGCATATAAATGTTCAGTTAACAAGTCTATAGGCATGAGTCCATTTCAGGTCGTGCATGGTTTTAAACCTAGGAGGCCTATAGATCTCATTCCCATGTCTCAGCATTATAGGATCTCTATTTCTGCATTTGCCAAACATATTCACGATTTCCATAAAAAAATCAACAAAAAAATTGAATTAAGTAATGCTTAATGTAAGTCTTTTGCAAATAAATACAGAAAAAAAAATTGAATTCCAAATTAGTGCTTACGTTGTTGTCCGGATTAGACCGGAACAGTTTCCTCCATGATCCATTAAAAAATTACATACTCGAGTGCAGTACCATTAATTTTGCAAAGAATTGAACCGAATGTGTATGTCGTTGACTTACCACATTAATACGGAATCAGTTCCACATTTAATATTGAAGATGAAAGCTTATAAGGGTCTCTCAATTAGTCCAAATAATCCACTTGTGGATTCATATGAGCCTACCCTTAAGCCTTTGCCAGAAAGTTTTCCACCATTACCCTCACTTCCATGGTCCAAAACAGCATATCCAATTGATAGAATATTGGATGATCAGATTATCTCTACTAGAGATGGTGGTTGTCAATACTACTTGGTTCGATGGAAAGGTCGTCCTAAATTTGATGATTCGTGGATTACACGAGACAGCGACTTGATCCAGATTTACTGGAGTACTATGACACTAGCCATGGGAGTTATTCGTCAGAGCCGAATTCCTTTCATCCCATGAGAATTGATGAGGACATCATTCTACAAGTTACGAATACCTACCAACGTAGAAAACGGCACAACACGGCCTCATTATGGATTAGCATTTAATTTTTGAATTCAATTTTTTTTTACTATTTTTTTCGTTTGTCAAAATAGAATTTACCTAGTCTTTAGAATGGGTTGTTTGGTTGTTGAGTTGTTTGTTGTTTATCTATTCCCTAAGGAGAGTAGTTAGTTGTTGAATGGTTGTTGTTACCTATTTTAGGAAGTTTGTTGGTCTTGTATAAGCTATTTAACCCTCTCAATCATTGGAGGAATGAAAAAATTATTTTGACGAACTCCACTTGCCTTTTGGCTGGATAGCCAAATAGTTCATTCTCTTCTACCCCTCTTTTACTCTCGACCCCCCTTACCACTCGCCTTCGGAAATGGCAGCAAAAAGCAATAGCAGTAGCAAAAGCAGACAGCAGCAACAACAAACAGTAGCAGCATCATCAAAAGCAACAGCAGAAGCAGTAGAAAAAGCAGCAGCATCAGACAGAAGAAGCAGCAGACATCATCAGCAGACCTAATCCAGAAATCATTCGATAAATCATATTCAAATTTACTTTCCAAAAAATCAAGTAATTGAAACAAGTGTGCCTCTACATCCAATATACTATCAATAGGTTGTTGATCGACAAATGAGCTCGAGTAACATAAAATTGGAACTTGTTATTATCCTACATCTTAAAAGAAAACTAGCCCAATCTAGATGGTAATATTTGATTCAATTTCCTACAAAAGATAAAGTTTACATGATAGCTTGTGGTCTTCTGCTTTATATAATCATTAATTTCACATCCTAAAAATTATCTGATAATTAGCAAAGAATTAAGTAAAACTTATTTTAATTCAATTTAATTGCTGATTTCTAAACTTCACCTTCATTCCGCATCAAGGTTCAAACAATAATACTAATGGAAGTAGCAGAAGCAACAACAACAACAATAAATTAACCCAGACATCTTCTCAACAAGTCACCTTCTGAAAAAGACGTCGCACTCACAGCTTTAGATATTATCTAGGCAGCTCGAACAATAATACAAATGAAAGTAGTGGCAGCAACAACTACAATTCGCTCAAGTATCGTCTTAATGAATCACCTTCTATCTGCAGTATGTGTACTTTATGACAGAGAAGCTACACTCACAGCTTTAGGTATTTTCCTAGTAAACATGCGAGCGAGCACATACAGGTTAGTTATCGGAAAATTGACGTCTCTACCTGCATCTATCTATACTCTTTATACATCCCGACTGTCCAGGGCGGACCCACCATAGGCCGAGGGGGAACAACCGCTCCCTTGAGTTTTCGGTTTACTTCTACATAGTATTTCTGATATTTGGAGCCGCTCTTCTGACTTGTCGTAAGGGGGACCACTGTTATGTGATATTTGTTTTTGTTTTTGGCACTCACAAAAATGTGGTTTATGTGATATTTGTTGCTGTAGCCGTTTTACTTGGATATATCTTGTCTCATACATCAGAGGTATATTCACGGTATTTGAGTTTGCACGGATGGTTGAGAATCAGTTCTGTAAAATCAAGAAACGCCGTTCTAATTCAGAAAGAGTGAGTACATGTCCCATCAGTTTCTAATTCAGAAAGAGAGAGTACATGTCCCATCAGTTTCGTGATTTTCTTACCTAGTTTTGTGATTTTCTTACCTTGCAGGTGACTATGGCCCAATTTTCTTGTCAAGATGATAGGTTAGCCGAGAGACGTCATCAGTTGTCACATTCTTATCTCGCAGGAGACTATGTCACATTCTTCATGTCACTAGATCTTTTTCTTTTTTCTTACGTTGGCAGAAGCTATGCTTAGGAGTTTGTTTTTTATTAATGGGATTCTCTCTTCTGTTCTTCTTGGTGAGTCTCCTTATCATAGACTTTATGATTATCCTCCTAACGACTTACTTCGTGTGTCTGGATGCACTCTTTTTGTTCTGTTACCATTGACAGAGCGAAACAAGTTATCATCTCGTACTACTACATGTGTTTTCTTGGATATAGTTTTCAGCATAAAGCTATAGATGTAATCCAGTTGCTAGACCCTTAGCATATCTTGTCATGTAACCCTTCTAGAGAATATTCCCTACTATGTCTTGTAATGTCCTTTAGTTCCATTATCACCATCCATGTCAAAGGAGCTTGTTTTTCTTAACATTGAGTCCTCCCATCCTTCATCTTCTGATTTTCTCTGTTTCAGCAGCTCCACCTGCTCCCCTTTCTCCATTTGTCCCACCGGCTCGTCCTCCAATTAACCAGGTATATCAGTGCTACATAGATTATGGCCATACGGGCCTACGACCTTATTTCTTTATGATGATCTATAGACTATGGTCATACGGCCCTACGACCTTATTTCTTTATGATCTATAGACTATGGTCATACGGCCTTTAGACTTCCTCTATATAATGTTGTCTTTTATCATGATATCCTTTTTTTAGTAGACTGAGATACAGAACTAATAGGTGAATATAGACTTGATCGCATAGTTACACCAACCTATAGTCAGCTTTGACCGCCCTACAGTGAGCAGGGGTTCACTGTATAACGTAGCTTGTCTGCTGCCACATGGTCGGTTTCCGTTTTCTTGGAGCATAACTTGACACAAATTATAGAGCACGTCATACATTAGAAATCACAAGGACTTCCAGTCATCCCAACTCTGCCAAATTTCCAAAACAACTAGATGTTATCTCACTATTACCAAATCATACTCTGTAAACCCCCTATATTTTTGCGATATATTTTTTTGTATTTATTTTTATTTAATTTGAATAATTATGGCATATATATACCGAGTATATATATATACTATATGCGTATATATAGTTTTGTTTTATATCCATACTTGAATATGAGGTTTTATTCGGATAATCGTATATGTATGAATATATAAATAATCTATCTATATAATTTAGTATTTCATGTTTTCCGAACTTTCAAAATATTAATTTCATTTAATTTTCGTACCTAGAAAATAAATTGTCTTAGAATTTTTATAAAAGAAAATCATAATTATTTTGAAGCATGATTATATTTAAAATAAGATTTTGATTTATGTAAATATATTTAAAAAAAATTTGATAAGTATCAAATATAATTTAAATAATTTTGATAATATTAACTATTACTTTAAAGCTATGATTGTAATCAAATATTAATTAAGATTAGATTGATTTAGTTTTTGAAATTTGTTTAATTTAAATTTATGTAAAGTTTTATCTAATGGTGTTTCTAGGATTCCCGATCCTTATCTAATTAGGAGGTTCCCCAACCTATTTAAGGAGAGCTTCCACATTGTTTTGTCCCAAAAATCCACTAATCCCAAACCATCATTGAACCACCATAGACATAACCAAATTCGTGTTCCCGTATCCGTGTCCACCATCCTCGTGTCAGCCGTGCCGGCTCCGGGTCCGGCTCCGGGTGTCTTTCCACTATCCCATGTCCACAATACATATACAAGCACCTCGTCTCCTCCGTGTCTAACACATCGGACACGGTTCCACCTACAGAGTCAGAAACCCAACACATCCAATCCTCGACACATCCTCTTCGTGTCCGACCACCAAGACACGATCACAGACCCCAAAAAGCAAAAGAAAAACACTAAACCTAATTTTTGGCCGTCAGCAACGACCACCACCATCCCAGAACTGGTGCCACAGCGAGCGCCACCATCACCACCTGCCTCTACTGCCATCTCCAAAACTACCACGACCATCATCACCATCGGCTTCAGCATTCGCCACCATCATCGACCCTACCTCTCCATCGCAGTGTCCTCGACCGCCTACCCCCACTCTAGCGGACACCACCAGTCACCCAAGCCACCCACGCTCGAGCTCTGCCTAGCACCTACTGCTGTGCCATTTCCAGCACCGACAAGTAGAGTCCCGACGACCCCCACACCTTCAGCCGACGCACCTCCCAGATCGCCTCGTCGTAGTCGCCAGATTGCCGCTCCCTGGTCGATCGTACGGCTCTAACAACTCCAGCAGTCGAGCGCCAAATCCTGGCAGCCACGGTTCCTCGTCCCACGGACCACCGCCGCAGCACCTTGTAACATTCGCGTCGTGGCCGAGCTGTACTCTGCCGCAAGCAGCCTAGGTGAGCTTTCCCCCCTTTCTTCCTCTCCCTCTAGATCTCTTTCTCACTCTCTCCCTCTACGTCGATTTCTCTCTCTATACTTTGTTCTCTCTCTTCCTCTCTCTCTCTCTCGTTCTCACTCTCACACCCTCTGTATGGATTAGAATTCTAGGAAGAAGTAATTTTAATCTATTAATATTATTATTACTATATTATTATTATTATATATAAGTTATGTACAAAGTAATAAATTGAAATTGTTACCATATTCCTACTATTATATAGTTATTATTATTGTCGTTATTATTAATTGTTTTATTATTTTTATTATTATTGTTATTATTATATAAAAATACTTATATAATATTTTCTATAATTATATTGTGAAAAAATATATATAGTTTGACAAAATTATATCATAAAATATTATTATATTATTTTGTAGGAATTTAAATAAAGTTTTTGATCTAAAAATTTTATAGTTTGACAAAATTAGAATTTTTTACTCTAAAATGATTTTCTAGAATTTCAAGTATTTACCTAAAAACTATTTTGATTAATAAAATATAATAAATATTTTTCCAAAATAGTTATAATATTTATTTATGCAAATTCCTTCGATTACTGAGTCTTGATCATGACTACCCGTACGTTTCCTATTTCCTGCGAATCTGGACTTCTTCATATCGATCTTGACTATTGTACTAATCGGAATATTGTCGGATCAACACACCACCACCAGGCAAGTATACCTAGCCATGATTCTGAATTTGTATATTTATTCAGCATGTTGCATTATTATATTTATTTACTTATTTATAAAATTATTAAATACTTGCGTCTAAGTCACATTTGGGTGCGGATGAATGTGTTAGTCATGTTCTCTTTAGTTTTGCACATTGACCTAGAGTTAACGAACTGTCCTTTATTTGTGAAGCATTCATTGACCTTGACACGTGTGCCACAAGTCGCGAGCCGCATGTAGATTCCGACTTACGTATCGATTGGTCATCAGTGCGTACAGGCCGTACGATAGGCGATAACTACCAATAGATATACATTATTAGAAGACTTCGTGGTTATTAGGGATAAACAGTGTCGTGGAGACGATTGATGTTTGTGTGTTGTGGAGACGACGCATGTATAGTACCACAGGGAGGAAGGGGAGAGCTATTAGCGTAGGGGCTGCTATTTATTTTTACACATATACACACACTCACACACACTTATGGGCCGATAGTGACTCGGATGAGCGCTACTTGTGGCCACTCATTTTATGCTCTCTGCTGATCCTAAAGCCCCTGAGTGGAACGTTGTCCTCAAAGTGCATACTCACATAGACGGTTAAGAAGTTCTATAGTGTTGTATTTACCTATTCAGTTATTATTGGCATGTTATTATGTATCTTGTTACGTCCCCCCTAAGTAGAACGTTATCCTCAAAGTGCATACTCACATAGATGGTTAGGAAGTCCTATAGTATTGTATTTACCTATTCAGTTATTATTGGCATGTTATTATGTATCTTGTTACGTCCCTCTGAGGACCTGATGATCTCTCCAGGTGTATGATCAAGACATTTTGTAGAAGTACGGGCCAAGACCGGATTCTTCTTTTCAATGACCTTTGGTTGTTATTTGGTTATTTTATGTATTTATCTATTTATCGCTCGGTAGTAGATTTATCTCCACCCAGCTATCATTTTCCTTAAACACGCATACATCAATTCAGTTGATTTATTTTGATTAAGATTTCTTTCGTATCTGTGGATGAGATGTAGTGACCCATAACAGTGATTTATCTTTATTGAGATGTAATTACATTAACTTACGTATGTATACGTGGTGTCCATACATTGGAGTAGCCTACGTATATATACGGCTGACATGTTACGTATTCCTAGTCATACGAATATTGGGACTGGGACGTTACATGTAGTGTCCCGTCCCTACATCGTGCCCCGTTCTCCGTCCACGGGGTACGCGAGAAAGGAACAATGTCGCTATCGATTCGGTCGGGACCGATAGGTCGGGATCGATCGAATCGATCGAACAGGAACGGTTGAATTAAGATCCATTTCCCGCTATGGAATGGCTTCTTCGGAACCAAGTCCCATATTCAGCGGATTGCGCCTCAAGAATTGACTCTGCGGCTGAGTCGGGAGAGACCTCCTGTTGCTCTGTTTTTCACGCCGCTTGTGTTGGTTTTGGCTTTGTTTTCTGAATGCGTTTTCGTGAATATTTTCGATGGTTTTCATGGCTTGCATTTCGAACTCGCATTTCCTATCGAACTTCTTGAATAATACAGTGTTCTAATCGGTTGCTTGTGCGATTTCAGGTAATCGCGTAGGCGACGTCTAGCGCGACCAATAAGTTCTCTCGCCTCAAGCAAACTCAAGGTGAGTGGCTGACATTTCTCTTCTCGACCCCTTCTTAGGTCAATCAATAATGTTTGTTGCGAATGAAAGGATAAATGCAAGGGCACGAACACGATAGAATGAGAAAGTTTTCAAAGAAAATGTAGGTTATATCTTAATAACTAAAAATATGTCTTTGCACGGTCACGGACAACTTGTTGGCAAGGTGAGCGTTTCCCCGTACGGCAACCCGGGGCCACGGGACCGTTGCGGCCGAAAAAGGAAACAGTAATTAACTGTGCTGGGCACGGGTTAGGAGGGAACTTGCAGCAGGGCTCGCTACTCGCGCTGAAAGGACCCTGTCTAACAAAAGCTAGAGGAATCCGCGATGGTTCTGGGAGCCAGTAACCAATCACACGAAATATTGCACTTGGTATGAAAATGATAACAATTGACAGGAAAGAACATGGTAAGTTTTATAAGACGCGACGCGGTCCGCCGTGGGTAAGTTCCAACGTAATTTACATTATGCTTATCATATGCTTGTTTGAAATTCATTAGGATGGTTAGAAACATTCATACACTAAGTCATATAAACTCTTCAACCAAATGAGAGCTTGGAACTTAAATAGCCACGCACCAGTACAAAGTGTAATGTACTGATCCTCGCTCTCCATGCAGGTACCCCGAACCACGAAGGACGTGCCACTTAAAGCTCAAGGTGGCACGAACACTTTTGAAGTCTCGTCCGTGTGTTGAAGGCTTGTTTCTGAATTCTTTTGAAGACTCCGCACTCAGTACAAAGAAGAAAAGATGACGACTCGTCTTCCCTCGATAGCAGGTGGAAAGTATAATTGTTTTGCTTGTAAAAAAGGATGTAATGTATGAAACGACTATCTCATCAGCGTTTATTTTGTAATCGAGTCATGTTGTAGCCCGTGCGGCAATGATTGTAATGGAGTCAATGTAAATGAAGTTTTATTATCAATGAAAAGTCTACTTCTATTTCAAATGTGTCAATCAATTTCTCTGCGTACTCTAACTTGATGTTGTGTTTCGGATAACCTTATGACTATGCCTTGTGCGATCGCAACTTAGGTTCGCACGGCATCACACCCGGGGAACGACTATCGATTCTACGGAATCGGGGCGTGACATTATATACTCCTCTAGAGACCTTCAAACTAAAGCAAAAATCATAGGGAGTGGGTGGGGGAGCAAAACAGAAAGGCTAATTTGCACTTATATACCATCATAAATCCAGTTTTTGCAACTCGCTAACTTAAGCTATTTTTATTACCAAATCGCACAATGAACTTTCATAAACTTGCACTTAACTACCATCTGTCAAACATTTGTCACATTTAACATGTCACAGGCAAGGCACATGACTAATTTTGGACCATTTGTCCTTGAATGAAAAGGAAAATCCCAAAACTTGCCTTTCTCCTTCCTTAGCTTCTTCTCCTGTCCTCTCTCGTTCTCTATGGCCTGTTCCAAATTAAAGCAGTCAAAGAAGTTCGTACCAGCTTCTATATTTACACGAATAGAAACAATCAAATAATTGACAACTAAGAATCTAAACAGATGGTGGCAACCCAAAAGACTTGAAACAATAGAACATTAGGATGACTATACATTGAGGAACAAAAATGCTTATAGAAATTTATGAAATGTGAAGAAAAAAAATATGAAGATGAACAAAGGCACTTATAGGAGATATGTGACAAACAAGGAAGGAAGTGAGCTCTGCACATCGAGTCCCTGAATCATATATCATATATGAAGTTCCTTGAAGCAAGTCAAGTAACAACAACAACCCATATATAACCCTGCTAATGAACTTAGCTATGCTAGTAATCGAAGAAATATTTCCAGTTAACTAGATTGATATGTCCCTTAGTGCAAGGGGTTAGAATATGAAACATGTGAAACTATAATAACAGCCATACACATCAATTTGCGCATTATAGGTATTGGTCGGTGTCGGACCCTTTCTATGAGTATCGGGATGGGCGGTATCAACAGTATTGGCGGTTTCAGCTCGGAGTATCGAATTTTTTGGTATCGGAAAGAAATAATTATTAAAACTTGAGAAAAAAATATTGTACACATTAGGCATAATTTTACGTGTTTCCTGTAATATGTAAGTTTTCTTCTTTTACATGCTTTTACAACCTTACTATAATTCCAGCCTTTTACACCCTTGTTTATTGGTCTTTTTCGTTCAATATGTTTTTGCCGAATTCACCGGAAAAGAGACCCTCAATGTTGGTATTGGTCAGTATTTGTATCAGTCGGTATCAAATCGGGACATGTCAAACCGTATCAGTATCGGCCATATTGGATTGATATCGGTCGATAATGCAAACTATAATACACATACAATGGGTGAAGCAATCATATAAGCTCTAGAACTTTTTATAAGGAAAATAAACATCTTGAAAATAAACATCTTTAAGTTTCTTCTCCAGCCCTGTTTGACTCCTGAATTAGAAAGTTAGGACTTGGGGGGGGGAGAGAGAGAGAGAGAGAGTAGTCTTGTAGTAGTGTTAGCGAGGAGCCTCACTATTCAAAGCAATTTTCAAATTTAAGATGATATGAATTGGATCATGGTGGTGATCTAGAACGGATTTATGTAATTTTTATCAAGAAGGGAATATTAGAGGAAGTAAAGGAGAAGGAAAATGGAATTAGAAAGAGGAGTCTTGTAGTATTGCAGCGAGGAGAGAGGAGAGACAAGGCTATTTGAAGAAATTTCCAATTTAAGATGGTATGTGGATCATATTGGCAATGCAGAACAGGTTCAGAACACCGAAAGTGACTGTCCTTGGTTTAGAATTCAGAGCATTTGTTTCTACTTTAGATTAGTAGAGTAAGTAATTATGTGAGATAAAGAAAATCTATAGATATACTTGATCCTTAAAGCAAATTATTTAATCAGACACAATAAACCACCACGAAATGCCAGCATATATAGGACAAATAAAATAAATAATACTCTTATGAAAATTCTTATGCAGTGTAAACTTACGTTGATTGAAGCATGGTAAAGCACTATCTTCGTTGTAAGTCTTCGTATATGTATCAAGCCTAGAGCACCAACCTTGGAAATCCTGCAAATGGTTGACACAAATTCACTAGAGGATGTTAAGTATTTTCCTAAACACCAGTTTCTTCAAAGCTAAATCACACCATATTCTATTTTCCACAAAATAGAAAGCAACCAATTCATCAGCAAAAAGTCTCATTAGGCCAACATAACCCCTAGGAAACAGGGATGCTCCAAAATCTTATCGTGTCGCATCATGTCGAACATGTATTGGACATGACGCAGCCACTAAAAAATACACTAGTGTATAAAAATCAATGTCGTCTGTCATACGGTACTCCTATAGGCCATTGAATATTATGCCACAAACCCAAAAAAGATATCGAGTTTACAACCCCCCAGCACATGCACTACCATATGTACCTAATTTGATAAAGATAATAACCGCAAATTTTCACCCAAGAAACGAAAGCTCCTCAAGAAGAAAATATATATAATTATTTATACAGGGGTAAGGAAATGTGACTAGGAAGCACAGACATCCCTAAATTCAGTTGTCGTCTATGGGGCACGACACGAACACTCCAGAAAAACTAAGGCACACCAAAATCAACGTGTACATATCGTGTCTTACCCATCCTTGCAAGATAGTCCATTGGAGTTGTGCTCCAAGATATTCTACTATGTTGCATGGACACGGATACGACATGACACAGTAAGGACACTATGCATCTATTTTGGTGTGTCCTAGCATATTCTCGGGTTGTGTACAAAACGTGCCAGACACGATACGACGTGTCCGTGCTTCCTAGGCTAGGTGTAGAAGTGATAGGTGATGCAAATAACTGGTGAGAAACATAAAAAAGGAAGGTCATGCCTGAAAATTTCTATATTCCGCCGCCAAATCATTTTAATCAATGAACTGAAGCACTTGATAAACCCAAATCTCCCCCAAAGAAAACGAATCACCTAAAAAAAATATTTTAGAGAGCAGATTATACCATCTTGAAGCCTAGTAAATAGCTCCAATCGCCACTCCTTCAGCTCCTGCCCATGAAATTTACACCAAAATAATCAAATTCTTGAAAGAAAAATAAATAAAATTGCGGATGGAATGGTGAAACAAAACCCTAAAATATTCTGATCATCTCGACCTCTTCTAGAATCAACCGATTACCATCGTACTTCTGCAATTAAAAGGAAAGAAAAATATTTCCGATCAGCATTCATAAGAGCTAAAATTCTAAATTTTACAAGCGGATGGATGACTGTCGGGAGCGTCGGTGATGGAGTTACTTCTAGATCCGCCATTGGAGACCGAGCGAGAAATTTTAGGGTTAGGGTTTCGAGAGTGGGAATGGAGAAACGGAAGTGTGATGATTTCAAAAAAAAAAGCGAAAATGACGGATAGAAAATATGCAGTTCAAAAGAGTTAATTAGTTGTACCTCTATCGTTTGTACGCATTTTTGTAACTGTCACCGTTGTTTTAAAAATAAAAAACACCCCCTTGATTTAAAGAGTTAATTAGTTGTACCCTCTGGTGCATAGAAAAAAAGTGAGTAAAAAATTAAGCACCCAGGAGGGTGTTCTTTGTTTTTAAAACAACGGAGACAGTTACCAAAATGCATACAAACCATAGGGGGTACAACTAATTAACTCAGTTCAAAACTTCAAGGATTTTTCTAAGGGCGCCACACTTTTTTACTTGGGGGCAGCCTTACTTGGGGGCAGCCCAAGCAGGTGGAACTTTTGCTGGGGGGGCACCCACAATTTGCTTGGGGGCAGCCCAAAAATTAGGGTAGAGGGAGGGGGGTGAGCGGAGGAGGGGTGGTCAGCGCAGGGGTGGTCGGGCGGCGCAGGGGTGGCACCCCTCGCTGGCTGCGGATCACCGCCTGGTCGAGGCGCGGTACACGGAGGAGCCCGTCACCGGCGGTCGCAACTTCGAAAAAATTGAAGGGATGCGCAGGCTGAGAGAGTCGGAGAGGGAAGTCGTAGGACGCGGCGGGCGGTTCGACCAGGCGCAGCGCGGAAGGGTGCGCGCGACAGCAATGGTCGGGAGGGCGCGCGGGGGGAGGAAGGTCAGGGCGCTACGCTCGCACGAGTTCGGCCGAGGACGGCCGGGGAGAAGGGGTCGTGGCTCTGGGTGATGGTGTCGATTGATGACGTGGCTTGGGTGCCTGGTCGGAGCGGAGGGAGAAGGATGAGGAGGGGTGGAACGCGTACAGTTTGGTGTCTTCGTCGACGCGTCCTCCTTTATGTTAGGACTGCCAACAAGTTGGCAGTCCTCCTTTATGTGAGGACTGCCAACTTGCTGGCAATCCTAGGACTGCCACTACGTTGACAGTCCCACTTGCTGGAGAAAATTGGGTTGTTCCCAAGTAAAAAAAAATGGGTGGCAAACTTGTAATTTTTTGAACATTTTTGGGATGTCCCCAAGTAAAAAGTGTGGTGCCCTTAGAAAAAGTCAACTTCAGTAGCATCTTCCGTGCGGATTATAGGGTTCGGATCCAAATTCGATAACACCCGCATATAGATCTACTATTGTGGGATCTGGTAGGATCCGAACCCGGATTTAGTTTTGGAAAAGTCTTGCCGGACCGAAAGAGAGAAACGAAAAAACAAACCGCGCGACACGTGTCAGCACGTGATTGGACCAGAAAACAAAAACAAAAAACACTCTTGCCCCCCCCCCTAACTCCGGCCAATGGGAAACCGACACGTGGCGTCGGTTCACGTGCGGTTTCTCATTCGGTCTGGGAAGAAGCATTGTTTAGTTTTTGGGTGCGAGAAAAATTAAAATGGTTTCCCTCGCTATATAAAAAAAAAATAATAATAAAGACTGAAAACTTTATAGGAAGAATAACACCATCAAGTCTTTGACTCACGAATAACACCACTAGGTCTTGGACTCATGTCCCTTTCAAGGGCCGAGCCATTGTTGGGGTGGGCTACAGTCCAACAAATGGTGAGAATAAATTTTTGGAATCGCAAAGGTGTAGTTGTGGAAGGTGGCTGTCACGAGCAGGATACCAAGTAAACCTTATGGGGATAATGTGAACGAACGACTTCACCTCCTCGACACGGTGGACTGTCGATAGACTCCACGGTTGTGGCTTGCCTAATTATGTTACGTCGTCATCGGTTATTATTGCAGCCTTGTCTAGAAATATTTTAGTTATTAATTGGTTTTCTGTTAGGGAACGTTTGGTATGCGAAATATTATATAACCAAAAAATTTTTATTCCCGGAAATTAAATTCCAAGGAATTAAATTTTCTGGAAAATTACATTCCCATGTTTGGTGACAATATAAATATTTCCGGAAAAAAATAATAAATAATAATAACGAAAAAAAATGAACAAATATAAAAAAAATCGATAAAAACGACAAAAAAATCGGTAAAAATGACAAAATGACAAAAACGATGAAAAACAACAAAAAATCGGTTAAAACGACAAAAATGACAAAAAAAGACAAAAAATGTATAAACGACAAAAAATAACAAAAATGGTAAAAACGACAAAAATAACCAAACACGACAAAAACGACATAAAATCGGTAAAAACGAAAAAAACCAAAATGCGGCAAAAAATCGGTTAAAACGACAAAAAATCGGTTAAAAAGCGACAAAAATGAAAAAAAAAGACATAAAATCAGTAAAAATGACCAAAAAAACGACAAAAAACGACTAAAAATTGGTAAAAAACAATGAAAAAGGACGAAAAAATCGCTTAAAACGACAAAAAAAGACAAAAAGGACAAAAAATGGATAAAAACGACAAAAATAATCAAAAAGTGACAAAAAATGGGTAAAACGACAAAAAAGACAAAAAAGTGATAAAAACGACAAAAAAGAAAAAAAATGTTCAAAACTAATCAAATTGATCAAAAAAGAAGAAAAAATACCTACATATTCTCAAGGGATAGAATTTCTATGTTTTGTGGGTAAACTATTTATCCGGATATTTATAATTTACAAAAATATATTTTTTATAAGCCAAACAAACATGATAATAGATTCTCATCTTAAATTTTTCCCAAAAAAAATATATATATATATACCGTGTACCAAACGCCCCAGAGAATTGACTGGTTCACATAATAATAGTTACCAACTTGAAGTCGGTAGCACAATATGTACTTTTACCCAAGTTGATTGGTGTGAAGAAGTATGTCAGCAGTAGAAATGTTCCAGCTCCTCCACCACCTGTGTAAGCCTCGTCAGCGGAGTCACTCCCGGCTTCTACGTGATATAGAGTAGAGAGGGTAGCCTATCACGAACGCGATCACGGACATGATATGGAATATGGATACCAAATCTCTAGTCCTACCCAATGCGGTAAACTAAAATCTATGACGTTTTAATATTAGCCCAGGGTAATCCCTTTACGTAAAAGGCATGAGCGAAAACAAATTTTGCTAAGTGAGTCGTTCTGTCGAATTGTGTGGGCATTATCATTTGAAAATATTACCAAGTGTTGTATATATATAAAAAAATATCCTAATTGTTTTACCTCCCAAATTTTGGGGACACATACATGGTTGTTCGATCTGCCCTGGGTTAGAGCCGGTCCTGTCACCTCTCTCTCTCTCTCTCTCTATATATATATATATATATATATATATATATATATATATATATATATATATATATATATATATATATGGTTTTGTTTTCATATCATATTTTTACCAGTCGTATATATTCATGAATAAGGAAAATATTAAAGGAAAACCTATCTTATTTTGTTGTAGATCCCTAACTAATGGTACTAGCTTTTAAGTGATCTTTGGTATGTTAGCCGTAATCCTTATTATCTCATTTGCAAATAAAAACTTCAAAAATGATTATCGAACCGAAGGGGATGAGGTGGGGGGGGGGGGGGGGGGGGGGGGGGGGGGGGGGGGGGGGGGGGGGGGGGGTGCTGCGCCATGGATCGCGCTGACGTGGTCCTCCCTATTGGCTCCGACTGTCCTATTAGTACCGGATCCGCTTCTCCCATGAAAAATCGGCCACGCCGGCATGGTCCCTCTCCCCCTCGATTCAAGAAGCAAATCTGTAAAAACTTAGGGGGGCGTTTTGGTTCACTGTAATGTAATCGTAATCGTAATGGAATTGAATTTGTAATGTAATTGGATTTGTAATGTAATGGAATTACAATTACATTACCATGTTTGGTTGGAACATGTAATTAAACCATGCAATGTAATACCAATTACATTCAAGTGTTTGGTTTAACAGGTAATGTAATTGAATAATATTAATTATTTGTGTTATTTTGACAAATATACCCTTAATATTTATATGTATATTTTTTTGGCCAAAATTTACTACTTTATAGTTAATGAAAAAATATTCGGTAACCAAATAAAATAAAATAGTACATCGTATCATGTAAAAAGTAAAAAAAAAAATATAACATTCATATGGTATCATATAAACTAGAACATTCAATAAACTCCATTCCATCTTAGAAAAAAATATTCGATAACCAAATAAAATAAAACATTACATCGTATCACGTAAGAAAGTAGAAAAAATAACAATGATATAAAATAAATTTCATTCCATCTCAGACAAAAGTTCAAATAGTTATAAACCAGAACATTCATATGGTATCATATAACAAGTGATCAAAATAATATCTCATCGTATCATGTAATTGAAATATCCAGTAATCAAATAAAACACACCAAATCCTACGCAAACTCTAAAAGACTTTTCACCCAAATTTCTCTCTCTTCATCGGAAACACTAAAAAATAAGCTGACTTTGCTAGAATCACAACCGATAAGGAAGTGTGCTATGTGCCTCTATACCATGGTAAGTCCAGATAACTTTTTCAGCTCATCATATTTTTTTTTAATTCTCATTAGCCTCTTGTCACCCTCACTTTTCCCAGTTAGGGGTAAAATGGTAATTTTCCATTTTATAATATTTTGGGAATTTTATTTCATGAATATTATTATTTAATTATTATAGGAGTCGGGTTCGAATTTCATCGCATTCCGAGTTAATTCGGGACCCCGGTGAATTTCGACTTGAGTCATAATTAGCATGTTATTTGACCATGGCCCACCACACTAAACTTTAGGTTTAGGAGTTTGGACTAGTCCCCCATGGTATATTTAGTTTATTTATGATTTTAATTAATTTTAGCAATTTCCAAAACCTATTTTGGATTTAATTGGCATGTAAGCTAGTGTAGGGGCAAACTTGTAAATACAAGTGCCCCTACCAAGACCACCATGGCCGGCCCCTATAGGCACCCCCTCCACCTCTTCTTTCTTCTTCACTAAGTCTTCTTCTCTCTTCATTTCTTTTCTTCCAACTCCTTCTTCTTCCTCCAAATCTTCATTTAGGTATGATATTTAAACTCCCATTTAATTCTCCATTTCATTTATTCTTTCACATAAATTAGAGAGGGGACCATTCTCTACAAGTTGACCCTAGATTTGTTAGGTTCCCCTAAAATCTAGTTTAAGGATTAATTATGGTTTTATTCTTTTTAGAGTGGTATATATATATGTACATATATATATATATATATATATATATATATATATATATATATACATGTGTATTTTTGTGTGTGTATTTATATATGTATTTGTGTGTGTGTAGAGGAGAGTGATAGTTGTGTCATGAGAGTGTGTCCATGTGTGGGTGAGAGTGTCTATATATATATAGATACATATGTGTGTGTGTGTCTATATATATATATATATATATATATATATATATATATATATATATATATATGTGTGTAGATATATACATGTGAGTGTGTGGTCATACATATATGTATGTGTGTATGGTGAGTATAGAGAGGAGAAGGGAATGATAATTAGATGTGGTGAGTGATATATATATATTAGAGAATTAGAGAAGGATTTTAGAAGAGATTAGAGGGGTTTTTAGAGTGATTTAGAGAGGGAAATAGAGGGGGAATGATGGAGGATTTGTGGAGGGGAAAGGGGGGAGCACCCACAGCAGCTAGGGGGCTGTTCCCCCCCCCCCCCCCCCCCCCCCCCTAAACAACCCCCTAACAGCAGCAGTAGCAGGCAACAGTAGCAGCAACAATAGGCAAACCCCCCCCCCCCCCCCCCTTTTTAACCCCCTATTCGACCCCGTATATACCCCACTATATACCTATATATATATATATACATATATACCCTATTATTAGCTCTATATAACCCTAATAAACCCACTAGAATAGTCCCCTAAGTTGGTCCTAAGAGGGTGTGAAAAGTGAGAGTTGAATGAGTGAATGAGAGGGTAAAAGGTTAAGTTAGGATTTTGGTTTAAGGGGTGAAATTGAGTTCCGTAATTCGGAACGCGTTGAAACTTGGAGGGAACTTAGGTAATGTGATTTAGATTTTGTGGGTAGGCTTTGGAGTTGAAATCGGGGTTGCGTGTGGGCTTGGGGAGACGGTATCGCACCGCACCATTCCGTATCTTGAAATATTCAAGATAACGGGTAAACGGGCGATTCGGACCGTAAGATGGACTGGATGTCCACTTACCCTAGAAAACTTGGTAGGTAATGGTTGTATAGGCTAGTACCCTACTACCCTAGGAAGCACGGAGTGGAATTCCTAAGGGAAGGCCACTTGGCGTCAAGTTAGAGCAGTTTAAGGGTAAATGTTAAGGGGTAATCGGGTAATTTCGAGATACGGAGTTCGGGTAGTCGGATTGACTTGAAACTTGGGTGGCATGTTGGGTACACCCTACAAATGTCATATTTGAGCCGATTTTGGCTCGGTTGACCCAGAGTTGACTTTTTACCCAAAAGTCAACCGTGAGTCAACACTTTGTCAAGATTTGACCAAATCCAAACCAGAGTTGACCAGTTGACCAAAAGTCAACTGTTGGTCAACATTTGACCAGGTTGACCTAGGGGTTGACCTAGAGTTGACCAGAGTTGACTAGGGTTGACCAGTTGACCAAAAGTCAACTGTATGCCAACTATTGACCCCGTTTGACTTTTTTTGACTTATTTTGACCTGTGATGACTGGTATGACCTAGGGTTGACTTGGTCTGACTTAGATTGACTTGATATAACTTGATTTGACCTAGATTTAACTTGACAGGACTTAGTGTGACTCAGTGAGACCTAGTTTGACCTAGATTGCATATCATTCATTGTGAATCATTCTTAAACTTGTTTAAACCTAAATTACCATGCAATATCTCATCTTTAGGTCTCTGATTATCACTCTGATCATTGATATACCCTACAGCTCAGGACAGCAGGCGAGTACATTCACTGATAGTTTTTATTGTCTTGATATCTGCTATATCCGATTCAGTTGTAGTGTCTTACTCGATTCCAGTCACGATAGTTCACGGACTAGTATATGTTGGATCATGACATGAGATATTGTTCCTGGATTTTCTTGGTATATATGTACATTCCCTGTCTTGTTTCCTGTACTTGTATAGACACCGATTTCCGAGAGGGAGTAGCTATCCTCTTAGGGAATCCCGTGTCATGACGTGTCATGTCCAGGTCCATTATACTACTCGGGGATGGAGAATTATTAGGGGTTATGTGATCAAAGCCCCATGTCACTATTTTGCTTGCGCCACCCTCACCTCACGTAGGGTGTAGCAGATACCTCCATGTCCATGTTATCCAGGTTGGCCGGCATGACTTTTCGTTGAGGTCACCGCGGATTGCCGGGCCAAGTGGATAACCCTACCATGATTCCCTTGTCGATCACATAACGCTCTAATAATTCAAGGCACATTTTATATTTACTTTATCTTATCATATATCATGCTCTGTTCTACATTCAGTATTTTCTCACCATGCTATGATATTCAGTTACTCACATGTTTTACATGCCTCTATGATATACCTTGATTTGGAGACTAAGTTTTGCTCGGGAGAAGGGTTACAACCCCGGTCCTTATTTGGTTTAAGGGTTGTAACTCAGCTTTCGAACAGTTTCCAAGTCTTCATATATCTTTATCTTGTAGTTCATTATACTGTCTCTTATAGAATTTGTCAATTCACATGGAACTGCTGTTAGTGCTTGTACTTGCTCATTTTCCTGACAGGATACCGTTATGATATATTACAGATGACTCCGAGGCAGACTGCTCGACCTATTATGGGCTCGAGCTAGATGGAGTAGTCCAGGACCGTGGCCTTATAGTAGAGCCACTAGACTTTGTTCTCCCAGAGTAGTGTAGATTAGTTGGGTTGCCTGGCCTGCGAGCCAGCTAGTACTTTTCAGACTGTAGTAGTTATATATATTTTCTGTGACTCTGGGATGTTATGTATACCTCTGGACTTGTGTGGATCTTGAACTTATTTCCTGTTTCATCTATCATATTTCCTTTCGTGCTATCTATCCTAGTTTGTTTATGTGATTGAGACTGTATGGCTATGTCACCTCCATTCGGAGTGTATATACTGTACAGGTACCTTTATACTGTTTAGTGTAGTTTTGTAGACAACCTAGACAGCGTTCTACCGCCGATACTGCGGCGTAGGCTGGACGTACCCACGTACTCGTGCCCCTCATAAGGGTGCGGGTCGTGACACCTCTTCTCCCAAAGCCCGACTCAAACGACATGAGGACTCCCGAATCTCACTAGCAATGATATGGGTTGCACTCTGAACCCCTTCAATAAAGATGTTCACATCATCACGCTTCCTCTTTTGCCTTCTTGAGGTCACGTCAGAGTCAAAAACTGAATTAGGAGGGAGTTGGGAATCATTTGAGGATGCGTTGACAGAAATTTGGGAAGTCTTGATCGTATCATTGACCTCTTGATTCTCCAACTCTTCAACCACATCAGCATGAGTCTCTACAAGATTTCCAGTGGCTCGATCTTTTCCAAAGATCATGCTCAACTCATAATAGTATTTGACCAGTGCGTCTCTGAATTTTTTTGCCTCGGGATGACTCTGAAAATAAAACATTAAAATAATCAACAAATAAAATAAGAAGTATTAGTTATGATCTAACATAAATAATGAAATGGAGAGGAAAGATCAAAACTGGTCAAAGACCCATCATTCATGTACATCCAGAGAGTGAAAAAAATTTGAGAACTTTATAGTTCAGTTCCTACAGTACTGTCAGCTCCTTACATTCACACATGAACTAATGAATAGAATAAACATGTAGATAACTAGATAACCTCTCTGATGAAGTTAAGGATTGATAACAAAAACATTCCAATCACCCTTATGTATAAAATGTGACATATATGGCAATGAACAATGATCAATGTATCAAGGCTCTGCAACAATGAGAAAGTCACTACTCAATGTCCAGTATTATTTCATAGCCACCTCATTTTGCTGGACCATTGAGCTAAAAATATTCACATATTTATATCCATATATTTTCTGCAACCCAAAAGCCAAAACAACTTGGATACGAAGTAGTATATGTCGTATAGATACACATATAATTAGTAAAATGTGCTTCAAATACAACTATAAATGAAAACCAGGTAAACTTGCCACATAAGTGCCGGAACCTGGGATTGAAACCAAACTACCAGTAACTATGGCAATGCAACACCAACATTCTCATGTTAATGAACTGATGGATATCAAAGTATATAACACAAGTAGTTTTGGCATTGCATCTATGAGAAATCTGCAGTTATTGCAACCCGTAGTAGTTCAAGTAGCTTACATGATCAAGTATAGCACATCAACTACGCACTTTTCTGGATAATCTACCCATGGAGAACTTGACCACTCATATTGTTATAAAACAATACAGCATGGCATCAATGTGTTTTAAATGTGGACTGGTCCAACTGGACCCTGTAACACAAAGACGGCCATAGATGGATCTTTAGATGGAAAAACTACCATTCCTAAGCTGCATCAAGACCTTGAAGATCTTCAGGTCAAGAAGAAATACCATATCAAGGCCCAACCCTAGGCCATGAAGACCAGGCCACAATAGTATACATGCCAAGGATCCATGTGCACAGTGTCCTATACAGGCCAGATTCAGAGGTGGAGGGCAGTGTCCTATACTCGATGAAGAGATGTCAAAGGCACACAGGTTGACAGTGCCATGGCAGTATCCAATAGGAAATAAAACAAAAATACAACCTTCCCAACAGTAGAAACACAACATTTAACATCAAATAATAGATGGCACTTACCGTCAAATATGCATCCCAAACAGCATTCTCTGCGGTCACCATTTTTGTCTCGGGATCCCTTCCAAAACCATTACAATTTGGGTCCGTCAATAAAGCATGGACAATGTAAAAATTCTCTCTTAAAACCCTCATCCGGGATTCGATATGTGGTTTCTTTTTAATACCCGAACCAGGGAGCTTTTGCTCAAGTTTCTGATGGATTTTGGTCAAGCTACCCGCTTTGAGATATGTGTCGGGCCTGATTTCTCCTTCATTGCGCAACTCTTGAAGAGTTTCAATGAGTTTTAGATCTTGTTCCTTAGTCCACTTGAACATGTTTCTTCTCGGACCCCGATTAGCCATTCCCCTGAAAAACTAAATATGGAAAGATAGATTACACCCTACAATATTTTTTATAAACTGTAAGAAATAGAAAGAAATAAACATCAGAACTAAAAAAGAACAAGTACTATTTCTGAACTAAAAAAATCTGCAAAGGAAGTAATATAGCTCTCACTCTCAAATTGAACCATGGAACTCACAAAATCACAAGGCAATGACTTGCTCCAAGTTTCCAATGAAGTACATTATCAAACTCCAGTCTCCAAAATCAACAGACCCCCAAGTATACGTTCTTATGATAAAGTTCAAACTTGAGGCAGTCAAGAAACCAAAAGAAAGAAGTAATATGTTGCTTACTTACAAACTCAGAGGCAATTGCAAGTGCAAATTTGCAACAAATGGATAGAAGCAAGGCAAACTCAGAGGCAAATTCAGAAGCTTTTGCTTAATGTTAAAAGCACCTACTGTTAGCATTGAAAAACCTGCAACTACTCTACACAGAAAGAGAAGTCCTATGTACACAGAACACAGAAAGTTTACAGAGCAAGGCATGTCTTCATTAGTAGTCCTCCACAAAATTAGCACAATTAGATATCACTACCTCCACAGAAGGATAACATAAAACTAATGACATTTAAAGTTTTCATTCAAAGTTCACAGAGATAATAATAAATCTCATTACAAGGGAAAAAAAAACTCATGACATTCTAAATTGAGTCTTTCATGCGGGTTGTCTATTTGCCATCCAATCATTGTACATTTCTTGTGCTAAATTTGTTCTCCATGTAGTCCATTCATTTGAAGTTTCGATGGTAGTTATAGAATCGCCGACAAAAGGGATATTGTGTTCCAAATCTTCAAAGATACCCGTTTCTATTGGATCTAGTTGCATATCATTTTGCAACTCTCTCCTAACAAAATTGTGTAATAAGCAACATGCCATTATGATTCGAATTTGAGTCTTGACGGGGTAGAACGAAGGACCCCTAAGAATTGCCCATCGACTCTTAAGTACACCAAAACATCTCTCGATCACATCCTAGCTCTTGAATGCTTCATGTTGAAAAACTATCTAGGAGTATTGGGTTGGTGGCCTTCTCTCCACTCATTAAGGTGATAAAGTGTTCCTCAGTACGGAGCTAAAAATCCCTCACAATTTGCATATCCAGCATCCACAAGGTAATATTGACCTACATAAGATAATAATTTTTAAAAATCTTTTGTTAAAAAAGAAGAAAAAGACCAAAAAGGGGGGAGACCTCAAAAGTGACAAAAAAGACCAAAACAAAAAATGACAAAAAAAGGACAAAAAATAAAAAAAGGACTGAAAACAAAAAAAGGACTAAAAAACAAAAAACCGACAAAAAGAGAGCAAAACGACCAAAAATGACAAAAACGACAAAAAAAACAACAAAATAGATGAAAAATGACAAAAACAATAAAAAAAGATAAAAAAAATGATAAACAAGAACAAAAACCGACCCAAAACGATAAAAAGAGCAAAAATGACAAAAAAAAAGACCATAATAAGAATGGATCAAAACGAGCATAAAACGACAAAAAAGATATAAAAAAAACTTGCAAAACGACCAAAAGAAAAAAAAAAAAGAAAAAAAAGACCAAAACAAAAACAAATGCAAAAACATGCAAAAACGTGCAAAACGAGAAAAAGAGCAAAAATAAAAAAAAGAGCAAAAATGAAAAAAAAAAACAAAAAAAAGAGCAAAAATGAAAAAACAAAAACGACACAAAAAGGAGTAAAAAAAAGTCCAAAAAGGACTACAAATGAGAAATACGGAAAAAAATGAGCAACAACGACAAAAACGATAAAAAAATTCAAAAACGACTAAATATGATAAAAAAAAACTGCAAAAATGAGCAAAAATAATAAAAATAAGTGAAAAACGTGCAAATCGACCAAAATCGATAAAAATCGTGCAAAAATGTCAAAATGGCAAAGAGCTTGCAAAATTGATAAAACCGATAAAAATTCGTGCAAAAACATGCAAAATCGACTAAAAATGATAAAAACGTGCAAAAACGACCAAATACGATAAAAAAGGTACAAAAACGGCAAAAAAAATGCAAAATCATCCAAAATAGTAAAAAAAAAATATGTGCAGAAACGGTCAAAACCGCAAAAAAAAGAACAAAATCGACCAAAAACGATAAAAGACGTGCAAAAGCAACCAAAAACAGTAAACAAATATGCAAAAAACGGTCAAAAACATACAAAATAGGCCAAAAAAGATTAAAAAAAGTGCAAAAACTGCACAAAAATGTTCAAAATTGACCAAAAACGATAAAAGAACGTGCAAAAGCGACAAAAAACGATTAAAATTTTTGCAAAAAACGATAAAAAACGTACAAAAATCGACCAAAAAAACGTGCAAAAACGGAAAAAAGTGCAAAATCGACAAAAAATGGTTAAAAACATGCAAAAAGGGCCAAAAGCGAACAAAAACAATAAAAAAGAGTCTAAAAATAGTCAAAAAACGTACAAAAATCGACCAAAAGCAGCAAAAAACTGCAAAAAAATGTTCAAAATATACCAAAAGTGACAAAAACGTACACAATCGACAAAAATGATTAAAAACGTGCAAAAGCGAAAAAAAATGTAAAAAACGTGCCAAAATGACCAAAAATCGAAAAAACAAGGATCCAAAATGAGCAAAAATGACAATAAAACAAACAAAAATGACCAAAAAGGGGGGAAAACGTCAAAAAGGGAACAAAACAACCAAATTACATAGTACCAACATTGTTCTTAAGTTGTAATGCAATCGCGATTACATAGGTTTTATGATGTAATTAATTTTAGAAGAAACTGATGTAATGTAATCAAAATTGTAATCGCGATTACATTACATCTAATTTTTTTTGTCCAACCAAACACCCGAGTTAGATTGACAATGTAATGCCAATTATATTATGTTGTTCAATCATGCAAACCAAATGGGTCCTTTGTCATGGAGGTTCTCATGAACTATTTACTCAGAAATGTAGTTTACGTGGACTTCTTGTCAATGTAAGAACTTGGTATTTATTGAAATAACAAATATAGTCACTGGCTAGTTACATTCTTGCACATGAGCTGTTTGGTTCGCGGGAGTAGAGCAAAGTGAAAATTTTGGAAGTAGAGAGTTTGTGTGCGCATTGCATATACATGTTATGCGTACGCATATTTTATGAGTTCCTTCGTTTGGATGGTTGTTGGAAGTTAGTTGAAAAGTTAAACTTTTGTAGTTATTTCTTTTAGATGGTTGTTGGAAGTTGTAGTTGAGAAGTGACATGATTTTTATTTTTATTTTGTACGGATTAAAAATATGTTATAATAATAATAATAATTTTTTAATAATAATAATAATAATAATAATATTATTATTATTATTATTATTATTATTATCAATTATTATTATTTTTTTTATTATTTTTATTATTATCGATTATTATTATTATTATTATTATTATTATTATTATTATTATTATTATTATTATTATTATTATTATTATTATTATTTTCAGAGTTTCATTTTTTTTCGGAACCCAATGAGAAATTTCAGACACTTCGACCAATTTTTTTCGAAAGTTAAAAATACGAACAATACACTTTTAGAACTATTATTTATAGGAGTTCTGATTTTTTCTTGAAATGACTAACTAATTAACGAAAATTAAACTTTTTTCGAAACTACCAAATAGTGCATAATAGAAGCAATGAATAGTATAAAATAGGAGTTTTGGACGACGGACTTCCGTCAAACAAACACACCCTTAAACATGATGTTGTTAAATATCGATTTGCTCATGAATCCATGATTCCGAAGATTACAAATAGAAAACTATTTACTCAGCAATGTAGAATTTTTTTTTGGGTGCTCACGTGCTCCTCACACGATGACCTAACGGACGGGACACAACTGGGTTATTCGGGGAAAGAAATTACAGACGGATTTTTTAAGAGAAAATTTATGAAATGCCCAAAAATTTAAAAAGTTTTTTGAAAAACCCACCCCAAAATAAACTTTCATCGCGTGCCCAGCATTAACTTAAAAATTAAAAAAAGGGCACGGCATGACCTTTTTGCCCTTCTAATTTATTAAGAATATCAACAAACCCAGCAATTTTTATGAAAAACGGTTCGATTCCAGAAGATACAAAACCAAGAGACTCTTCAAAAAAGTGTTTCTATCGCTCCCTCCTCTTCCATACTCTGCTCGGTTGCGATTTTAGGTCATCTCCTCCAAAAATCTTAGAAATTTCTTACAAGAAATCGCCAGCGAATCTCCATCACAATGTCGCAATCATCAGCAATGGATGTAGACCAAGTTAGAGAAGAAGGAGAAGAAGTAGTTGTTGGAAAGCAAACGAAAGGAGGGAAGAAAGTTAAGAGGGTTGCTCGTAGACGAAATGCTCCAAAAGAAAAAGAAGTGCAAGAAGCAGTAGAAGAACAAGAACAAGAAGTAGCAGGGGAGGAAGAAGAAGATCAAGAAGAAGGGAAGAAAAAAGGTAAAATTTTGAGACCTGTTCATTCTCCGTTTATATTGACGCGGCAAATGAAAATGATCATTCTCCGTCTATAAAATACACGGAGGATGCCCTTTCTGTGTCATTTGAACTAGAAATGGCCATTCTCCGTCTATTTTGAGACAGAGAATGGCATTCTCCGTGTTTAAACACACGGAGAATGGCATTTTCTGTGTTTTTGACCTAAAGAACGAGCATTCTCCGCCTAATATGAGACGGAGAATGTCATTCTCCGTTATAAAAAAGACGGAGAATGACCTTTCTTCTTGCATTAACCTAGAGAAATGAACATTCTCCGTCTTACTGACACGGAGAATGCCATTCTCCGTCTATTTATAACGGAGAATGGCATTCTCTGTCTATTTCGACACGGAGAATGACATTCTCCTTGTATTTTGACCCGGAGAATGAGCATTCTCCGCCTTATTGAGACGGAGAATGTCATTCTCTGGGTCAAAATAAAGGGAGAATGTCATTCCCCGTGTTAATACAAAAGGGAGAATGCCATTCGCCGTCTATTTTAATACGGAGAATGTCATTCTCCGTTTTGTATTAACACGGAGAATGGCATTCTCCCTTTATTTTGATCTAAAGAACGAGCATTCTCCGCCTAATATGAGACGGAGAATGGCATTCTCCGTATTAAAACACGCAGAGAATGGCATTTTCCTTGTATTTTGACCTAAAGAATGAGCATTCTCCGCCTCATATTAGGCGGAGAATGCTCATTCTCCGGGACAAAATAAAGGGAGAATGCCATTCTCCGTGTCAAAATAGACGGAGAATGGCATTCTCCGGGTCAAAAGAGACGGAGAATCACATTCTTCGTCTATTTTGACACGGAGAATGGCATTCTCCCTTTATTTTGATCTAAAGAACGAGCATTCTCCGCCTAATATGAGACGGAGAATGGCATTCTCCGTATTAAAACACGCGGAGAATGGCATTCTCCTTGTATTTTGACCTAAAGAATGAGCATTCTCCGCCTTATTGAGACGGAGAATGTCATTCTCTGGGTCAAAATAAAGGGAGAATGCCATTCCCCGTGTTAATACAAAACGGAGAATGACATTCTCCGTCTCTTTTAAAACGGAGAATCACATTTTCCGTCTATTTTGACACGGAGAATGGCATTCTCCCTTTATTTTGATCTAAAGAACGAGCATTCTCCGTCTAATATGAGATGGAGAATGGCATTCTCCGTCTTACTGAGACGGAGAATGCTCATTCTCCGGGACAAAATAAAGGGAGAATGCCATTCTCCTTGTATTTTGACCTAGAGAATGAGCATTCTCCGTCTTTCTGAAGCGGAGAATGAGCATTCTCCGTCTTGCTAACGCGGAGAATGGCATTCTCCGTTTTAAAACACGCGGAGAATGCCATTCCCCGTGTTAATACAAAACGGAGAATGCCATTCTCCGTGTCAAAATAGACGGAGAATGATATTCTCCGTCTATTTTGACACGGAGAATGGCATTCTCCGTGTGAATACAAAACGGAGAATGCTCATTCTCCGTCTCACTACTAGAAATAATCCATTATACGACAACCTTAAAATACCGTTAATAATAAAATTGTTGCCACAAAAACACAATATGGCAACAATTTGAAGTTGCCATAGCGTGCCGTAAAAGGTTGCGTCAGTATTGCTTATTTACGACATCTTCCAATTATTGCCTTATAAGGGAACTAATTTACGGCAATTAATTGTTGCCTTATAAGAAATCTTTTTGTTGCCTTTAAAGATTATTATTAATGACAATATTTAGTTGCCGTAATTTCAAACAATATATGGCAATATATTATTGTCATATATCATCAGTCCATAAATGGCAAGATTATGTTGCAAAATATTGTATTTATTTTAATGGCAATATTTTGTTGTCGTAAAATACTAGTATTATATGGCATTATATATTGCCATATATTGCAATCCCATATGGCAGTTCTCCGTTAGGCATGTCTTTATTATCATGTTTGAGAACGTAAGGCAACTGCCGGATTCCATATTTGAAAAATTAATTTTTACTATTTATTGCCATGATCGACAAAATGTGACAATTAATAAATGCCAATATTTGAAATATCAACTAAATTCAATTGCCAAAATTTTAGTTCATTAACCAAATATTAAATATAAATAATAATTCAATTTGTACACTTCAAATAAAAAAATAACTTCTAATTAAATATGGTAGATTCAGTACTACATCATTAATATTTCATAAAACCAACTACGCCAGGAATCCATACTTATCATATCCAACATTATGAGGCACAATTCCCTCTTTTATATGAGGTCCAAAATTCAAATAGGTACTTGACACCCCTAACTTAAACTTAAATTTGTTGCCTCCTTGTTCCCTCCATATATATAATATGTCTGCAAAGATTTCTTTGATAGTTGTGGTGCGTCAATTCACAGCTAAACAATCTTTATATGCCCTGGTATGGATAAACAATAAAATTAGCCTATAGACCAAAAAATGTTAATAAAAAAATTATATTTTAAGGTAGTGCAAATTCCTATGTTTTATATGAATGGTTACAACAGATGAAACTTGTATAAATATTTTATTTTAAGGATAAAAACTAATAAAAATAATCTATTTACAACCAAACTCATTCATTGGCCTAAAACTGTTCTATTTGCAATGACAACAATTATAAAAATATGTTTGTGAAATATATACAATTTTATCATTATAAATATTTTCAAGTTTATTCTCATGCATGCATATATGGTTCTCAACTTTCCATAGATGGTTGTAAAAAAAATCTTCCATAGATTAATTAAAAGAATATTATGTGCATATATGCTTCTCAGCCTTCCATAGATGGTTCTAAAACAATCTTCCATAGATAATTAAAATAATATTACATGCATATATGGTTTTCGACCTTCCGCGGGTGGCTGTAAAAAAAATCTTCCATAGATAATTAAAATAATATTCTATGGATATATGGTTCTCAACCTTCCAAAGATGGCTCTAAAAAAATCTTCCATAGATAATTAAAAGAATATTATATGCATATATGGTTCTCAACCTTTAATATATGACTGTAAAAAAAAATCTTAACCTTCCATAGATAATTAAAAGAATATTCTGATTCTAGTGAATCGAATCCTAAACAAAGAAAATATTTATTTTGTATTCATGAATATATGGTAAAATATTCAATAGTATATTGTAGAACTATTAGGATGATAATCAAGTCAAAAACAAACCTAATTAATATTTAGAAAAATATTTACAAACTCATTATCAAATAATTTATCAAATCTTATTTCCTCTAGATCTTTTTAGAAGAAGTGATAATAGAAGATTTGAAGGTTCAGGGTCCATGAGTAATGTAGAAAACTAAGGAAAAAAATTTCATCGTGTGTTCCGGAGTAATTTAGTTGGAAAAAAATTTCACAATTTGATCAAACGCATTTATTAACAAAAAATTAGAACACAAAATAAAGCAACATTTTAAATAATTATCCATACCGATCAGTCGTCGATCACTCGGACTCGATGGCAGCAGAGACCTTCTACTAGAGGCGCTCAGAACCCAAAATCCAAAACTTCTCATTCCCAAAAGAAATCCACAATGAAAGAAGCAAAAAAATAACAAAATAGAAATAGAGGTTAAAGAAATACCTAGATTTAAGAAGGGGAAGAGAGATCTAGGTTGAAGGGGTAAAGAGAACCAAAGTTTAAAAAGAGACCAAGATTGAGAGAGAATAGGAATTAGGATTTGGCAAAATAATAAAGGAGGGAAAATATTTCAACTTTTTATGTTCCCACCGGTCTTATGTATAGACACGAATTTTTTTATTCTTATTAAACCACAAAAAAGTTTCCATAAGTAAACAAATAAAATATTGCCATATTTATTTTGTTCATGGAGGAAAAATATATTACATATTTTGGGGCAACATTTTTTTCCGTAAACTAATTATTTTATGGCAATGTAAAATATTGCCATATTTGATTGTAATATATTATGTCACAAATCCAGCTTGCCATAATATATTATGATCAAATATGGCACGCGTTATTGTTGCCATAAACGTTTCCATTAAATATGGCATGCGTCCTTATTGCCATATAAAGTGTGACAATTATAGGCAACATTATTTGTTGCCATAAACAAACTTGTGTATTAAGCCAATATTAATGTTGCCGTATTATGACTATGTTATATGGCAGCATTTTATGTTGCCGTAAGACGTTGCCGTAAAATATGCTTTTTCTTGTAGTGTCTATTTTGACACGGAGAATGACATTCTCCGTCTAATATTAGACGGAGAATGGCTTTCTCCTTATTATAATAAAGAAGAATGTTGACGTAAACCTAATTGTTGTTGTTTTAGGAAAAAAACTGTCAGGAACAGAGAAGAAAAACTTTTTCGTGCAACATTCACCCCAATACTCTCTCTCATGGATGAGGTGAAGGAAAAGTTTCGCCATTTGCCTGAAGCAGTTGTTGAAAGCTTGAAGAATGTAGGATTCTACAACTTCGTAGATGTATTCTACAGAACTAAGGTGAAAAAATCAGAACTGTCTAAAGTCACCCAAGGTCTGGAGAACTTGATGGGGACTTATTTGGAAGAAGATGGAATTGGATATTTCCAATTGAGCAGCAGTGTCAAGGTAGCACCAACTGCTGATGAGATGGCAACCATTTTCGGTCTGCCAATGAATGATGACACTGAAGTTGATGAAAAGTATTTGAAGATCATCACTGAAAAGCAGAAGACCCCCCCCACCAGCAGACTCATTCAGCATGTGTACAGAACACTTCACAAGATTGCTGAAAAATTCCAAGGGCAAAAATGCTGAAGTCTCAAACACAGAAGTTAGGAAAAGGATATTAGAGCTGCTGGGGGGCAAAAATGCAAGTCCTGATGAATTGGCCAAGTTAATAGTATTCAACTTGTGCCAAACAGCATTCTTCACCAGAATGGGGGGGTCGAACTTGCCATACAAGTTCTTCGCACTGGTGGAGAGCACAGATGTTATAAAAAGCATCTGTTGGCCTCGGATTATACTGGGGTACGTCATGGACAGCATAAAGAGGGCTGTCACAAAATCTGAAGATGGTGATGTTGATATATCGTACAAGAAGATTGAAGGTTGTACGATATACTTCTTGTATTGGTTTGCAGAGCACAGTCGACTGATAGAGAGGAAGTGCAAACCAACAGTCGCATCTCCGAGATTCTATACATGGGATGGGAATAGAATCTCGATATTCCTAAAAAATGAATATCAAGGTGCTCAAATGGATTCGGATTTGATATTCAAGGATCTTGTTGCATTGAATGTTGATGAACTTGAAGAAGTCCCAGCAGAGCAGCAATGTATAGAAGGTGGAGATAATTCTGTTGATGAAGAAGAACCAGCAACAGCACCAGCACCCTCTACAGCTGACAATGTAGATATGTTGCGTGTCTTGCAGGAGAAATCTCAGCTTATCGCTGAGAATGAGCAACTCCAGGAAAGAGCCCAGCAACTAGCGTGTAAGCTCTCTAAAATTTAATTAGATTTAATTAGAATTAATTAGAGTAATTGTATTTAATTAGGAATTTAATATAATTAATTATGATTTTCTAGGTTATTAATAATTTCCCACTTTTATTTTTGATTATTATCGACACGTTACCGTGACTTTTAAATTAGGAGCACAAGGCTAGTCATTTTATCCAGACCAACTTGTCATGCGCGATCTACTCGAGACGCTCTAAACCCATGACCTTACTGTCCCACTCAGACACACTCTCTTGTGCTTCATTTTTATCGCACAACTTTTCGGACATTTGACCCAATTTCGATTTACCCCACCGGGTCGCATTTAATTCCAACTTGAATTGGAGACACCGTTTTGACCCAAACTTGTCAACCCAAGATATGGACACGGACCATTTAGAGCCTACTACACGCATGCCACTTTTGTCCCATCAAATTTAGTCCCCATGTATTATTTATTTAACCATGTTTATAAATGGCTAATTTAAGCCTTACTAATTATTGGGACTCATTTGGACCCAATTGGACCCAACCCAACTCAATTGGAACCAACCCAAAACCTCATGACAACTCCCCCACCATCCATACAAAACACCCAACACTAATTTCCTCCTACAACACACACATCACCATTACACCCTCTCATTTCCTTAAACAAATAACACACACACATCACCGTCACCCATCACTATCACATACCCTCTCTTTTCTCTCTCCTAAAACAAACCCCTCCCTCCTTTCAGCCGAACAAGCTCACCCCACCTCCCTTTTTCTAACATGTCACCATCAACTCTCTCTCTCTTCTTTAATTCAAAACACACACACACATCACTATCACTCTTTCTCTCTCCCTATTTTCAACACAAACACACAACTCACCATACTCCACTCTTCCCTCACCTCCCCCATACCCGACCAGCAGCTCCCCCCCTTCTCTTTCAACTCTCTCTCCTCCCTCTCTCACCTCTCGGTTCACTCTCCCACACCCCTACAAAACCGAACACACCACCACCACTCCTCCTTCTTCATCATCAACTCACCACCATCACCCCCTCCTTCATCTACACTTCACCACCTCCTCCTAGTTCGGCCACCACCTCCCCTAGGCCGGCAGCACCACCACCCCCTTCACCATCAACAATCCTTCCTCCATGGTAAACTCCTCCCCCCTCCTTTCTTAAATATTTATGTATGTATATATACATATAAAAAAAAATAAAAATATATATATACATATATATAAATATATATATATATTTTTTTTTTTTTTTTTTTTTTACATATATATAAATATATATATATGTCTACATATATATAAATGTGAATATATAGATGTGTAGTAATTTTTGATATTTAAATGTTTGTATTTTGGGAGGAATATGTTGTAAATAATTTTGTGAATGGAATGGTTATGTTCATGCATATAAATGATCCATGTATATATATAAATAGCCTTATATATATATATATATATATATATATATATATATATATATATATATATATATATATATATACATATGGTTATATAAATAAATGATTCATATATATAAATATATATATATAAATGTGAATGTGTGAGTAATGGTGGTGTTTTCATGGTTTATTGCATGTATAATGCAATGTAGGAATTTTCATAAATATTATTGAAATGAAAACATGCATATACAATATTGTGTATATATATATATATGTATGTATTCTTGTATGTATATACATACGTATATAGATATACTCTTACCCATATAAGTGTAACAATATAGTTTCATACACACAAATTATAATGTATATATATATATATATATACCCCCCTTTCAAATATATATGTAAAAATATACACCTTGTTTCATTACGTACATACAGATATATATATAAGTGTACTCTTATCCTCATTATGCATATATGTATATATATAAACTCTTTCAAATATATATGTATGTATTTTATATAAATAAAAATAGATATTTGCCTCTATGTACATATATACGTATATGTTCTATGTACACTCATGTACACACATATCATTTTAAATATAGGACTTACGTACATAAATCTCTATACTTGTATATACACATGCTCTAGGGATACCAGTGAATTATGTAATATAGGATTTGTATTTGTACATTCCTAAGCCTAGATATATGTATAAACTTGTCACATGTAGCTTGTGGTTGTGCACCCTTGGATAAATATAACTTAATATTTGAATGTGGTATCCCGTACGAATAACGTACTCCTACTTGTGTGTGGATAGATGTATGGTCTTGGATGTTCATTGTGAGCCTTGGTTGTGTTGTTGTAGGTCCCTTGGACGGCGTGATTGAGGCAGGCGGGACCGGAGCACTATTTGCACATTACGGGATTGAAGGCAAGTATACCTTGCCTTGCATCTACTGTCTTTACATATACATTATTATATTCTTGTTAGCGTAGACTTGATTAGTAGAGTCCGGGATTTTCCTCGGGTATGGTCGATGTGGACATCGACACTAGGACTACCTACTTGGCTTAGTTCTAGATGACGTACCCTTAGCTGCGGAGTTGTTGATTTCAACTCCCTAGACCATGACACGTGTTACGACACGGCACTGAGTGAGATCAGATCATGGCACGCGCTGTCGCTCTCGACTGGCCATCAGTGCGAGTGGCTCGTGTGACGGCACATATAGGGTAGTGATGGTCCTAGATAGCTGACTCTTCATAGAGAGTAGATGTTGGGTCGCGGATGCGACTTATACATCACGGGGCGGGAAAGACAACCAGTAGGCGTATGGGACAGACAGTTACATTATTTTATGTTAGCCTCAGGGATGGCCGTTGTTGGCATGGGCCCTTACTAATAGGTACATCTCCGGCAGCGGCCACTAGCTGCGCGCTAGGTTCAGTTGGGAGGACGCTAGTATTGAGCTAATCGGCTCGTGATCCGACGCTCGGTCCGTGTTCCGACGCAAATCTTTCGGCTCGTGATCCGACGTCGGCCTGTGCTTCGACGACATTATTTTCATCTACCCATACGTTCCAAAGTTGTCTTTGTATGCATTCACTTAGACTGGTTAGCGTTTTTCCTTATGTTAGATCAGTATTTACTTTATGGCATGTCCCTATTTGTATCTTGCTATGTCCCCTGAGGACCTGGTTCTTTTCCAGATCCCGACGAGCACACATACTCGACGATATACGGTACCGGAGCTGAGGCAGGAGACTTTGGCGAGGACTACGAGGTCTACCCCGAGGAGTTCCCTTGACCTCGGTATGCTGCTACTTGGGCTGAGAGTTTCATATCTAGTTAGCTGATACTCTTAGCTAGTTATCTTCCATTCATGTACTTTCCTTTTGATGTACCGTGGGATTGTTTCCACCAGACCTGTATTTTCTTCAGTTGTATTTGGATATTCAGACTACTCTGTGTTTATATTCAGCACTTTCCTTCTATGTTATTTGTGGATGAGATTTAGATATTGCCTGTGTTTGGTTAGTTACTTTTACAGCGTAGTACACCTAAGTGAGTCCATTAAATTGGGTAGCTCACTCTAGGTCGTATCAGCTGGCCAGGTTAGGCCCTAATCTCATGCAATTGGGAGTGGGGCGTGACATGGTTTTAGTGCTGGCCCATGCAGGTCTCAGTTCATCGCTTAGGGTAAAACCGACGCGAGCCTGCAATTAGGACTATGAAATGTAGGATCTCATCCATAAATTGATTATCGCCTTGACTTCCGATTCTTAAATCTTAATATTGAAATTTAGCATCCTGCTTGTTTCTTGCACCTATTTTATGGAAGTTTTGTCTCTTTCAGAGAGATGCATTTGTACGGTGGACGCACGACTTATGGCGTTGCCCAGGCATCCGACACCTCGCCCAGCGACGATAGGACTCCAGATCCTACGGACACCCAGACTTCCGGACGAGTTCAGGCCGTTCCGATGACTCCATCCATCCATGCGGGGTTCGTACCGCAGCCGGCACCCATGCATCAGGAGGGCCAGACCTCTCAGACGCCGATGCGTCAGGAGGAGAACCCTTTGCCGCCACCACCTCCCTTCCCTCCCCAGATGTCGCAGGGAGCGTACCAGCAGCAGGTGCCCTATGCACCCAATCCTCCCCAGATGCCGCAGGGAGCGTACCAGCAACAGGTGCCCTATGCACCCAATCCTCCCCAGATGCCGCAGGGAGCGTACCCGCAGCAAATGCCGTATGCACCTATTCTGCCGCAGATGCCACAGCCGGAGGGACAGCCCCAGATGTTCCAGTTCTTCCAGATGATGATGCAGCAGCAGTGGCAGCAGACGGAGGCTATGAGGCAGACTCTGATGACTGCCTTGGAGAGGATGACGGCACCAGCACCGGTACCACCACCAGCCCCAGCCCCAGCACCAGTCCAGCAGGTGGGCACAGTTTGGAGGTACTGTCAGATGAACCCGAAGCCCTTCAAGGGAAACGAGAGCCCGGAGGAGATATCAGACTGGATAGCCAGCACACAGAAGAACTTGGAGGCTTCGCAGCTACCTGCTGACTTGTGGATGACTGCCGTGAGGACTCAGATGGAGGGGAATGCCCATCATTGGTGGGAATCGAAGGAGCGTGAGGTCGGCAAGAACAAGACTTGGGAGCAGTTTCTGGAGTACTTTGAGGCGAAGTACTTTCCAGCTACCGTCCGAGATGCTCTCTACGATCAGTTCCTCCACCTCAAGCAGGGGAACATGACAGTAGACGAGTATGATGCAGAGTTCAGTCGTCTCAGTCGGTTCGGCACACTACTGCTACCAGACGAGAGGGAGAAGGCCCGGAGGTTCCATCATGGCCTGACGAAGGAGCTTCAGAGGTATACGAGCGCACAGTCGAGGACTACCTACGAGGAGGTACTAGCCGAGGCCAGAGTCCAGGAAGCTATCAACCGGGATCCGTTGAGCGCGAGGCGTCCTACTCAGACAGCTGCACCAGCCAGAGTTCAGACTGGAGGCCCGACCAGGCGCCCGGGGACCCACCATCAGCAGCAGAGAGCCGCACCGTACCAGCAGAGGGAGCTTCCGACTTGTCACCACTGTGGCAAGAGGGGACACTTTCAGAGGGAGTGCAGGAAGAGGCTCAACCAGTGCCTGAGGTGCGAATCGGGACAGCATCAGGCCATGGATTGCCCACAGCGCAATGACAGAGCTCAGCAGTTGGCCCCCAGGCCAGCTCCTCCAGGACCCAGGCCACCAGCACAGGCGACTGCAGCCCAGCGAGCACCAGGATATCAGCCGGGACCACTGCCCCCACAGGAGACGCAGTACCGTCAGCAGACAGAGGCTCAGAGGAGAGGGCAGATCTTTGCTATGGCACCGGAGCAGGAGGAGCCAGAGGGAGTGGCGATCACAGGTACTATCTTAGTTGCATCCTTGCCTGCTGTTGCACTGTTCGATTCCGGAGCCACTATGTCTTTCATATCTAGTAGTTTCGTTGCTATGCATAAAGTAGCCACCTCGCCCTTACCCAAGAGTTGGAGGATTCTTACGGGTGGAGGGATCGTTCCAGTCACTAGCACGTGTAGGACGTGCTCTGTGGTTGTATGTGGGAGGGAGATGAGAGCTCGATTTTTGGTATTTCCTATGCCAAACTTCGACGTTGTTTTAGGGATGGACTGGTTAAGCCAGTATCATGCCGTCTTGGAGTGCCGGAGGGGGAGCGTCATCTTCAGACCACCAGATCGTCCCGAGTTTGAGTTCATGAGAGGGACCGTAGAGCGAGGAGTAGGCCGGTCTGTTGGTGTCTACATGGCGATGGAGGCAGCACCACCGGCGATTGTTGCAGAGTTTATAGACGTCTTCCCAGAGGAGCTGCCAGGTCTTCCACCTGACAGACAAGTGGAGTTTTCCATCGAGCTAGTACCAGGAGCAGCACCGGTCTCTTCTAATGTGTACCGGTTGGCGAAGAAGGAGCTAGATGAGTTGAAGCTTCAGCTGGAGGAGTTGCAGACTATAGGATTCATCCGACCGAGTGCTTCACCTTGGGGAGCCCCAGTTTTATTTGTGCCGAAGAAGGATGGGACTGTCCGAATGTGCATTGATTACAGAGCCCTGAATGCACTGACCATCAAGAACAAGTACCCCTTGCCTCGGATCGACGACCTATTTGATCAGTTGACTGGAGCCAGAGTGTTTTCGAAGATCGACTTGAGATCTGGGTACCATCAAGTGAAGGTGCGGAAGGAGGACATTCCGAAGACAGCCTTCAGGACTCGTTATGGTCACTACGAGTTCCTGGTGATGCCTTTTGGTTTGACCAATGCGCCTGCTGTGTTCATGAATCTGATGAACAGAGTGTTTCACCAGTATTTAGATCAGTTCGTGGTCGTCTTCATCGATGATATATTGGTGTACTCGAAGAGCCACGAGGAGCACGAGAGGCATTTGCGGATTGTGTTGGAGACATTGAGGAGCGAGAGACTCTATGCCAAGCTGAGCAAGTGCGAGTTCTTTCTAGATAGTGTCTCTTTTCTCGGACACGTCATCTCAGGAGAGGGTATATCTGTGGACCCAGCGAAGATCTCGTCCGTAGAGACATGGCCGACCCCTACCAATGTCTCGGAGGTGAGAAGTTTTCTTGGGCTTGCCGGGTATTACCGGAGGTTCGTAGAGAACTTCGCGAGGATCGCTGAGCCGATGACCCGTTTGACCCGGAAGGAGCAGGAGTTTATCTGGACAGAGGAGTGCCAGGTGGCGTTTGATGAGCTGAAGAAGCGCCTCACCACAGCACCTATTCTGACTATACCATCCGGACCAGGAGGGTTTGTGATCTACAGCGACGCATCCGGAAAGGGATTGGGATGCGTTTTGATGCAGCATGGAGGTTGTAGCATATGCTTCGAGGCAGCTGAAGGTTCATGAGAAGAATTATCCAACCCATGACTTGGAGCTTGCCGCGGTTATCTTTGCCCTGAAGCTTTGGAGACACTACTTATATGGTGAGAGGGTAGAGATATTCACGGACCATAAGAGCTTAAAGTACGTCTACACTCAGAAGGAGCTGAATCTGAGGCAGAGACGGTGGTTGGAGCTAATGAAAGACTTTGAGATCGAGCTACAGTACCATCCAGGGAAGGCGAACGTCGTAGCAGATGCTTTGAGCAGGAGGCCTATGGCGTATATGTTGACGACTCAGCCCCATCTTCTAGAGGAGCTACGAGAGTTGGGGATCGAGGTGGTACTACCAGGAGCAGATGGCCAGTTGGCTAGCCTTCAGGTGCAGTCTTCATTGGTAGAGAGGATCAGAGCCGCACTGCCGACAGATGCCAGATTCCAACGACTTCGACAGAGGACAGAAGCCGGTATGCAGACCGGATTGTGCATTCATGAGGATGGGACTCTGAGGTGCGGAGATCGCCTCTATGTTCCCAATGGAGAGCTTCGTCAGGAGCTGATGACGGAGGCGCACAGTTCAGCATATTCCATTCACCCAGGAGGTACGAAGATGTACAGAGACCTGAGGCAGCATTATTGGTGGCATGGAATGAAGCGAGAGATAGCCCGCTTTGTAGCCAGGTGCTTGGTGTGTCAGCAAGTCAAGGCTGAGCACCAGAGGTCCGCAGGACTGCTCCAACCACTTCCCATACCGGAGTGGAAATGGGAGCACATCACGATGGACTTCGTTACAGGGTTGCCGAGGAGCCCGAGTGGACGTGATGCAGTTTGGGTGGTAGTGGACAAACTCACCAAGTCAGCTCACTTCCTACCCTTCAGAGTGGGACAGTCTACAGAAGCCCTAGCAGATATGTATATGAGGCAGATTGTGCGACTTCATGGAGTACCGGTTAGTATAGTATCTGACCGAGATTCGAGATTCACATCGCACTTCTGGCGGAGCCTACAGGAGAGCCTTGGTACTCGACTGAAGTTTAGTACGTCGTACCATCCGCAGACAGATGGCCAGTCCGAGCGCACCATTCAGACGCTGGAGGACATGTTGAGGGCGTGCATGCTAGATTTCAGGGGATCATGGGAGGACCACTTGCACCTGGTGGAGTTCTCATATAACAACAGCTATCAGGCCAGTATCCAGATGGCCCCTTTCGAAGCATTGTATGGCAGGAAGTGTCGTTCCCCAGTTTGTTGGAGTGAGGTGGGCGAGAGACAGATACTCGGACCAGAGTTGGTGGTTCGTACAGTAGAGAAGGTGAAGCAGATCCAGGGGCACTTGAGAGCAGCTCAAGACAGGCAGAAGCACTGGGCTGACACACACCGGCGACCCCTGGAGTTCAGGGAGGGAGACCATGTCTTCCTGAGGATCTCACCCACCAGAGGTACCATCAGGTTTGGAGGAAGAGGGAAGCTGAGTCCAAGGTACATTGGACCCTTTGATGTGCTGGAGCGGATTGGAGAGGTTGCCTACCGGTTAGCATTGCCGCAGTCGTTGGAGGGTGTTCATGATGTGTTCCACGTATCTCAGCTGAGGAGGTATGTGCCAGATCCTAGCCACGTCCTGGACCATTCAGAGATCACTGTCGGGCCGAGATTATCTTATGAGGAGCAGCCAGTGGAGATCTTGGACCGGAGAGAGAAGGTTCTGCGGGGTCAGACCATCCCGCTAGTTCGTGTCGCTTGGAGGCATCATGCACCAGGCGAATCGACTTGGGAGCGCGAGGATGCGATACGCGAGCGTTTTCCCCATCTCTTCATGGGGCTAGGTATGCGTGCATTTATGTTCAGTTATTTATAATTTGCTGCTATGGTATATGTTTAAATTTCGAGGACGAAATTCTCTAAGGTGGATAGGTTGTAAGCTCTCTAAAATTTAATTAGATTTAATTAGAATTAATTAGAGTAATTGTATTTAATTAGGAATTTAATATAATTAATTATGATTTTCTAGGTTATTAATAATTTCCCACTTTTATTTTTGATTATTATCGACACGTTACCGTGACTTTTAAATTAGGAGCACAAGGCTAGTCATTTTATCCAGACCAACTTGTCATGCGCGATCTACTCGAGACGCTCTAAACCCATGACCTTACTGTCCCACTCAGACACACTCTCTTGTGCTTCATTTTTATCGCACAACTTTTCGGACATTTGACCCAATTTCGATTTACCCCACCGGGTCGCATTTAATTCCAACTTGAATTGGAGACACCGTTTTGACCCAAACTTGTCAACCCAAGATATGGACACGGACCATTTAGAGCCTACTACACGCATGCCACTTTTGTCCCATCAAATTTAGTCCCCATGTATTATTTATTTAACCATGTTTATAAATGGCTAATTTAAGCCTTACTAATTATTGGGACTCATTTGGACCCAATTGGACCCAACCCAACTCAATTGGAACCAACCCAAAACCTCATGACAACTCCCCCACCATCCATACAAAACACCCAACACTAATTTCCCCCTACAACACACCAAACACCAAACACACACATCACCATTACACCCTCTCATTTCCTTAAACAAATAACACACACACATCACCATCACCCATCACTATCACATACCCTCTCTTTTCTCTCTCCTAAAACAAACCCCTCCCTCCTTTCAGCCGAACAAGCTCACCCCACCCCCCTTTTTCTAACATGTCACCATCAACTCTCTCTCTCTTCTTTAATTCAAAACACACACACACATCACTATCACTCTTTCTCTCTCCCTATTTTCAACACAAACACACAACTCACCATACTCCACTCTTCCCTCACCTCGCCCATACCCGACCAGCAGCTCCCCCCCCTTCTCTTTCAACTCTCTCTCCTCCCTCTCTCACCTCTCGGTTCACTCTCCCACACCCCTACAAAACCGAACACACCACCACCACTCCTCCTTCTTCATCATCAACTCACCACCATCACCCCCTCCTTCATCTACACTTCACCACCTCCTCCTAGTTCGGCCACCACCTCCCCTAGGCCGGCAGCACCACCACCCCCTTCACCATCAACAATCCTTCCTCCATGGTAAACTCCTCCCCCCCTCCTTTCTTAAATATTTATGTATGTATATATACATATATATAAATATATATATATGTCTACATATATAAATGTGAATATATAGATGTGTAGTAATTTTTGATATTTAAATGTTTGTATTTTGGGAGGAATATGTTGTAAATAATTTTGTGAATGGAATGGTTATGTTCATGCATATAAATGATCCATGTATATATATAAATAGCCTTATATATATATATATATATATATATATATATATATATATATATATATATATATATATATATATATATATATATATATATATATACATATGGTTATATAAATAAATGATTCATATATATAAATATATATATATAAATGTGAATGTGTGAGTAATGGTGGTGTTTTCATGGTTTATTGCATGTATAATGCAATGTAGGAATTTTCATAAATATTATTGAAATGAATCCATGCATATACAATATTGTGTATATATATATATATATATATATATATATATATATATATATATATATATATATATATGTATATATATATATATATATATATATATATATATATATATATATATATATATATATATATATATATGAAAATATATATATATATATATATATATATATATATATATATATATATGTATGTATATACATACGTATATAGATATACTCTTACCCATATAAGTGTAACAATATAGTTTCATACACACAAATTATAATGTATATATATATATATACCCCCCTTTCAAATATATATGTAAAAATATACACCTTGTTTCATTACGTACATACAGATATATATATAAGTGTACTCTTAGCCTCATTATGCATATATGTATATATATAAACTCTTTCAAATATATATGTATGTATTTTATATAAATAAAAATAGATATTTGCCTCTATGTACATATATACGTATATGTTCTATGTACACTCATGTACACACATATCATTTTAAATATAGGACTTACGTACATAAATCTCTATACTTGTATATACACATGCTCTAGGGATACCAGTGAATTATGTAATATAGGATTTGTATTTGTACATTCCTAAGCCTAGATATATGTATAAACTTGTCACATGTAGCTTGTGGTTGTGCACCCTTGGATAAATATAACTTAATATTTGAATGTGGTATCCCGTACGAATAACGTACTCCTACTTGTGTGTGGATAGATGTATGGTCTTGGATGTTCATTGTGAGCCTTGGTTGTGTTGTTGTAGGTCCCTTGGACGGCGTGATTGAGGCAGGCGGGACCGGAGCACTATTTGCACATTGCGGGATTGAAGGCAAGTATACCTTGCCTTGCATCTACTGTCTTTACATATACATTATTATATTCTTGTTAGCGTAGACTTGATTAGTAGAGTCCGAGATTTTCCCGGGTATGGTCGATGTGGACATCGACACTAGGACTACCTACTTGGCTTAGTTCTAGATGACGTACCCTTAGCTGCGGAGTTGTTGATTTCAACTCCCTAGACCATGACACGTGTTACGACACGGCACTGAGTGAGATCAGATCATGGCACGCGCTGTCGCTCTCGACTGGCCATCAGTGCGAGTGGCTCGTGTGACGGCACATATAGGGTAGTGATGGTCCTAGATAGCTGACTCTTCATAGAGAGTAGATGTTGGGTCGCGGATGCGACTTATACATCACGGGGCGAGAAAGACAACCAGTAGGCGTATGGGACAAACAGTTACATTATTTTATGTTAGCCTCAGGGATGGCCGTTGTTGGCATGGGCCCTTACTAGTAGGTACATCTCCGGCAGCGGCCACTAGCTGCACGCTAGGTTCGGTTGGGAGGACGCTAGTATTGAGCTAATCGGCTCGTGATCCGACGCTCGGCCCGTGTTCCGACGCAAATCCTTCGGCTCGTGATCCGACGTCGGCCTGTGCTTCGACGACATTATTTTCACCTACCCATACGTTCCAAAGTTGTCTTTGTATGCATTCACTTAGACTGGTTAGCGTTTTCCCTTATGTTAGATCAGTATTTACTTTATGGCATGTCCCTATTTGTATCTTGCTATGTCCCCTGAGGACCTGGTTCTTTTCCAGATCCCGACGAGCACACATACTCGACGATATACGGTGCCGGAGCTGAGGCAGGAGACTTTGGCGAGGACTACGAGGTCTACCCCGAGGAGTTCCCTTGACCTCGGTATGCTGCTACTTGGGCTGAGAGTTTCATATCTAGTTAGCTGATACTCTTAGCTAGTTATCTTCCATTCATGTACTTTCCTTTTGATGTACCGTGGGATTGTTTCCACCAGACCTGTATTTCCTTCAGTTGTATTTGGATATTCAGACTACTCTGTGTTTATATTCAGCACTTTCCTTCTATGTCATTTGTGGATGAGATTTAGATATTGCCTGTGTTTGGTTAGTTACTTTTACAGCGTAGTACACCTAAGTGAGTCCATTAAATTGGGTAGCTCACTCTAGGTCGTATCAGCTGGCCAGGTTAGGCCCTAATCTCATGCAATTGGGAGTGGGGCGTGACATAGCGGCAGATGTAGCCCAACAATGTGCTGTGGGGCTCGTTGCTGATGGCTTGGAGAAGGAGTTAGACTCTTTAAGGAACGAGAAATCGCTCCTTATTGATGATAATAAGAAACTCAGTAAGCGAGTTGAAGAACTAGAGGCACAGGGGTCGGAACTAGACTCCCTGAGAAAGCAGAAGTCTGAGCTTACTGCTGATAATGAGAAGCTTCGTCAACGTGTTGAGGAGCTACTTCTAAAAGGTAAGATTTTATATTTTTTGTCTATTTTAATCTGTAATTACCTGTATCTAACAAGGAGAATGACCATTCTCCGTGTCAAAGTACACGGAGAATAAAGTTTTCTGTGTGTTTTGACCTATAAAATGTCATTCTCCGTGTCAAAATAGACAGAGAATGTCATTCTCCGTATTAAAACACACTTAGAATGACATTTTCCGTCTATTTTGACACGGAGAATGACATTCTCCGCTAGTATTTTTACACGAAAAATAACATTTTCTGTATTTTGACATAGAAATGACATTCTCCGTCTGTTTTGACACGTAGAATGTCATTCTCCGTGTCAATTTAGACGGAGAATGGCATTCTCCGTCTCTTTTTGACTCGGAGAATGACATTCTCCGTCTATTTGGAAACGGAGAATGCCATTCTCCGTCTATTTTGACACGGAGAATGACATTCTCCGTCTATTTTGACACGTAGAATGACATTCTCCGTCTTACTGACACGGAGATTGCCATTCTCCGTCTATTTTGACACGGAGAATGACTATTCTCCAGATTAAAGTAAACGGATAATAATATTTTTCATTGTTTTTAAAAAGAAGATTATATAATATTGACATCATACCTCTTGTTGTTGTTTGTTTTTATATCAGTGAAAATGACAGAGGATCTCAAAAAAGAGAATGAAAAGCTCAATGATGATAACAACAAACTTCTAGAGGAAGTTGGATCGTTGAAAGACGAAATCACACAGAAGAATGATACAATTGTTAACCTTGAAGCAATGGCTAAAGCATTGCAAAGTGGGGAGACTCAAGCAGTTCCCCAAAAGCATTACACAAGAGCAAATGCTGCAGATGAGGATGATTTTACTACATTGCAAAAGAAGAAAACATCCGATGCTACAACAAGTAAGAAGGCAGGTCCTGGTCGGAAAAGAAAAGATCCTTCCAGTCCCAGAAAGAAAGTAGCTCCTGCTGGGAAAAAAAAAGCTCCTTCCAGCCCCGAAAAGGTAGACAATAAAAAGGAGATGTCAGCTCCTGAAGAACTTGAGGAAGAATCTCCTCAAACAGCAAAGCTTGTTAAAGAGGGGAAAATGCTGATGCAATGTCCGAAGCTCAGACTTTGGAACCTTGCAGACGATGAGCTGAAGCAAATATACAGGATCATCGTATACCAAAGAAGGATGTCTCCAACGTAAGTATTCTAAACTTGAACCAATTTCTGTACAATTCACAAGGGAGAATGATCATTCTCCGTTTCATTTAAAACGGAGAATGACATTCTCCGTTTATATTGACGCGGCAAATGAAAATGATCATTCTCCGTCTATAAAATATACGGAGGATGCCCTTTCTGTGTCATTTGAACTAGAAATGGCCATTCTCCGTCTATTTTGATACGGAGAATGGCATTCTCCGTGTTTAAACACACGGAGAATGGCATTTTCTGTGTTTTTGACCTAAAGAACGAGCATTCTCCGCCTAATATGAGACGGAGAATGTCATTCTCCGTTATAAAAAAGACGAAGAATGACCTTTCTTCTTGCATTAACCTAGAGAAATGAACATTCTCTGTCTCACTGACACGGAGAATGCCATTCTCCGTCTATTTCGACACGGAGAATGACATTCTCCTTGTATTTTGACCTAGAGAATGAGCATTCTCCGCCTTATTGAGACGGAGAATGTCATTCTCTGGGTCAAAATAAAGGGAGAATGCCATTCCCCGTGTTAATACAAAACGGAGAATGACATTCTCCGTCTATTTTAACACGGAGAATGACGGAGAATGACATTCTCCGTCTATTTTAAAACGGAGAATGATCATTCTCCGTCCCATTTAAAACGGAGAATGACATTCTCCGTCCAATTCATAACGGAGAATGACATTCTCCGTCCATTTCATAACGGAGAATGATCATTCTCTATTGGAGTTATTTTTTATGCAATTTTATCATTAGCCTATATTATTATCATAATCGAAACTAAATTTATGTGGAGTTATTTTTTATGCAATTTTATCATTAGCCTATATTATTATACATTCCAAGTGCTCCAGAAGAATGTAAAATAAGAAGAAGAAACAATGATGTCAGCATGTTGTTAAGTGCTAAAGATTTTCAAGACATACTAAATGAGGCGGATATAGAAGCCGGTGTTATGAACTACTTAATAAAGCTTATGAACGAAGTTCAAGACGAATTAAGGCAGAACATGCAGTCAAGCTCGCAGGGTGCACAATGTAAATGGTTTGCAATCATGATGCCCCATTCATTGGTAAGAATCGAAACTGAAAAATAAATATTAATGTGTACAGCTACTAATAGTGTTGTAAAAAACTAACTCATGATATTATTTTTTGTTTTTTTTTTCTTCTGGAAAACAGAGTACTGCCCAGTATGTCGATGAAAAAAATCCAACACCTGGAGCAGTGTACAATTTTAAAGTTGATATAGAAGATTTTATAATGGAGCTGGAAGATGACATTGAATGGCTATTCGTGCCACTCTTCCGCGAGGAGAATAAACACTATACGCTGCTGGCATTCAACTTCAGCTCCTATGTTTGGACGCACTACAACTCATTGCGAAAAAACACAGGCGCTAAGGGAATCCAGGATGCAACATACATGAAGAATAAAATCGAGCCAATTGTAATGAAGAAGATTGCATTGATGAGGAATAAAAGCCCAGCAATCCAGGAATACGAAACAACAAAGCTCAAGGTTTGCAAAGAATGCCCACAGCAACTATCACCGAGCTGCCTGCTGTATGTTTCATATTATATTGAAAAGTTGTCCAGAGCTCCATTTGATTTACAGAAGAAAACAAACAAAATAGTTCACAATACTATTGTAAAGAGAAGGCTAAATTTGGCTAAGGCTTTGCTTATGAGTGAATATGCAGTTCCTTTTGTACAATAAAAGAAAATGACAATGTAAATTGGCTAACAAATTCCTTGTATATATTCTGTTTGTCAGGTTTCTTTTGTAATATATTTGTTTTCCTTTGTAATGAAATTCAATTTTTCGACTAATTTACATTGTTCTATATATGTAAATCTGTTTTGTTAAAGTTCTGTTGTTTGATTCAAACCTATAATGTCATTATCTGTGTTAATACAAACCTATAATGTGTGCATTTGGAACTTAGAAATGGCCATTCTCCGTGTCAAAATAGACGGAGAATGTCATTCTCCGGGTCAAAATAGACGGAGAATGTCATTCTCCTTGTATTTTGACCTATAGAATGAGCATTCTCCGTCTTACTGACGCGGAGAATGGCATTCTCCGTTTTAAAACACGCGGAGAATGATTATTCTTTGTATTTTTGACCTAGAAAGGAACATTATCCGTCTTAGGGACGCGGAGAATGCCATTCTCCGTGTCAAAATAGACGGAGAATGTCATTCTCCGGGTCAAAATAGACGGAGAATGTCATTCTCCTTGTATTTTGATCTAGGGAATGAGCATTCTCCGTCTTACTGACGCGGACAATGGTATTCTCCGTTTTAAAACACGCGGAGAATGATTATTCTTTGTATTTTTGACCTAGAAAGGAACATTATCCGTCTTAGGGACGCGGAGAATGCCATTCTCCGTGTCAAAATAGACGGAGAATGTCATTCTCCGGGTCAAAATAGACGGAGAATGTCATTCTCCTTGTATTTTGATCTAGGAAATGAGCATTCTCCGTCTTACTGACGCGGAGAATGGCATTCTCCATTTTAAAACACGCGGAGAATGATTATTCTTTGTATTTTTGACCTAGAAAGGAACATTATCCGTCTTAGGGACGCGGAGAATGCCATTCTCCGTGTCAAAATAGACGGAGAATGTCATTCTCCGGGTCAAAATAGACGGAGAATGTCATTCTCCTTGTATTTTGACCTATAGAATGAGCATTCTCCGTCTTACTGACGCGGAGAATGGCATTCTCCGTTTTAAAACACGCGGAGAATGATTATTCTTTGTATTTTTGACCTAGAAAGGAACATTATCCGTCTTAGGGACGCGGAGAATGCCATTCTCCGTGTCAAAATAGACGGAGAATGTCATTCTCCGGGTCAAAATAGACGGAGAATGTCATTCTCCTTGTATTTTGACCTATAGAATGAGCATTCTCCGTCTTACTGACGCGGAGAATGGCATTCTCCGTTTTAAAACACGCGGAGAATGATTATTCTTTGTATTTTTGACCTAGAAAGGAACATTATCCGTCTTAGGGACGCGGAGAATGCCATTCTCCGTGTCAAAATAGACGGAGAATGTCATTCTCCGGGTCAAAAGAGACGGAGAATGCCATTCTCCTTGTATTTTGACCTAGGGAATGAGCATTCTCCGTCTTACTGACGCGGAGAATGGCATTCTCCGTTTTAAAACACGCGGAGAATGATTATTCTCCTTGTATTTTTGACTTATAAATGGCCATTCTCCGTGTATCTAAAACGGAGAATGATTATTCTCCGTGTTAAAACACACGGAGAATGGTCATTCAATACATTATAAAGTCAGAGAGTATAAAGGAGAATAAGTTCTTATGCTGTTAATATATATGTGAAACATCAAATATGCAGAATTCAAACTATTACCATTGATATCAAAAAATGTAAGATATGTATTCAAAAAACAATTTCCAGTTATATAAAAGAAGGAATATATGTGTATGTATTAACGAGGGGGCGCTGCCCCCTTGACCACCGTAGCAGCATGTGGAGGCAGAGGACAAGTGCTGCGATTGTGATTGCATAATTCAAAATAATTCTGGCACCTTATCTTTCTCTTCTCTTTTCCCTTGTTCTCATATTTGCTCTTGTAACGGTCCGCTTTTGGTCGTCCAGGACCCCGTTTCGGAACAGGGGGTAGAACAACATTAGTGGAATTATTTTCAAACTGTTTTTCGCAATCTGGAACTGGACGAATGGCACATGAATATAACTTCTGGTAATAATCTGATGTCCAATACTGCTCCACAAAGTCGTAAACAGATTTATCTGAACCAACTCTGATGCATTATATTGCATGGCTGCATGGGAATCCATATACCTTCCATCTACGACAACTACAATGACAATCAAGAAGATTCACCATATGGGAGGAAGTATCTGCGATCACCTCAAATTCAAAATCACCGGACCGATATACCCTATAACACATGTCATCATCTGTAAGCTGCTTCAGCATATCCTCAGCGTATGGAGTCAATTTGCTATTCAAACCAATTGCATCCTTGTGGCGATCCGAAATCATCTTCACACGGATGACATTTACAATTGCTGATATAGGCAATTTCTTCTCAGCCTTTATCCATGCATTGAATGACTCTGCACAACTAGAAGCAACCTCACCGTATCTACATCCCGGAAAGAATGCGTTTGACCAGTGTTCAGGTTTTTGTTTATTCATCCAATTCACAACATGACCACAATTCAGATCATAAATCTTCTTGATTGTTTGTCTATACCCACCTTTATACAGAAAAACAAATAAGTAATAAAGAATTAGGTCAATTCACAAAATTATAAAAAAATAAGTGCATTCTCATAAGGATAATAGTCATTCTCCGTTCAAAAGCTAACGGAGAATGATATTCTCCGTTCTATGCAAGACGGAGAATAGTCATTCTCCGTTCAAAAGCTAACGGAGAATGACATTCTCCGTTCTATGCAGGACGGAGAATGTCCATTCTCCGTTTTAAAACACACGGAGAATGACTATTCTCCGTCTTACTGACGCGGAGAATGGTCATTTTCCTTGTTAAATTAATGGTAAATGCATAGAAAATGTGCATATATCTGTCTCATTAACACACCTGGAGTTAGAGCATATACTGCTTGCCTCCAAGCTTCAAGTACATGCGGATACACTCTTTCATTTCCTTTCTCTTTCAGCGGTATGTTATTCTTCATGTGATAATAGCAATAGCTATGATAATCATTAGGAAACACTTTAGGGACTTCAGAAACTAGACCGGTGCCTTGATCCGAAAGAAAAACAATACGCCTACTACATCCAACAACATTCTTTAGATTTCTAAGGAACCATTCCCAATTGTCGCCATCTTCGCCTGAGACTATACCGTATGCAATAGGGTAGAACTGTTGGTTACCATTCTTCGTTGTAGCAGACATCAAACATCCTCTAAACCTCCCTGTAAGGAAAGTGGCATCCAAATATAGCATCGGACGACAATATTGAAAGCCTTCTACGCAAGCCCCATATGAAAGAAAAAGCCGCTCAAACCTCATTGATGAATCATCTTTCTGGAAGTCGATAACGGAACCATTATTGGTTTCCTTTACCTTGTTCACATACCAACACAAGTCACTGTAAGATCTAACATCATCTCCGTACATTTCCTGGTGCACCAGCCTAATTCCGTGGTATGCCTGTCCATATGTAACAGATAAGCCGTAGTCGACCTTGAAATCATCGACAACAGATTTTGCGGACTTTTTAGGATGCATCCGAACAATGTCACTAACCAAACTTTTCACAAACTTTGCTGGAACAACCAGATTACCTTTATCCATATAGCCAGCTCCACAATTATGTTCTCCCACATACCTCCTCACCTCAAAAATTTGATTATCTTTCGAAATAGATATAGCATAGAAGCTCCACAAACAAGCATGTGTCTTGTAATTCTTGCAACAAACAGTATACCTCCCCGGCTCAGATTTCAAAATGTGGAATGGATGACGAGATTCAAAACATACCTTTCTAACAGCATTCCTAACTTCTTCAACACCATTTAGAAAAATCTGACCAACACCAGTAATTGATCCAGGCCACATATCCGATTTCCTCTTCTTCACTGTCTCAGTTGAGCCCTCATAAAATTGTACTACTCGTTTGTCCTTTACAGTAGGAGAACATCTACTCAAAGAACTAGAAGAGGAAGACGAAGGTCTCATGTGAAAGCTTTGACAAGGAAAAGATGTTGATGAAGAACATGGAGAGTGTATTTGCTCCACATATAGATCAAAACTCACATCATGAGTACCGTTAAAACCACCAACCAATGAGCGAAGCCGAAAATCACTTTCAACATACAGTTCAGTCCCATCAGAGTGCAAAAACCTGAAACGGAAGGAAAGTGGATCCAAAGAAGTCCATCGATCGCACACTTTATTCTTTAAAAAATCCACGGTACTTTCATGTGTGACACGGCAGGAAACTATGTCTCCCTTGAAACAAATGTTAACTAAACAACTTGATTCCATATCTTTCCCCCCTGATAACATAAAAACATAAGAGGCCACAAATAGAAGAATAAAATTCTCATCTAATAATGATTATTCTCCGTCTAAAAATAACGGAGAATAAATATCCTCAGTTGGAACTAACTTATAAAGATCATTATCCGTCTAAAGTAAAACGGAGAATGTCATTCTCCGTCCTAATTAAGATGGAGAATGTCATTCTCCGTCCTAACTAAGACGGATAATGTCATTCTCCGTTCAAATTAAGACGGAGAATGGCATTCTCCGTCCTAATTAAGACGGAGAATGGCATTCTCCGTCCTAAAAACATACGGATAATGATCTTTATAAGAAGTAATTGTCATTCTCCTTTAAAATATAACGGAGAATGCTATTCGCATAAAATAACAAGATTAAATATCTCACTAACATTTTCTAAGTTAATAATCTTCATAACAAAATCAAATTCAGCATAAATTTCGAGATATACAAAGCTGATGGATGAATTTCTACAGATCTGAACTCTCACCTTGTTTTAAGATCTATAAAAAAGAAAAGAAGAAGATCTTCTATCCACAATTGACCTAACCGCCGGAAACCACGAAGATGATGTTGATGATGATGATGATCGATGATGATGAAGGATGATCGACGTTCGACTGACGAAAACCACAGTGAACTACGAACGATTCTGCGATCTCTAATAAAGATTATATCAATGGATTTCAAATTTCTCGTGAAGAAGAAGAAGAATACGAATTTCTCAATCCAAATCTGAGTTTGCGAATTCATAATTATATATAGATGTCCAAATTTACGCGAAGGGGTATTTTTGGAATTATGATAATGGCAAATTTTGTAAATACATAGCAACTAGAGAGAATCTTGAAATATTTAACGTGTAAAAACTTAATTCTGGACATTTCATAAAAATAATCCAGCGGGTGAGCATTTCATAAAAGTCCACCCCGAAATTGGGCTTCTCAGCAATTTCCAGATTTGTTAAAGCCAGAATTAAAAAAAAAAAAAAAACTATTCCTCCTCCTCCTCCTCCCGAGAAATAGAGATTCGATCCCAATTACCAACCCTAACCCTAACTCTATCTCTCTCCTCCTTCGAGACGAAGAAGTGAAGAGGAAGAAAGAGAATGGCGAAGGGAGGAGGAGCGGAGGAGAAGGAAGGTGGTGCTGGCGGAATACACAGAGTTCACCGGGAACTTCCCGGCAATCGCCGCCCGGTGCCTCCACAAGCTCCCTTCCTCCAAGAACAAGTCCGCCTACGCCTGCGACCGCCACGCCTTCAACTTCCTAGTCCACGACGGCTATGGTACTCTCCCCCCTCCTCCTCTGAGTTCGTGATAGCGACTGATTGAGAACCGTGCGGTTGGCAGTGGATCTGGTGCTAATTGTGCGGTTCTTAGCTTAGATTCTCGATTTGATTACTATGGTAGTATGGTTGCTAAGCGAGTTATAATGACTGTGCGAGCAAATTGGGGACACGAATTAAGAAAAGAGTTCTAGAAGGATTTAGGTTCTTTATTGCTAGTTTCGATTCGAAGTGTTGCTGAGATCCTCGATGAGAACAAAAAGAAGAAGAAGAAATTGGGAACAAGAAGAAGAATTAATTCAAAGAAGGGGAAAGAGAACTTTAAGTGTTCTAAAGATAAATTGAATTGAAAATAATAATTAGAAGATTGTCTTACATAACTGGGTCGACCTCTTATTTATAGAGGTAGACGAATCTAATTCCAAACTAAAAAAAAAGAGAAAAAAAAAAGAGTCACCATAGAAATAGGAGTCCCGCTAAAATAGAATCACCACTTTAATAAGAAAAGTTCAAAGGTTCCTAGTAAAAATAGAATCACCCCCTTTAATAGGAGAGTTCCCATTAAATAAGAATCAAATTAATTCAGGTGCTTCTCCTGCTCGATGTCCTACGTCAGGAGGAGAAAATTTTGCTTCCTAAACTCTTGAAAGTTTTGAGAGCGGTGTACTTGATATCGTACCCGTGCAAAAAATATGACAAAATATGGGCACAACATCGACTTTGCTGTGCCCTACTTCATTTTGGAGTGTATGTGGCCTACACTCGTGTGAGATGAGACAGATATGTCACTGATTGTTAGAGCGTCCATGCTTCGTAGAACTGTGCTAATTTGTGCTATTTTTCCTAGACTATTGATTTAGCACCCAATGTGAAAAATGAACTGAAGATTCTTGTAGTAAGTGTTGTATACTAACACTAAAAACCAACTTCCGTTACTTTGTGTAGTCCCATATGTGCATATTTGTCTTAACAGCTCAAATGCCCATACCATTCTTTTCCTTGACCCATTCAAAGGAACACAACTACTGTGCCTATTTTTCTGCCGCATTCAAACCCATTCCTTTCAAAAGCTGTTAAGTCTCTTCTCTATAAGTGGAGAAAAAATGATCACACCTCCGGCTCCATATACTTCTTCTCCTAAAACTCATAAGCTGATCATAAATCATGGGTTCACATTGGAGGACAAGCCGAGCCTATGACAATTCTGTAGTGACGCAGACATCAAATGCTCCTGTCGCTGCAGAACGCAAGCTCAATGTCGACCTCCAGAGCCAGCTTCCCAAGCCATCAATCTGTTTTCCAAATTATTCCATTGGGCAATAGCTAACTTTGGGTCACTCTCTCGAAGCTGTGTACAGTGATGAGAATCCGGTGGCATGAGAGGTTTTACCTCTAGGAGAATTCGAGAACAAGTATGCACATAGACCTCGAATAATCTCTTAGGACAGTGCTTCGTACACGACATCTCCAGAGGCAGATAACTTTTTGTCATTTTGTTTCAGTAATTCAAATGATTAATCTAATAGTAAGCAGCTACTAGCTACTGGGTTAAGTGCGTTGATGATAGTACTTGCAAATAGGGAACAACCAATTAGGAAAGAGTTCAATTCTGAATATTTTTAGCCGCTCTGATAATGTTACTCCAGTAAAATTTGCATTTTGTTAGTATATTATCGTTCTTTTTGGCAGTATTTGCCTGGAATTTTAGTGAAATATTGGTTAGTCTCAGTGAATTTAGATCCGTGTCAATTACTTCAAACAGTTCTTAAATTTATTGACCCTTGTATCCGTTGGCCAAATAGTCATTGGTCAACTTGATTTTGATATTGATCTAACCATGACTTGATATAACTCGATACGACATGGGGGAGCTCTGGGGAGAAGAAAGCGATTATATATATATATATATATATATATATATATATATATATATGATGTAAAAGTATAGTAAGGTTGTAAAAGCAACTCTGTCAGGGTAAAACCCAGTTCCCTAGTCAACTTTCTCTTCCTGAAGACCGGGCTTCTAACGTTCGAATTTATGAACGTTAGGAGACCGAACTCGATCCCTAATAAACCTATAAATAGGTATTGAATTTCTATTGTTTTCACAAATTCTTTCAATCTTCACTTGCCTATCTAGTTGAGCTATAGACTTTCTCCATTCCCAAGATCAACTCCCAGCCTTCTAGTGCCAACGCGATTTCATTAGAAGTCTGATCGAGTTGTAAAGCTTAGATTTTCAAGTGTTGGTATTTACATTTGTTGTTTGAAGCCGACAAGCTCTTCGTATCAGAAGCTTGTGGTTGTGAAGTCATCGTGCCCTTCGGATAAAAGCATGAGGTGTAAGAAATCGCAAGCCCTTCGGATCAAAGCTTGTGTTTCACTGATAGTTAATTCAACACTGAGCAAGAGTTCTCGGGCTTGGACTAGTCCTCTCAGAGGAAAACTAGTTTAAATCTTGGTGTTTGTGTTTGTTCTCTGAACTCTATACTTTATATTTCCATATATGTGCTTATTACATTATTTATTACATTATTTAGTTGGTATTGTGCCTTATATTTATTTGTATAGGATTATTTGTCGCCGTACTCTATTCATCCCCCTCTAGAGGTGCTCTACGGTCCTACAATTGGTATCAGAGCCATGTTATCTTATTTTAACCTAACACTCTAGAGTATACACATGGCAACCGTGAAATCTATATTCACAGGTGAAGACCAATCCACAAATAGGCTCTCTATATTTGATGGGTCCTATTTGAAAACACGAATGGGCTTCTACCTGAAGTCTCTAGATTTTAACCTTTGTTCAATAGTTATTGATGGTTATAAAAAGCTTGAGATTATTGTTGATAGTGCTCTTGCTGATTGTCACGTCCCGATTCGGAGAATCGTTCGTCCTCGTTTTGATTCACGCCGAATCGATCGTTCTCGCATAGGCATGATGCCGTACAATATGAAGTTGCACTTGTACAAGGTGTGCTCGTGCTTATTTTCGTAAAAGAGACATTTTGGATATAATTTATGGCAGATTCACAGAGAAATTTAATAACACACTCTTTATTGATAACTTTGATATGGAAAACATACGGCTCTCAAACAACCGAGATAAAATGCCAAACTTGACTTACAACTTACAGAATATTGAAATGAGATACAACTTATTCAATATATCATATCTCTTTATTAAAAAGCGACAATAACCTTCAGTAAATGCCTTCTTCTTCAAATGAAAGCTTCTAGGAAGTGCGAAGCTTCTAAAGAGTCGGACAACAAGCCTTCAGCGTCAATGATTCTCCACTAAGTTTTCGGCACCTGTGGAGACGAGGGTCAGCACATTGCCGTGTGCTGGTAACGGCCGTAACCAATCTCACCATAAATTAACAGTAGTAAATTATGTGAAGTACACTATTGATTTGTGATCTTGCTATCTTGCCTTAAGGTCCATTAACAATTCATATGATAGGAAACATAAGCATCACATATTGATGATAGAAACATAAGCAATTCATATTTTTCATCAATTTGGTGGATCTTATCCACGGTCGATGTCCTTTCCTGTACATTTATGAATAATACTTATTCTGCCTGCATAAGACATTGTTAGCTTATAACAACTGTCTATATGAAGGTCACTGACTACACGCCATCTCGGACATCGTGGTCACGACTCCCCTTCAGTGGTGGGTAGCTAGCCCGACCTGAAGGTTTCCGAATAACCGTGCTACTACTTCAGCACTATGTTTTCCTAGGTTGAATCGGTTCCATGGCCTCAGAGTGCCGTTCGAGGAACTATACCTTGCGCATAAGTTGTCCATGACCATGCATGTGAATGCAACTTAACTAATAAGAAACATAACATACATAATAACAGAATTCAAGTACATAAGCTACACTTCTTGTTCATCTTGCCAATTTGCCTTGAGCCGTAGACTTGCATACTCATTTATCCAACCCAGGGACTATTCACTATGTGTTATCGTTCTTTCGAACCGAAGTCCTCTATGCTCATCGTCCAATACTTGGGTCTTTGCATCACCTGTTCAACATTTGATATCGCAGCATACAAGACATCATTTGATTTGCAACATAATTCTAGCCATGTGATAATTTATCTTTCATTATCTTTCTGGGTTCTTACTAAGCATCTTTAGTTAAGCACCATACGCAATAACAAGTCATCCTTTTTTAAGCGTGATGATCAAGGATCGTCGAAGGATCAAAGCCACTTACTTGTTGGTGAATTGTCGAGAGAAAGAGGTATTCCACGCAACGTCAAGCCCGGTTCATTTCGTTAGCACCTGCATTGGCACCAACAAAGGTTCAACATACTCCTTTTTCTCTCAGTGATTCGATATGAATGCGTAGACAGTAAAAGTAAATCCATGAAAATATTCATAAAAAATATTCATGAAAACGCACACAAAACCAACAGCGTAAGCGACATCGGAAACCAACATGGCTACGGTCTCAGGACAAGCGACTCTTATATAGAATTTTTTCCAAGACGCGTGCCACTGCATCTTGGACATCATTTCAACAATCCATAACGAGGGAATGATCTCAATTCATCGTCCCACGATCCTGGTAAAGTTTCCACAAGTAAAGTTTTTCCAATCTCATCCGAGTTGGCCATTCGGCCGCTAGCCCCATCCGTGCTCCGCAACAGGAACATGGAACTACACTGATAAACCACATGACAAGTATACTGAGCTTGAAAAGAAACAAGCCAGTCTTGATGCTGGAGATATTAATTCACTATTTTGTGATGTAGACAAAAATGAATTCAATAGAGTATCTACATGTACTACTTCACACTAAATTTCAGAACTTCTTGAGGTAACTCATGAAGGTACTTCACAAGTGAAGGAATCTAAGATTAGTAGGCTTACACAAGAGTACGAGGCTTTCAGAATGAAGACCAATGAGACCATAACACAAATATTTACACGTTTTCTTGATATTATTAATCATTTATCTTCTCTTGGAAAGGAATATACAAATCATGAAAAGATTCGCAAGGTACTTCGGAGACTCACCAAGAACTGGAAACCCAAGGCAACGACAATCATTGAAGAAAATGATCTCACAGTCATATCTCTTGAAACATTGATAGGAAAGTTGATGACGCACGAACTTGATCTCAACGACTTCGAGGAATCAACTCCCAAGGAAAAGAACAAAGCACTCAAGACACATCACAAAAGAGCTACATACGATACATCTGAAGGTGATGAGTCAAACGATGATGAACTGGCACAAATTTTCAAGAAATTCAAGAAATTTCTGAAGTATGAAAAGTTATATCACAAGACGAAGAAAGAACTTGAAGAAGACCCAATATGCTACAACTGCAGAAGACCATGTCACATACAAAAGGACTGACCTAAAGTGGAAAAGGAGAATCGCTACGATCGATCAAACAAAGAAAGATCGTCGTCTCGCAAGTACGCTAACACAAGCATATAGTGTGAAAGCGAAGCAAGCGACTCTGAAGAAGATAAAAGACCTCATCAAGCTACAAATATATGCTTAATGGTATTATCCACGAGGTACGAAATAATCCTCTTTTTGAAGAAAATGAATTCGCTATGATGAATTATCTGATGTTTTCCATGATTTATTTGATGATTACAAGAAAGTTCTTGATAGGTATAAGCAAGCTAGAAAATATATTCTATCATATAAGCTTGAGAATGAAAAGCTTACTTGCTTATTGAATGATGCCAGAGTCACTTGTACTTCTGATAACTCTGCGGAAATCTCCATACTTAAGTTTAGATTGCATGAGACAGTTGATTGCATTGAGAAAAACACTTAAGAAAATGCTAAACTTACGGAGGAATTAGAATCGAAAGAAGAAGTATTATATCGCTTCATGTAGAATTGATGCTCTTGCTGCTATATATGATGAGATCTGTGCTAACTCTAAAATGTTAGAGATTAGACTGGAAAAGCAGGAAGTACAACGTATGACTCAGTCTAACACAAGACACGTGACACATCACAAAGTCACACATGACAATTCTTTTACAAAGAAAGCAAGCAAAACTAAAGCTTCACGTAACCATGCCTTTTATTACAAGTATCCACGCACATCATATTACACCACATCTACACCTAGCACTAATGTGTATATTTTTTGTCATTATTGTAGTATAGATGGATACATTTCTAGTCATTGTCAGATTAGAAAGCTAGTTGATATGAAACTGTGCAAATGAGTTCCAAAAGCTAGCAAATGTGGATCCAAATTTTGGATACCAAAGCCTTCCTCTAATATTTCAGGTGGAGCTACTTATGCTGAGCCATAAAACCATGGAACGCGTTGGTGGTTGCAAAGCTACAAATGTCATCTTCCAAGCAATTATGCTAACACAAGTGTGGCCACTTGAGTTATTTTTGTAACGTGCTACTTGATTCTTCCTAGAATGGCTAAAATCATATAATCTAGCATGTTTTTTTAATTCATAGAAGGTTAAAGCTTGTTTCTGCTAGCCGAGCAACCAAGCTAAAGCTCGTTTCCACTAGCCGAGCAACCAAACATCACGGCTACCTTTGCTTGTTCCTGCCAGCCGAGTACCTAGGAGATCCAATATATTGTCATCTTGATTCGTTTGACCCGACACGTTCATCCACGCCACCATTGTGTGCCAACCACAATGTTTTGCTCCACCTTGGACGTGTCAGACCCACCTTTGAAGTCGTGTGCCAACCATAATGTTTTGCTCCACCTTGGACGTGTCAGACCCACCTTTGAAGCCTTACGAAGGATACTCCTAACTCCACCTTGAGAAGAGAGCCCGTATAATCTGACTATACGCATGAACGTTTAGCACAATTTGTCTCGAACCAATTAGAGCCGTCCAAATCAGTCTCCGTATAATCCGACTATACGCATTAACGTTCAGCACAATCTGTCTCGAACCAATTATAGTCGTAGTCCTGTAACCTTGAGCTCTGCCCATGAGATGTGATATTGGATTGAGTCCGTATGTCTTAAAAGAAAATTTCCATGTAAGGCCTGAACCAATTCCAATTATATATAACTCATGGTCCCACTTCCTACCCGATGTGGGACTAAATTAATTACAACTCCATTGTCACCACCTTTGAACGCACAACCGGAAACAAGATACAATCCAACAGGTCACACGCCGTGGCAGGTCCTCTTTATTTGTACCTGTCAATGTAGTTTGGGCATTTCAAGGACAATATTGTGCAAGTAGGAACTGTAGTAGGGCTCTGGGTTAGTGGCTACAGGCAATCATACCAGTAGTTTTTGTCTTACTACTAACTAAACCCACTTGAGCTTAATCATATTTGAGACTTTTCAGGCTGTTGACAGAGGGGAGAAGCTTACTGATCTGCAAGACAAGACGATGGATTTAGGTTCTCAGGTATCCCTTCGCGTCCTGCAACAAATTTGTTCTAAGAAGGAAAAGGATCTCCAGGATTGTATTTTATACATAAGAAATCATTCTTCGGCTCCCATTTCAGGCTCATGACTTTAGGAAACAGGGGACGAGGGTTCGAAGGAGAATGTGGTATCAGAACATGAAGATTAAGATGGTTGTTCTTGGTGTCCTCTTGTTCCTGGTCCTTGTTTTCTGGTTATCAGTTTGTCATGGTTTCAACTGCACCAAGCAGCAAGATCAGAGAAACGACAGCCCTCCATAGCACTGATCTTCAATCCACAGGTTTTCCTCAGCGTTTACTAGTTCTCAATCATGTAGCCTCTTTCCAGCTGCAAAGAGTTTTTGGGAGTAAATGTGACGATTGATATTTTTACTACAATAATAAATGTAGCTACATATTGGCCTCACGTAATTTATTCATATTTCTTCTTCGGCCATGTTCCTTGTGGTTGAGTTCAGCTGTGGGAGAAAAACTTCAATCGGGAGAGGCCAAAAGAGAAAGCTGTGGCAACTTCATCAGACTTAAGAGGTCAGTTTCCCTATTCCTATTGAAGTTCTTTCTTCTTTTTTTCTGTTCATCTGCAATTAATTAGTCATCATGTTCAAGTCTCCGAATGTTTACCGATAGCTAGAGATTTTGGGGTTAAGATTGTCGACATGATTTGTCCCGCCACAGGAACAAGGACGCGTGGAGAGCCACTCTCCAGGTCTGCAGGTACTGGACATAACCGCTTTACCTGTCATGATCCGAACATGGAAACAAGAACTCAAGGTACCCCACCTGAGAAAGAATCCTAATCTGATCCAACACAGAACCATTCAAATTCTTCCCCCTCCCCATCACCACAAGAAGGAGACTCGTACAAGCATCTTCCCCTCTGTCTCTCTCTCCCCTGGTTTTCGTATATCATTCGTCCCATCACTCCTACTGTCTGTAGCCACAAAAGAATGGGATGCACAATCTCGAAAGGCGTGGAGGTGGTGGCCGCCACGGACGTCTACCGTCCTCCGGCGACCAGCATCGCCCTCTTCGACGTCAACTCCATCGACGAACCCTGGCTGAGGAAGAACCGCGAGAAGGATGCAGACAGACACGAGGAGGAGGAGGAGGAGGAGAAGAAGCCAATGCACATACCTCTCCCCCTGCTGGAGAAGCTGGAGAACTACGAGCTCACTCCCGGGTACTCCTGTCTGAGGTCAGCAAGGCCTTGGAAGATCTCAAGCCCTCTCTCCGCCAGCAGAATCCAAAAGTCCCCGCTCCGCCCCTCCCCACCACAGCTGCTGCCGTCAAGAAACAACAACAGCAGTCACTGGATTTGGCTTCGGCTCCGCCTTTGCCTGCCCGCCCGGCCGCCCCCTCCTGAGATATCCGGCCTTCGTCCGGTCAGGGAGAACAGCTTCGTAATCCGCGACAGGGAGGAGAGGGAGAAGAATTCGGACAACCCGAAGCACTCGTGGAGGCGGCGGGACCCGCTGGAGGGGTACCCGGAGCGGCCTCCCCCGGGGGGCCGCCAGGGCAGCGTGGTGCTCTACACCACGACCCTCGGAGGGGTCCGCCGCACGTACGAGGACTGCGACAGGGTGAGGAAGGCGGTGGAGGCCGTGGCGGAGGACGCGGGGGTGGAGGTGGACGAGCGCGACGTGTCGCTGCACGGGGAGTTCCTGAAGGAGGTGAGGGAGCTGGCGGGGGGAGGGGCGGCGGTGCCGAGGCTGTTCGTGATGGGGAGGTACGTGGGAGGGGCAGAGGAGGTGGCTGAGCTGAACGAGACGGGGAAGCTGAAGGAGATGATGAGGTGGGTTGCGAGCAGAGGGGGGAGGAGGGAGGGGAGCAGGAGGGACTGCGAGGGGTGCGGCAACGCGAGGTTCGTGCCGTGCCTGGACTGCAGCGGGAGCTGCAAGGTGCTGGGGGAGGACGGGAAGGAGGTGGTGAGGTGCAGCAACTGTAATGAGAATGGACTGGTTCTCTGTCCATTGTGCCATTAGCCATTAGTGAGTCTATACATATATGCCTACTTCCTGCACGTCCCTTGTGCCATTAGCCATTAGTGTCTTATACATACATGCTTACTTCCTACATGTCCCTCGTGCCATTAGCCATTAGCCATTAGTGTCCATTATTGTGTCTATAGTAGATATATGCTTACTTCCTACATGTAGCCATTAGCCATTAGTGTTATATATATGTCCATGCATTTCTCCAGTATAGATGGCAGAGAAAAGGAATTAACTGTTTGTTGAAAGGCCTGGTCTTGTGACTAAGCGAATGCAACTCTGGTTCTAAACACAATAATATATCGGCTGTAGTGACGAATTTCATGGATTGTTATGATTTATTGAACTGAGAATCGTGAAATTCCAAGTTCATTTCCTGCAGCGAATTTGGGATTCAAATTTCTTTCGTGTATTTGGTTTCGCTTGAATTATGATCACATCCCACATTTTGATAGCTAAAATCAGCTCATCCGTACTAGTGAGCAACTGTTTAAAGTAACTCGGAAATGGTCACAACTACACTTAGGCCTCGTTTGGTTCGCGGAATGGAAGGGAAAGGAAATCAATTCCTTGTCATTTCCTTTCCTTTGGGAAACTTTAATTCCTATTGATTTTCCTTTCCGATGTTTGGCAATGCCAAGGAATTTGGAAAGGAAAGTGAATACTTCAATGTGGGAAAGTGATTCCTTCCTTGGATGGATGGAATCACTTTCCCCCCTAATTTCCCTTCCATTGGGAATCACTTTCTTTTCCTCCTCAATTCCTTGGGCACCCAAACATAGGAAAGTAATCACTTTCCTTTCCCAACCGGGAGATTCCGCGAACCAAACGAGGCCTTAGGTCACGTTTGGTTTGCTTTTGTGGAATCATGGCATTGGAAAACAAGTCATTTTTTGGGAGTTATTTACACTACCAACCCCTAAAATTTGGGTTTATAACACGGGATACCCCCTTACTTTTAAACTAATTACACTGTCCACTGACCACCCCTCCGGTTCGAAAATAAAGATAGGGATTGTTACTATTTTTATTTTTATCTTAAAGTAGGGGTACCCTGTGTAATAAACATAAAACATGAGGGTGGTCAGTGTAATTAGTTTAAAAATAGGAATATTCTGTGTTATAAACTAAAAATTTAGTGGTAGTTAGTGTAAATTATTATTATTTTTTTGTGTGTGTTTGGGTGTCAATTGAAAGGAGGAGGGAAAAAACAATGATTTCCAAAGGAAGAAAAAATACGGAGGAAAATTGTTCCCCCATCGGAAAGAAAATTTCATATTTTCTTCCTTTTTCTTTAGTTTTTCCAAACATCGAAAAAAAAAATAATTTTTCTTCCAATTTTTTTTTAGTTTTTTCAAACGGCTGATTTTTTGTTGTTGTTGGAAATGAACGAAAATTTGATTTCTTTCCGGGATCCAAACATAAATTCTTTACTGTAAAATTCCTTTTCCCATAAATATTCCTACTTCCTGTAGGCCACAAAAGTTGGAAGAATCATCGTTATCCGAGCCTTCTTCTATTAGGGGCGTTTGGTTCAAGTTTTTGAGACTTGGAAATGAGTTTTGAATTACTTACCCATGTTTGGTATGTTTAGGATTGGAAATGAGGAGGGAATAGAAGGGGCTTATGTGGGAAAGCTATTCCCAAGCCTCCCCTTGGGAATAAATTTGCATTCCTAGGAATGATGTTTGGATATTTGGTTTGGACGGTTATACCCTCTCTTTATTTTCAAAATTTTAACTTCTATCTCAAGCATGTGAATCATCATGAAATTAATGAAAGGGTATTAAAGGAAAACTAAATAAATTAAGATTTCTATCCCTTTGTAAACTAAACATGGAGATAAATTTTTTAAATTTTTGAACTACCTATTCTCAACCTAACCAAACATGGGTATAAAAATGTTGGATTCCTTTCCCATGGGAAAGAAATTAAAAATCTATTTCTAGAAATACAAAAACTTGATCCAAACGAGCCCTAAGGAAATCGGTTGTGGAGAAGAAAACTCAATATAAAATCGACTGTGGACATTGCGTTAACTTTTTAAGCTGGTGATTTCTTAGACAAAGTAGTTATGAGCACGAGAGAAACATATCATAAACTCATGCAAGTTCTTATAAACCAAAGAGCCTGGACAAGAGGATAAGATAATACATTTTGATATAAGAAATAATCTTTGTGACACATTATGTCAAAGTAACAAAAATCAAAACCCACGAAATTTACTACACATGTAACGAATTTGCCACAATTTTTGGAACAATTCCTTAATAATATTCTTTTATACGACTACAAACAAACAAAAAGCGCATCTGGTGTAGTGGTATCATAGTACCCTCCCACGGTACTGACCAGGGTTCGATTCCCTGGATGCGCATTAAATTTTTAATATACTGCACCTTTTTCCTTTGCTCCTCTTTACTCTATAAGCCCAACAAATACAGATAACAAGCCCAAAGAAAAGTATCTCTAACTACTGATCCTACCACCTTTTAATCTCACTCAATCTTAATTCAACCCATGTATCTCTAACTACTGATCCTACCACCTTTTAATCTCACTCCCAAAATTCTGAGTGTTGTCATCGTCCATTATGTGGTATCTGACATGGCAACTAACATGGCAGCTGACATGTCATATTTTAACCCAAAAAATTAATTATCCAATTTTTTATTTATTAATGTTAATGCTAATGCTAATTTTAATTTAATGTTAATATTAATTTTAAAATTAATGTTAAAATCAATGTTAATATTAATGTTAATATTAATATTAATATAATATATATCATGTTAATTTGATATTAATTATAATTTTAATATTAATTTTAATGTTAATATTAATTTTAAGTTAAGTTAATATTAATGTTAATGTTAATTTGATATTAATATTAATATTAATATTTATGTTTAATTTTGCCATGTCAATTGTCATGTCATCAGCCATGTCATATGCCACATAATGGGAGATGGTATCACCCCAAATTTTTTGAGAGCCAAATAGCATTTTTGATATAATATATGGTGGTTCCATAATGTGAATCCATTTGGATGGTTCTGTTATATATATATATATATATATATATATATATATATATAGGGAGGATCAAAAGTCTCCCTTAGAAAATTTTCTAAAAACTCCCTCACTCTCAGTCCTTTTAATGTTAATATTAATGTTAATATTAATGTTAATGTTAATATTAATTTTAATTTTAATTTTATATTAATGTTAATGTTAATGTTAATATTAATGTTAATGTTAATGTTAATGTTAATGTTATTAATATTAATTTTAATGTTAAGTTTAATGTTAAATTTAGTATTTAATGTTAATACTACATTAATATTAACATAACATTAATATAACATTAAATGGACGGCTGAGAGTGAGAGAGTTTTTTTAGGGGGTTTTCTAAGGGGGGCTTTTGATCCGCTTCCGTGGGGCAGAATGAGGCGTCCGTGTAGCAAACTCAGGCACGGTCGTCGTGCGACGGATCGGGGAATCGGCACCATTCGTCCACGGGTATAAGCGACAGGCCGACCACGCGGCCCGTCGTGCGGCGCTGCTGAGGGCGACGAGAAGACGTCCGCCATAAACGATCGCATGCTCGATCGTAAGGGCGTCGGCGATCGTCGCCAATATGCGCGTCGTGCGCATAGAACGGGCGGTCTAGACGGAATCGGTAGCGCAAGGCGACAAGGAATCAGTGGCCGTCGTACGGGCGGTCATCCTTAGTCGTTGAGGGCGTCTCTTCGGCGTCGTGGGCAAAGCAAGGTGTTGAGTAACTTGCCGTCGAAAGACGTGTGCTGCCGAGCGGAGCTCTGGAGCGCGCGGAGTGCGCGGGGTTGCGTGTGCACGA
>JANAVB010000197.1:21600028-21667843 GCA_029216955.1 Iris pallida | reverse complement strand
CATTAAACTTAACACTTAATATTAATATTAACATTAACATTACCATTACCATTAACATTAACATTAATATTAAAAAATAAAAAAAAATAATATAACATTAATATTAACATTAACATTAATATTAACATTAATATTACGAATTAGAGTGAGGGGTTTTTTAGGAAGTTTTCTAAGGGGGGCTAAATTAATATTAATATTAACATTAATATTAACATTAATATTACGAATTAGAGTGAGTGGGTTTTTTAGGGGGTTTTCTAAGGGGGGCTTTGATCCGCTCCCTATATATATATATATATATATATATATTATATATATATATATATGTATATGGAACATGTATTGTGTTACAGAGTCTTTGCCCGAAGACCTACAAACTCGGCTCGAAGGTCCGCACCCATACTTGTATCTCACCGCATCAGACTTGACCAAGGCCCGCACCAGCACTTGTCTCACTCTCACTGCATCAGGCCCGCACTCACACCACATGGAATTAAATATGCTTCTCCCGTTGCTCGAACCTGCAATCTCTTGGAAGAATGTGCCTCACTCTAACCACTTGAGCTAGAGGTCAAACTTTCACCGTTAGTTGAAAGAAATAATATGCATTTTCGTGAGATCGAACACACCCAACCATGAAGCTTATGTCTACACCTCCGTGCCACCACTTGAGGTAGGAGACTTTGATTTTTTTTTTCTTTCTTTCTGTTTTGTTCATTTTGCTTTGTTTTACACATTGATCCACTATATTCCTTAAATTGTTTTGGCTTAATTGCAACTTGATATCCTCAACTATATTTTTTCAACTTCATACTCTAAATTTTTTCTGGTACAACTTGATGCGCTGAAAAAATTTAGACAAAAATGTCCCTCTTAAAAAACTTAAAACTACACCCTCCCAACTGCCCCCCCTCCTTCCGGCCACCCCTGCCCCCTCCCTCCACGGCTGCCCCACCCCCCTTCCACCCATCCCCTCCCAGCCCCCCCCCCCCCTTCGGCCACCCTTGTGCGCTCGAGTAGAGAGAGGGGGCGTAGGGGTGGTGGAGCCTGGGGCGCAACGGAGGCGGGAGGGGGGGGGGGGGGGGCACCCGGGGGGGTGGAGGGGGGGGGGGTGGGGGAGGGTGAGATGGACGGGGGTGGCTGTAGGGCTAGCAGGGGTGGCCGGAGGGGGTTGGGAGGGCAGTGGTGGTCGGAAAGGGGAGGGCAGAGGGCAGGTGTGGGTGCGACAGCCGTGCGGGAGGGGTCGGGGGTGCCGAAAGGGGGGGGGGTAGGGGGTGCTACCGTGGGGGTGGGGGGGTGGGGGGTGGCCGGAGGGGGGAGGGCAGGGGTGGCCAGAGGGGGGGAGGGGTAGGGGACAAGGGTATTTTGAATTTTTTGATTTTAAAGATATGCGGTTAAAAATATTTAATAGTTGGTGGTATTAAATTGTTGAGTAAAAAAGTTTAGGATATGAAATTGAAAGACTGACATAATTGGGTGTATCAAGTTACAAATAAGCCAATTGTTTTTTTTTTTTCTCAAGGGAGGAAAAAATGCGCTTTCAGAATTGCCTACACTCGTGTTTTACATAGAAAAATGCTAAGTTTACTACCAAATTCTTACAACCTTCTTACAACTACTCTCTTCCACTCCTTACACATGGGTCCCACTGGGTCCCACCACCACTCTCACTCCCCTGCTATATGGGCTCCACCCGGCCCTACCATTTCTTCCCCTCCTCCAATCGAAGCCAGACACGTGTCCGGTTGTAGGAGGATTGTAAAATTTGGTTGTAGGCATAGCAAAGCTCGTTTTACATATTGCTCCACCATTAGTTGGAAGAAAAAAAGAAGGTCCTTTCATAATTGTTGAAAAAATATTAATTTTTAGTATTTGTTCTTGTCCCTTAGAATGTCGCATGAGAGATGGATTTCCCATCGTTGTATGTATGTCCGGCCTTGACAACTATGACGTAATTCCACGATGCTATTTTAGTTGTTGAATAAAGAGAACTAGTCCACAAAAATATAAAAGGTACGTGTAGGAAGTCAAGTTTTTTATTTTATTTTTTATGTTAACATATTTTGTAAAAATGTCGAATGGTCAATATACCTCATTAATGAATTTATCTGGGAAAATTTGGTAGATATCAAAAGAACAAAAATCGAACAAATCAAATATATCAAATTAAGAATAAGAGTACAATGTAAACACTAAGATTTTTTTGTGAGAGAGAGAGAGAGAGAGAGAGAGAGAGAGAGATCACATTACAATTCGTAGCCACATTTTAGGTGGTTAAAAGCTTTTTATTTTTTACTCTAAGAACTTTTTCATATTATAGAGAGACGGACGTTTTATGTAGACTAGTAAAGACATGTGCGTTGTACGTAAAATAATTTTTTTTTCTAAACTTATAAAAATATAACTAAAAAATAAAAAAAGAGGATATTGTGTTATGCGGAAGAAAATTAGAGAAAATTTTAAATTAAAATTTTTTCGTAATTTTTTTAAATTAAATGGATGATGATATGCCTACGACTTAGACGGCTCACTTTTTAGCTGTTTCGAAGCCGCATTATATAGTAGAAGATAAGTAATTGTTGGAATGACAATGAGAAAGAGAGATGCAAGAATCCGTTGTGAAGAAAGGGAGTGGAAGAGAGATCATCTTGTAATCTCCCTAATCAAAATTATATTTAAACATATTCGGCCGGCCAAAACAAATATTCATATATATTTGTAAACGTCTTCATAATTATCACATCTTAGTTATCATATTTGTTCCAACCTTTTATGAAGTTTTTATTTCTTTCGAACAAAACGTTTTTTGCAAGGGAACAATATTTTGTGCGAGAACATTTTACGCGATAAGAGTATTCTAATATGCGAGAACAACGTTTCCTGCAAGAATGAGTGTGCTATTATTATCTTTGTTGCAATGGATAATTACGAAGGATAATAACAATATTTTTAAGAAATAATCATTGGTTGGCGCAAACATATCCAAACTAACTACAACAACAATAGATTTTAGAAAATAATACACATAACTAAGTATCATATTGCAAGTTCTTATTTGAGTTTCAATTATAACTATACATTATTAAATGTGGAAACGACAATTCTTCATAATTCATGTGAGTTACTTTTGGTTAATTAAACTTGCTTTTGATGATTCTAGTGTTGAAATATAAATACTTTGTCACAAGATTTTCTATTCCTCCTCATAGCCAGTTTCCTAAATACCAAATTTTGCTATGATTGGGTCTCCTAGAATTGTATGTTACTTTACTCGATTTTAATTTCTTAACAATATGGAATTGAAACTTTTCAAGACTTTTCTTAGGCCACTGCCCCAACTTTTGTGAGACTCGCTGCATTGTATGCATGTTGGGTCCACTGTCTCTAACTTCCACCATTTTTTATAAATGAAAGGAATAATACGCCCCCTAGCTCGATCCACTAATCTTCCACCAACCAGACATGATCTTATGTCTCTTCCAAATAATCACAAGGGTCACTAGAGTTCGACCACTTTTTTTTTGGTTAAATAGCGATCGTGGACGAATTGATGACGCAGGAGCACAAAGTTTAATGCTAAGAGGGAGAAGTTGGACATTTATAATTGTCACGACAAGCTATTAAACCGTAGCCACGTGTCCTCCCTATTGGCCCAAACCCAACCCACAAACACAGCCCCCTCCTAACGTCAGCTCTCCCAATCCCGACCAATGAGTGAGGGACGTGTCACCGCGGTTTAAAGTCGCGCCCCCACTCGGTCTGTGTAGAAGCGTTGTTGTTTCTCTAAACTCTACATCAAAAGCAAAGGAAAGAAAATTAATTCTTGCTTTAATCTTAACTTGATATTTTCAGCTATTCCACTTTCCTTTTCTTTCCTTTACTTGAACCAAACAGTAAAATTCCTTTCCCCATAAATATTCCGACTTTCTGGAGGCCACAAAGTTTGGAAGAATCATCGTCATCCAAGCCTTCTTCTATCATAAGGAGATCGTTTGTGGAGAAGAAAACTCAATATAAAATCGACTATTACTTTAACTTTTTAAGTTGGTGACAAATTCTTAGACAAATAGATATGAGCATGAGAAAACGTACCATGAAACTCATGCAAGTTCTCATAAACCGAAGAGTCTGGAAAAATTGGGTAAGATGATACATTTACGAAAATCACAAGCCATCATATTTACTATACATGCAACAAATTTGCCACAATTTTGGAACAATGCCTTAATACTTATATTATACGACTACCAAACAAACAAAAAGCGCATCTGGTGTAGTGGTATCATAGTACCCTCCCACGGTACTGACCAGGGTTCGATTCCCTGGATGCGCATTGTATTTTTTTTAACATATTGCTTCTCTTTATTTCTCTATTTTTTTTTTCTTCTCCCTTTTATATATATATATATATATTTTTTTTTCCCTTTTATATATATATATATATATATATATATATATATATATATATATATATATATATATATATATATAATCAGCAATTTGTAGAATCTATGTATATATATAAATATATTGTATAAACGTGCTGTGTAATATTGCTTTCAGAGGCCCCAAGCCAGTAATTTGACAATATAATATTAATTTTGAACTAATCTGAGATAAAAAGATTCTTCCATAGATTCTACAAATTGCTGATTATATATATATATATTTGAAGCAATTGGTAATTATGGCGTACTCGTCTTCACTGAGGCTCGAACTCCGACCACTTGGGCTGCATACATCTCTCTTAACCATTAGGCTAGACATGGGCGGAGCCAGGATCAAAATTTTTGGAGGGGACTGTAAAACCCATGAAATTCAAATTTATTAATAAATAGATTTTGTATAGTATAATGTGCATTACTACTACTATTATTATTATTAGTATTACATGTGGCCTTTTATTGAGACCTTTAGCTAGCCTTTATTAAAAGCCTTTTCATTAACCCACAACTTAAGCCCATGGTTTAAACCCATTAGCGTAACCCGTTCCCTATCCAACCCGCTAACCCAAAATCCAATTAACTTATGTCTACCGTTCAACCCACAACCCAGTCCGCGTGATCCGCTTCCTCCGATGGAACACACCCCCACGTAACCCCTCTTCTTCCTCACGTAATATTCATCAGAAATCCAATTCCTTTCCTCAGAAACTCACAGAACACCCCAACCTTCACAAATCCACCTTATCCCTTCCCACACTTTCCCTCTTCCAAAACTGATTACATCACGGCATTCCCTGCGACGCCCCGGTCATAACAACACCTCAATCGAGGTATTTCCATCGCGCCGACCGCCTCCCGACCGTGCCCCGACCGTCGACCGCCTGCGCGGTCGTGCCCGCGCGCCAGCCAGCCCGGCCGCCGCCCGCCAGCAGCCGGCCGCGCCTTTCTTGCAGCCCCGACAGCTGTCAGCGCGCTTCGCGCGCGCATAGTGAGTTCCAGCCGGCCTCCCGCCGGTCCCCGCCGGCCGCCAGCACATGCACGAGCCCCTGTCGGCCGCCAGCGTACCCCACGCGCGTTTTCCCGGCCGTCGGCAGCTCCGTGCGACTGTTCCCGCACGTCTAGCTCCCCGCGCCGCCCCGCGTGCGTTGCGCCATCCCGTTTTGCGCGTCCCCGTGCACGTGCGTCCGCGTCCCGTCGTTTCGTACGACCCGAGTCCGTGGCCTCCCCTCGGTATTCCTTCTCCAACCTTCCGGTAAGTCCCTGAACCCTCTGTATAAATTCTAGAATGTGAAACCTAATTTATGTCCGACCAGAATTGACATAATAAAGCTCTGTCAATTCCAGGATAATTAGTTTCCTAATTTAGGCTTGTTTTTTTATTAGAATTTATTTAATCAATCAGTGCATAATGGTTAGGTTATTATTAGTAATAAAATGTCATTATATAATTGTAAAATTTGTTAGTAATTTATTGGATTTAATGATTATTGTAGAATGGTTAACTATGCATTTTTAATAACGATTGTCGTAGAAAATCACATTATTCTAGACTTAAGAGTATTATTAGAATGTTACTGTTAACCTTTCATAAATAAAATATTAAATTAGTTCCAGAACTAGTTTCATATCAAAAGTCTATTTTTATAAGGAAATATAAGCAAAGATATTAGTTTTAATTTAAGCTATCTATTGCCTCTTTTGGATAAAATATTATTTAATTTTCAAAATGGTTTTCATTACCAAAAAGAATATTTGTATAAGTTCTACCTATAAAATAAAAATATATTTATCAATTTTAATTAAAATAGTAATTTTCAAGTTACTAAATAAATAATTAATTACTTAAAAGTCTATTTATTTAGTAGTAGCTAATTATATATATACTTTGCTAAAAATTAGTAAAAACGTATGATTACATAAATTATCTTCATAATCAAAAAAATCTATTAAATTGTCACGATTTTATTATTAAATAAATTAATGATATTTCTCTTTTAAAAGAAAAAAAATACTTTTTATTATTTTATTATTAAAATCGTATTTTTCCTATATTACTCACTTAGAGTTCTCTAAAATATTTTTTATAATTTAATAATTGCTTTATTAAAACTATCAGTGATTTTAGAGCCTAGACGTTATTCATTAATAATTTATTAGAATTGTAGCAATCTTAGATTGGTAACTAAGTCATATTTCGCTAACGTATGGTTTAGTTCCGAGACTTAGTCTGATTTTTCCCTGTCGTCACCTACAGCACCGGAAACACCAAGACAAGTTTTATACTATTCATGTTCGTGTTTTATTTAATAATTAAATATACTGCATCAATAGGACTATATATATTGTATCGACATTGATTCATGGGGTCCCTCTCGGACTCCAAATTGATTGTTTGATTGACTCATTGACTCGAAAATTAGGGGAGTAGTATAGCAACTGTGACCAAAGCCATGTTACTAATATTGTCTCTCTCGCGTTAACCCCTATTGCACAGGGGTTGGACGGTATCGTATACTAGCATTTGGCCAAAATGTTAGTATACACATTGAATCTACCAGCCGGTCACAGATCTGCTATACGCTCAAATCACTATTGAATCATTGTAGATTGAATCATTGTAGCTCTTGAGATTTCATTGTCCTGCTGGTTCTTTATTATTATCTAGAAAAATATAATAATACTTTTAGACTGCCCTTGCATCATTTATTATTATTTAGAATGCTGGATATGGATGTATGTTCTTGCTCCCCTCCTAACTGGAGACCAATATTTTAGGTGATTGCGAAGGCGAGGAGCTCGCCTTTAGTTCCTACTACGGACCCGATCCGAGTTCTGAAGAGGTAGCCGAACCTGACCAAGGAGCCCAGGATTTCTAGTTGTGTCCGTTGCTTAGCTTTCATGTTTTCAAGTTGTAATAAAGAACAGTTGTAATAACTAAATGCTTTACTTGCTTGTGTGTTTGTTTTCATCTAGACATTTAGCTTTAATTTTAAAGTTCAAATAAATTTTCTTATTCTAGCATTTTAGAATTATTTGCTTGTGTTACTATTGCTTGATACAACTTACTGCAGCCATCTCACAACGGTGCAGGCTGGACATGATCTGACTAGATCCAGTATATTGGGATCGAATCGTGACATGTTTTCAGTGGTGGCTCATACATGTCAGTTCTGCAATATTGGTCTAGCCAACTTAGTCTAGACAAATATGCAGTCCTGCAATCTGATCTTAGATTTAAGAATGACTTTAAGAAAACAGACTCTAGAAACAACTAGAACACTTAGACTATTTTTACCCTGTCATAACATAAGGTAGAAATTATCTATTTTTGCTTGCTTATAGTTTCGTAGGCTACCTTGCTTATGTTTGTACCTAAACCTTTCAGAGGATGACGAAAGGGAAGGAGACCTATTCTGGGCCTGCATTCGCAGAGGTTTCATCCTCTGAGAACACACCTACCCAGACCCAATCCGATCCTTCTCCGTTGCAGCTCACTGACCATCCTCACGGACCACTTGCGCTGCTTACACTTTCACAGTGCATGTAGCAGCACCGATTCCTCCGAGGGCCACACCACCACCACCTGCTGATGTGAATCCTCTCGCTGCCCCACCTGTGCCAATGGACCCTGTAATGCCCCAGAACCAGAATACTGAGAGCGGGGGCATACATAGCCAGCTACGTATAATAAAATAGAATCCACCTCACTATACGGTCACGACTGTCTAGATATATGAGGGTTTAACTATAATCCATCAGTCTCCTATGGTCAATAACAAGCCTAAATGTCTCAATCTCAAGCAAGCAAGTAAAGTTACAAGATATAAGATCACCAAATATACAATAGTAAGGCATCCCAAATATTACATATTCAGCTGATCATGAAGCTAGTCATTACAAAATGTAAGGACTAGCAAGAGTTTAGTCATACATGATCAATCCTAGGATCTGTCAATCATGTTACAGCCCGTAGGCAGACAGTAATAAGGTATACAATACGAACTAACAGGTGCTCGCCGGCTAAACGCCTCAAAATAAAAATTTTACAATAGAGTGGGAGAGCCAAAAATAAACCCATTCGTTGCCCTGGTTACGCCTGGTGGTCACCATCGGGCTGGAAAGTCGGAAGATCCTCTGGAGCTGCTCCAAAATCTGGCCATACAAAACCAGCTGGGTCAGATCCCAGAAAGAGCAAGTGCCACAAAGGAGGCTTCACTTAAGAACTAAAACCAGCATATCAGAAATAAATATTAACATCAGTTACAAAAGAGCTTGGTAATAAAGAATAACAACAGTCATATTAGAGTACAAGGGAACCATTCAAGTAGCCAGGTCACAAGCCTTAAACCAAACAAGGATCGGGGTTGTAACCCCTCACCTGAATAGAACTCCGTCTCCAAATCTTGTTGGTAAGGTAAAACATAACAAGCCTGACGTGGGGTGCAATAAGACAATAAACGAAGAGAGGACTCAGAACTGCTCCGGGAGCCAGGTTACAACCCTTAAACCAAACAAGGACCGGGGTTGTAACCTTTCACCTGAACAGAACTTAGCCTCTGATCTTTATTATTAAAAGTGACAATCATGCGATCAAGCCGGCAATAATCGAGCACTGAAACTACACCATACAATCGCTCCTGGCCAATCAGTGACTACGACTTTCTACATTAGCTAACTAGGGTTATCACAAGCCTTAGTTACTAGTAACATGCAGTGAGATGTTCCTCCAGCCACAAGCCCTACAGCTGATCCAGGTTATCCAGGCGACTTGGGTTCATTAAGCAGTGCCTCATTCTTTTCCATATATCAGTGAATCTAGACTTGTGCCCTACTCGTCGGCAAGCTGCAAGTCCAACAATGGTGGCCGGGATAACGGGATCGCCTGTAACTGGGGAAATCTCTCATGACTACTGAATTATTCTAATTATTAGCCTTAGCCATTTACAGTAGGTACCCCTGACCGTGGTACTAAGGGATCCCTGTCCTAGACATGATGCAAACATTACCGGTTCAATTGTACAAACATAATCATCTACGGTGTCCAGGTCATTCAATCTTGTCATGACATGCTAGCCGTCGTAACCGTCTTTGTGATATATATCATGTCATGTTCACTGTCAGGAGTGCATCACGTCGGGCCACTATCATGTCATGTCATTTGTCAAAAGTGTACCACAACGGGTCACCATCGTGTCAGGGAATATATTCAAAATTAATATGGCACAAGCATACATGTAGTAATTAAATATTAGCAGGGACAAGGGCTGTGGAGGAATCATGCGACTCAGGAGACAGGGGCATGCGACAGAAGAAATCAGGACTCATACGGCTCAGGAAAAATTTGTCGCATGAAATTGCCATATGACCAGCCAATAAATGTTGTCACTATACAATATGCGGCCACACAAATAATTGCCATGCAGCAACCAGAAAACAAGGGCCATGCGGCCACAAATTAAAACCATGTAATAAGGCAAATGCATGCAAGCAATTAATTAAATGGCCATGCGGCCAAAGCAATTGTAGTGCATGCAGCCAAGCAATATACGGCCATGTAATGAATTGCATATGCGACCATGCAATGCATTGGCCATATGCGGCCATGCAAAGGCCATGCGGCCAACAAGGAATTGGCCATATGCGACCAACAAATAATTCCATGCAGCCAACAAGTGTTTGGCCATATGCGGCCAACAAATAATTCTATGCGGCCAACAAGGAATTGGCCATATGCGGCCAACAAAGAATTGGCCATATGCGGCCAACAAAGAATTCCATGCGGCCAACAAGTGTTTGGCCATGTAATAAATTGCTAATGCATGCAAGCAATTCATGCTAATGCATGCAAATAAATTGAAAGGCCATGCGGCCAATGAATTGCTAATGCATGCAAGCAACTGCATGCTAATGCATGCAAATAATTTGAAAGGCCATGCGGCCAATGAATTGCTAATGCATGCAAGCAACTGCATGCTAATGCATGCAAATAAATTGAAAGGCCATGCGACCAATGAATTGCTAATGCATGCAAGCAACTGCATGCTAATGCATGCAAATAAATTGAAAGGCCATGCGTCCAAATGCATGCAAGCCAGGTCACAACCCTTAAACCAAACAAGGACCGGGGTTGTAACCCTTCACCTGAATAGAACTCCGTCTCCAATCTTGTTGGTAAGGTAAAACATAACAAGCATGACAGGTGATATACGATGAGATAACCATGGGACTATTCAGATAACCAGGTTACAATCCGTAAACCAAACAAGGACCGGGGTTGTAACCCTTCGTCTGAACAGAACTTGGTTTCTCCTACCATTTATCGGCAAGATAATATAAGAAAACAGGTCATGTAACAATCTTGTACATGATCAAGACAAGACTAGACTGATTATTCCTCATCCAACAATTACGGTCAAGCAATAAGTACGGCTTGATACTTTAACTAACTAGGGTTATCACAGGCCTAGTTACTAACAAGATGCAGTGAGATGTTCCTCCAGCCACAAGCCCTGCAGTTAATCCAGGTTATCCAGGCGACTTGGATTCATTAAGCAATGCCTCGTTCTACTCCACATATCAGTGAGTCTAGACTTGTACCCTACTCGTCGGCAGGCTACAAGTCCAACAATTGTGGCCGGGATAACGGGATCGCCTGTAACTGGGGAAATCTCTCATGATTACTGAATTATTCTAGTTATTAGCCTTAGTAAATTTTAGTGGGTACCCCTGACCGTGGTACTCAGGGGTCCCTGTCCTAGACATGATGCAAGACAAGACGGGTTCATTTGTACAAGCACAATCGTCTACGGTGTCCAGGTTATTCAATCTTGTCGTGTCATGTTAGCCGTCGTAACAACATTTTCAAAGAATATTATGTCAGGTTTACTTGTCAAGAGTGCGCCACGGCGGGCCACTATCGAGAATTATTATGTCAAGTTTACTTGTCAGGAGTGCACCACGGCGGGTCACTGTCATGTTACGTCATTGTCAAAAGTGCACCACAACGGATCACCATCGTGTCAGGAAACACATTTAAATTAATGACACAAGCATGCAAGGGGTAATTAAATATTAGCAGGGGCAAGGACTGTGGGGGACTCATGCGACTCAGGAAATTATTACATGCGGCCAGCAAGATGGACGCAAACGAATACAAGCAATTAAGTAATAATATAATATATATATTTTTGAAGCCAAGGAGAAACTCTACAACTTTTATGTTGGGAGTCGGAAGAAATTCTGACCACAATTCAGACAAATAAAATATTTAAACAATCAAAGTGGACCCCATGCGACCCAAAAGTGGGAGAACATACATACGGCCAAAGAGAGTGGAAGGCCACCCATGCGGCCAGCCAAAGCTTATGCGGCCAGAAAATAACTGAAAGGGCCATCCGGCCAGTAAAAAATATTCATGCAACTAAAAAAGACAAGGAGAGAGGAACCCACAATAAATGCAAGCTTCCACTCAAGCAAAAGAAAATGACACGTGGCTACTCAAGTACTGGGGCCATGTGGCCTAAATTAAAATGGCTATATGCAAATAATTAAAGTAAGGCCATGCGGCCAATCTAAGTTGCTGAATGCAACTAAAAGCTAAGGGCCATGCGGCCAATTAATTGTGATCCATGCGGCTAACTAACATCAATACCCATGCAAGCTACTATATAAGGCAACTCCATGCGGCCTTAAATAATTCCATGCACCTAAATAAAGGCCATGCGGCCATGTGAGCAGGTGATTAGCCATATGCATTAAATATAGGTTAAAGCATATAATATGTATAATATATGCTAGCAATCATGCGGCTCAATGGCCAACTTGAGCCACATATACTAATACACATAATATAAGCTAATAATATATAATATATAATATGATATATACATGCATGCACTCCTGCGGCTCAATAGCCAACTTGAGCCGCATATACTAATACATCTAATATAATATATATGCAAGAAGCATGCAACAGACTAATGCACATATAATATAATACAATATCATATAATATATGATGTGATATATATATGCATGGAAATGTTGGATGGAGTTATATATAATATAAAACTATATGCATGTCCAACTTTGCATGCATTGCAAATACAAGCAAAGTTAAAGGCATACAGTTAATGCCTATGCTTGTATTTAAACAAGAAGACCATATGCGGCCGAAGTTGCTTGCATGCAAAATAATATATATATATATATATATATATATATATATATATATATATATATATATATAAATGCCCCATGTGGCCAACTTGAGTTCATGCGGCTGGCTAATATGATTTCCATGGATGCTTAAAGCTTAAAGCTTAAGGCTAAAGTTTAATATATAAAATGCACGTTTCCATGCAAGCTTCAGGTTTAAAGCTGATGCATGTTTCCATACAAGCTCCATGCAATTATTAAATACTAATAGTTAAAGCATGCAATTAATGCATGCAAGCTAAGGTGTGTATTTAAATACAAGCTTCTACGACTGGCTTGTCCATGCGGCAGGGAAGAACACTTGCCGCATGAAATAGTCATGCGGTCAAGTACTGTTCTTCTCCTCCAATTTCCGAGAAGAAGAACACCATGAAGCCATGCTTCCAAGCTCCATAATTCCATCATCCAGAGTCCAAATTCGAACTTCCATAGGTCAAATTGGGGCAGAACGAGATTCTCTACAACATGGAACCATCAAAACTTGGAAATAACAAGGTTAAATAGATCAAACCTAAGAAAATCCAAAAATACCACAAAACTAGATCTATAAGAATTTAACCATGGAAATAAAAAATGCTAAGTACTAAAGTGGGTTAGAAACACATGAGGAAGACAATAGAACAATAAAAATAGACTTCCTCTATGAAGCAAGATGCACTTGCCTAAGCTCTCCACTCTCTCAGGTTGGTGGAGAAGTAATGGTGGGAAAGAAGAAGAGTTAATGAGGAGAGAGAAATGTGTGGTAGGATATTTAATGAAGATGGTGGTAGGTGGGAGTGGTTTGGTTCACATGATATCAAGCAAAACTGAACCAAGCCAACAAACCAAACCGAACCAAGATAAACCCATCAATGAAATGCCAAAATAAATCAAGCAGGAAGACATGCAATACGGGTCAAAAATACGTACACGTATTCCAAATATGTAATACGAGATATGGACATTACAATAGGTAATCACATTCCTGTGCTGCTGAAGAACACAACCCAAACCCCTGCCAGAAGCGTCGCTGTAGATCGAAAAACCACCGGTCCCAGACGGTAATGTCAAGATTGGAGCTGATGTCAACCTCTTTTTAGCTCATCGAAGGTGGCCTGACACTCCTCAGTCCAGACGAACTCCATATCCTTTTTGGTGAGTCTAGTCATCGTCTCCGCAATCCGCGAGAAGTCCTGGACGAACTTTCGATAGTAGCCCGCCAAACCCAGAAAGCTTTGAATCTCGACAACTGAACTGGGTGTAGACCAAGACTCTACCGCAGCAATCTTCTTCTGGTCTACTGAGATCCCGTGCTCGGTCACAACATGACCCAAGAACTCGACCTGGTCCAGGAAGAACTCGCACTTCGAAAGCTTCCCGGACAACTGTTCCTTCCTCAGAGTCTTGAGCACAATCCTCAGATGCTCCTCGTGCTCCTCTGGCGTCTTCGAGTAGATCAAGATGTCATCTATGAAGACCACCACAAACTTGTCAAGGTACTGATGGAATACCTTGTTCATCAAGTTCATGAATACTGCTGGGGCGTTGGTCAACCCAAATGGCATGACAGTGAACTCGTACTACCGTACCGAGTCCGAAAAGCCATCTTCGGAATGTCTTCCTGCTTCACCTTTAGCTGATGATAACCGGACCTCATGTCTATCTTCGAAAATACCTTCGCGCCGCTCAACTGATCGAACAAGTCGTCAATCCTCGGCAACGGGTACTTGTTCTTGATAGTGAGATTGTTGAGTGCCCTGTAATCGATATACATGTGCATCGTACCATCCTTCTTCGGTACAAACAGGACTGGCGCTCCCCAAGGTGATGAACTGGATCTGATGAACCCCTTGTCCTGTAGCTCGTCGACTTGCTTCTTCAGCTCTGCCAACTCGCTGTTGTTGACCCTATAGACGTGCTGTGAAATAGGCTCTGCACCCGACACTAAGTCTATAAAGAACTCAATGTCTCTATCTGGCGGCATCCTAGGCAACTCCTCGGGAAAAACATCCATGAAATCAGTTATCAATGGATGCGGAAATGCCTACCCCGCCAACAAAGCTCCACAGAACCCATCTTCCGGCTCAGCTGCTCCTCTGGCAAACACAATCTCTGCCTCTCCCGGTGGCCTAAAAAGAATCCTACCTCCTCTACAGTCTATACTAGCATGGTGCATGCTCAACCAATCCATTCCGAGTACCATATCGTACCTCGGAAGGGACATTACGAGCAAGCACGCACTCAAATTCCGGCCTCCTAAAGTAACTCTCCGCCCCTTACATATATTGTTAACCAGGATGATGCCTCCTCCGGTCAATATCTTGCAAGTCCTACCCATATATTCAGCAATAATGTTGTATCTCAGAGCAAAAGAAACAGACACAAAACTATGAGTGGCATCGGAATCAAACAAGGCAAAAGCAAGGAACGAATCAAGGAGAACGTGACCTGCCACAACATCACCCACTGGCTCTGCCTCCTCCTCTGCTGTCAAGGCGAACACTCTGCCCGCAGGGGCTCCCCTCTGGTGCTGTACAAAGTGCTGCTGCTGTGTTTGAAGTGGAGGACCTCTCTGCTGAACTGCTGGTCCTCTGGCCTGCTGCACTCTGTCCTGGCCTCCTCGGACTCCATGAAGACGGTAATCCCTCAGCAAGTGGTCGGGCGCCCCACAGTATAGACAGACGCCCAACCTCTTCCTACAGGTCTCTCGAGTGTGCCCTGGCTTCCCGCAAAAGCCGTACGGAGTAGTCTGTCTCTGGCCTTGTGTAGTGCCCCGTCCCGCAAAGTCAATCGGAGGAATCGAAACGCCGACGGCATTGAAACTTAGCCTTGCAACGGCTGCTCGAAGGCTCGCTCGTACGAGACGACTCCTCGCTCAGGTGGGGTAGTTTCGGTGAACTTGCCTCATCTTAGCCTTCACTTAATAATGCGCATGTTTTCAACTTGCACAAGTAGGCTAATATAAAAGCTACGAACGCACATAGCTAAGAGAATAATCCCGACCCGTCGAAATGTCTTAGAACATGAAAAATGGTCCCACGATCTTCATAGAAGTCGGCTCAGCGTACTTTCAAATGACACTCGATCCTTCGATCCCGTGGCTTGGGAGAAGGAAGTTGGCTTAAGTTGCTAAGTTATCCCGACACTTGAAACAGCCTAAGTCATAGGCGTCGCCTGCATGAATGTTTGGTAAAGCATGCACGATCCCGTCGTTTTGCCCCAACACCCAAATCAGCCTAAGTCATAGGCGTCGCCCGCATGAATGCTTAATAAAGCATGCACGCACTACTAAAATAACCCAGATTAGCGACGTCAGGAGACGTCGCTAAATACAGGAAATACGTCGCTAACAATAATTTGCGACGTATTTAGCGACGAAAAACCTACGTCGCTTATAGGCAAGTCGCAGATGGCAATTTAGTCGCCAAACGTCGCTATTTGCGACGCGTAGTTAATTGTCGCTAGACGTCGCAAAATGAGCGACAGATAACGACGTATAAGTACGTCGCCAACATTGCGACGTAAAGCGACAACTAGCGACGCTTCAAAAGTTTATAAATGATGACGAGGCATGGCATCCACATGGCCACGTGGGCAACGTAGCGACGTATATTAGCGACGTCGAGCGACGTAACGTCGCTAGTTAGCGACGTCTGTGTGACGTCGCAGTACGTCGCAGAACGTCGCTATACGTCGCTAATATAAAAAAAATTTAAAAAAAATATAATTGATATTTTTGTTATGCTGTGTGTCTGTGTTTACAGTGTGTGTGAAGTGCAGTATTCGAACCATCGACAGTTTCGCTTACTGTTGTATGTTTTATCTTTGATAGAAAGAGCAACAGTTCAGGGTGCACTTCTCAGAGATTCCTCTTCACGTCCTTCACCTTCTCGGGAACCTTTACGACGTCCGAGAAAGTGAAGGACGTGAAAATAAAGCTCTCAGAAGTGCACACTGAACTGTTGCTATTTCTATCCAAGATAAAACATACAACAGTAATCGAAACTGTCGATGGTTTCGAATACTGTATTTCACATTCACTGTAAACACAGACACACATCATAACAAAAATACACAATATATTTTTTTAAAATTTCGGCAACATCTCCTTTGTATATCAGATCATCGCTTATAACCCAGCGTAGGTATATTTGTCATCCCGTCGCAGATATCACAAAGTAAATATCACAATAAAAATAGGAGGCAGTGCAAAGTAAATATCACAGACACACATCCTCACAAACATCCAATAGAGTCAAATAAAAATGAAAGATGATAAAAAGTTTCCCACCAAGTGTATAAACAACAGTGTATGAATAAACAATTTGCCCATAGGGCCAATACATACAAGTCATAAAAAAACCAATAAAATCACTGCGGACCCCTGCCGCGCAACTGGGATAGAATGTAGTCATACTGCTCCTGGGTGAGCTGTACCGTAGGGGCAGTAGGAGGCAGTACAATGTATGGAGTCGGCGACGGAGGCAGTACAGTATCTGGAGTCGGCGCCGTCGATGGACCCGGAGGACGTACCTGCTCCAGCTCTCGCAGTCGCTCACCATGCGCAGCAAGGGTACTCACCACCTTCTCAGTATACTGAGTGAGTGAGAGAGAAAGGCTCCTCTGCGATCCGTCCAGCTCGACCTGTCTACGCTCCGTGCGCTGCGTAGACTCGATGAGCGTCTGCAAGTTGGCAGCTGCAGCCTGATGCAGACTCATCAGCTCCTGTATACTGCGCTCGACCGCATCAAATCGTCCGGTGATGATCGGAGGGTCGGATCGTCGCTCGACCGCATCAGAAATCTGCTGCTGCAACTCGCGATGCAGCTTCTCGATCTGACGACGAACATCCTCAGCTCGTGACGACGCCTGCGTAGCCGGAGACTGCGCACTGACAGAGGGGGCCCGGGATGACTCCGAAGCCAAATACGCGCCGTAGGATCCCGTACCATAGTACGTACCCTTCTGAAGACCGCCAACGGCGGTCATCCAGAGCTCGTCCGACGATGGCTCTGCAGGCGGCTGGGAGGAAGTACCAGCCCCTCCCTCTGCTTGCGCACTAGCAGCAGCAGCAGCATCAGCCGCCTCCTTCTGTAGCCGAACAAACTCGGCCTAGAACATGTTTGCTAACGTGTAAGTGTTTACTAAAGTCTATATTGATATCTATTTTCCTATTTTCTAAATTATAGTCAGTTAATATTAGTTGAATAGAACGTACATATGTCTGCGTCGCCCTCTCGTCAATGAAGTCCCCAGCACTCCGATGGGTGACCAGGAAGGCGGTCACCATGTTCGGGTCCTCACCCTTCTTTACCTGTTAAAATATATTATCTATTATTAGTATTAAACATTATATCGAACTATATATAAATTAATGTCCGTCATAGGAAATGTACCAGACGACGAAAATGCTCCGTCATCGGAATGGAGCCACCACACCACTTACCGGCGCTCGACCGCGCCACCTTGGCCTTCTCAGACCGCTGCTGGTACTGGCGCTCGCTGAATCTAGCCTTCATCGCAGTCCACTGCTCTGGCATAATCCAACCCTGGATCGGACGTCCGGCACGATCACGACGCTTCTGGTCGTCGATCGCATCACGGATGAGCTTGGCTATGACGGCAGGAAATTGGCCCTCGATCCTCGCCGTCCGGTGTGGTGGATAGAAATAGGTCCTCTACAAGAAGTAAAATACAAAAGTTGTATAATATACACAAATGATTATTAAAATTTAAAGATAAACAAATTTTTTACCTTGAAGTGGGCGAACCAAAAGGCCTTCCTATCTGCGGGAGCATCTGAGTAGTTGAGCCAAGGCCCACCATAGTTCTACCTCACAAATGTCCCCAGCTGTCTCTGTACTGCAGAAGGCCGATATCTATACAATAATAATTTTTCATGAATATATATGTACATATAATTATTTGAGAAATATATAATAATTAATTAACTTACTTCATAGGCCCGTCCGTCCAAATCTCTATACGCGTCTCGCCCGGGGGAGCGCATGGAGGGTCGCTCTCACCTCCTGCCTGGACAGGATCAGTCTGATCGCCATCCTCCATATGATCGGTGTGGGCTCCCTCCATAGAGCCGTCGACAGTAGGAATGCTGGACGGGGGATCAGGGATGCTGGACGCGGGATCAGGAAGGCTGGACGACGAGGGAGGAGTCGCCAACCTGCTAGAACTAGCCTGTCCCGGTAATGGACCGGGAACAGAACGGTACACTGGCATACTCGGAGATGAGGATGAGGGTACGGAACTGCCCTCTCCATCCCCAGCCCGAGGCTGACGGGGCTGCCTAATATATAATCCTCCGCGTCGTCCAGATGGTCTAGTCATACCTGACAATAAAACATATGACAAAAAAACAAAAAAACATATTTATATGATAGACATCACAGATTTTTAAAAAATATCATAGTCAAAAAGTGTCACTGAAGTGTCAATAAAAGTGTCAATAAAGTGTCACTGAAGTGTCACAGATTTATATGATAGAAGTGTCACTAAAGTGTCAAATATGATGATAAAACAAACGTACAGATTTAATCCTCTTCTGAAAATTCATCTAGTTCGTTTAGCTCATCTTCTTCTTCTTCTTCTTCTTCTTCTTCTTCTTCTTCCTCCTCTACATCTTCACTTTCATCTGCATCTTCCTCTTCAGATAATTCTACTTCTTCTACACAATTAGATGTGTAATAGGGAACTTCCGTCGTGTCCACTTCTATAATATTTGTTACAAGAGGTAGTTCATCCTGTTGATAAGCTATATCGTCAACCTCAAAGGTATTTCTAGCTTTGGTCTTGCATACTGCCCACCAGTCCGACCTTGTTGTTCCCCGTTTAGGATAACTTGTGAAGTACACGAGCTGAGCCTGACTTGATAGGACAAATGGTTCATAGGCTTGATATCGACGCCGATAGTTTATATCAACAAGACCGTGCTTGTTTACTTTCCAACCTTGACCTTCAATCGGATCGAACCAATCACACCTGAATAACACAATCTTAGCAGGCTCTATTCCATAACTATATGTCAGCTCCACGATCTCCCGTAATACGCCATAGAAATCGTTGCCCGCATCAACATCTTTGTAGTTCGAAGATCTGATACACAAACAGCTGTTTTTGGTGGAATCGAGATCCACAAAGTTGTCTCTGATCGGGCAAGTTGTTGACTTGAACCTAAACCCATTAACACAGTAGCTTGGTCATATTTTTGCAGCATAAATTGGTCCCTTGGCTAGCGTTCTAATAGACTCATTCTCAAGTCTTGCGTATGGACGATCGACCTAAATACCACGAAAGAAGCAATTAAGCTCATTCTCAATCAAGTGCATATACAAAAAGGTAATTACAGAGTTCTCAAGTCTTACATATGCACTCAACCATGATGGAAAATAATGCCTCATTTCTTGTTCTAGTTCTTCTTCTGTTATGTGTGGCCTACCCGACCTCACATCATCATTAAATATGCTGAAAACAACATCGTTCAATTAATGTAATAGTATAATAATTAACACTATTAAAATAATATAGACGTATTAATTACTTACCCCTCCAGTTTCTCTACTTCCTCCTCGTCGTAGTTGAGTAATACATACACCTGAGCAGCCCTTAGCTCATCATCGTTCAGATATCTCTTTTTCATCTTACCCGATGGCTTTCCTGGAGCATTGAATACCTTCAGTATTGTATCATTACTTTCATGATCTCCCTCGTCGTTTCTGGAAGCTTTCATTCTATTAGTTGCAATATGAGGCTTGAAATACATCGAACAAAAGTTTGTAATCTCCTCGAGAACATAGGCTTCACAAATAGAACCCTCGACCTGTGCCTTATTTTCACCTTTCTTTTTAGGTGATTCAAATGTCGCTCGAACGGGTACATCCATCAATATTCGACGGGTCCACCAACACGTGCCTCATAGGATAGATGAATCGGCAAATGCTCCATAGAGTCGAAGAATCCAGGAGGAAACACCCTCTCTAGCTTGCATAGTGTTACCGTAATGTCCTTCTCTTGCTTTTCTAGACGATCAACGAGCAATTTCTTAGAATAAAGATCCCTGAAGAATATGCTAAGCTCCATCAATGGATCCCAAACTGCCTGCGGTAAGAATTCCCGAAATACAATCGAAATTAACCTCTCCATGAATACGTGACAATCGTGGCTCTTCATACCCGTCAATTTGTTTTCCTTCGGATCGACACATCTTCTCAGATTTGACACATATCCGTCTGGAAATTTTAGGCCCTGAATCTACCGACAAAGTCTCACTTTATCCTCCTTGTCCAGCGAGAAAATTAACTTCGGAAGGAACTGTTTTCCATTCTGCTGTATCAAATGCAACGCAGGGCGTTTGTATATTTCTTTTAAGTCCAACCTGGCCTTGGGATTGTCTTTCGTTTTTCCCTTTACGTCCATCACAGTATTAATTATGTTATCAAACACATTCTTCTCAATATGCATGACATCAAGATTATGTCTGATCAGATTGGTACTCCAGTATGGCAGATCCCAGAATATGCTCTTCTTTGTCCAGTTATGAACTCTACCAAATCCATCGCACTTGTACCCAGTTGTAGGATCTTTGATAGCACTTGAAAAATCTTTAACCTTCTCCCATATTGTGTCTCCGCACCACCTTGGCGGTGGATCACCCTTCTCTACAACGCCGGCACGGAAAGCATTCCTGTTCCTTCTGAACGGATGATCTTTTGGCAGAAATTGCCGATGACAATCAAAGAAGCACGACTTTCCGCCGTATTTCAAGCGGAAAGCCTTACTACGGTCCATGCAATACGGACATGAGAGACGGCCATGAGTGCTCCATCCAGATAACATTCTATAGGCCGGAAAGTCGTTGATGCTCCACATAAGGGTTGCCTTCATCTGAAAATTATGCTTCCTGGAAACATCGTACGTGTTAGCGCCTACTTTCCATAACTGTTCAACTCATCTATCAAAGGCTGTAAGTACACGTCAATGTTCCTCTTGGGATTGTTCGGACCAGGAATTATAACAGTTAGAAACATGTACTGAGTCTTCATGCACATCCAAGGCGGTAGGTTATACGGAGTAACAATCACAGGCCAGCACGAATACTGGGATCCCGAAAGACCAAAAGGAGTAAAACCGTCAGAAGATAGTCCCAACCTGACATTTCGTGGATCTGAAGCAAAATCTGGATACACTCGATCAAAGTGCTTCCACGCTTCTCCATCAGATGGGTGATCCAACACTCCTTCAATCTGTTCTCGTATGTTCCAACTCATATTTTCGGCCGTCTCTTTCACCATAAATAATCTTTGCAACCGCGGCGTTAAAGGCAAGTAGTGCATTGAATCGGTCGGTCTTCTTGCACCGGTAGACCTTCCTGTACTAGTTGTCTTATAGCGATCAGCACCACAAAATCTGCACACATCTGCGTCCTTGTCGTCTTTGTAGTACAGCATGCACCCATTGCGACAGGAATCGATTTTCTCGTATCCCATCCAGAGCGATCTCACCATCCTCTTAGACCGGTAGAAGTCTTTAGGCAACTTAGCACCCGCCGGCAAGATCTCTATAATCAACTCCAACACTCGGTTGTAGCATTCTTGCGACATGTTAAAATCTGACTTAATGCTCAACAGTCTTGTAACCACCTCCAACGGTGAATGATCCTCACAACCAGGATACAATGGAGTCCTTGCATTCTCTAACAACTCCATGAACTGTGCAGCATCGGCGTTCGGTGCCTCCTCAGGTGCATCATGAACGAAACTAGGCCCCGCAGCGTCGAAAACCATGTTCACGCACCAGTCGTCGTATGCATGATTATCTGAAACAAAATTAGGTCCCGCATGCATATACGGCTCAACATAAGGCTCCGGCTCTGATGCTAAAGACACAAGTTCTCCATGTGCGGTCCACTGATAGTAATTAGGCGTGAAACCCCTCGAGTACAAATGATATGTCACTTCCACTTCTGGATAATATTTTACGTTATGACATTTCACACACGGACACTTAATTTTGGTGCCGTCCATATACTGAGGGAACGCCTTAGCAAACTGCAGAAACTGCTCTACTCCCGCTATGTATTCATCCCGCACACCACACATATCATCAGCACGACGATTGTACATCCATGAACGATTTTGCAAGTAGTAATTCATATCCATTTAGAAATAATTCTGCAAAGATGGACACACATTATCCAACAGGCACAAATTCGTATATTATGTCTTATTATGGGACACACATTAGTAGCGGACAGTTACTAATAACAATGATATGCAATCTAGGTCAAACTAGGTTGTACTAAGTCAAACAAGGTCAAGCTAAGTCAAACAAAGTCAAACAAAGTCAAACAAGGTCAAACTAGGTCAAACTAGGTCAAACTAGGTTGTAATAAGGTCAAATAGTCAACCTTGGTCAAACAAGATCAAATCTAAGTCAAATATCCTATTTCTAGTCATGACCTACCAAGTAATGAGCAATAGTGAGTTAACAAAGCAAACTGAAACTAAAACTAGTATCTGGGTGTCATTTAACAAACATGAAGACAACAAAGTCAAACAAGGTCAAGCTAAGTCAAACAAAGTCAAACAAGGTCAAACTAGGTCAAGGGTTGACCTATAGTTGACTTTGTCAACTCTTAGTCCAATCTAGGTCAGATGTTTACTCTACTTTGACTTTCAGTTAAAATAGTCAACCTTGGGGGTGACTACTATTTCATATAATTTTAAAGTATCGGCCGATACCGATCCGATACGGCCGATACCGATACGGTTTGGCATGTTCCGATCCGATACCGACCGATACCAAATATTGACCGATACCGACATTGGGGGTCTTTGTTCCGATCAATTCAAGTACCAATAATGACCAAAGTCAACTCAAGCTATCTCATACACACAAGTAATATCTATATAGATATATACATATAATATATATATATATAGGCATGTATATACTATATGCCTATATTACAAGACAAGGCAACTTTCATGCCTTCATATATTTAGACACTCTAACATAGGCTATATGCCTATATCACATATGAGTTACATGATATAGTTATGTATATATGTATACAATACCATCTAGGCTATATGTACGTGTCCAACATAATGTCGATGTGCAAGGGTGGAATGAACTAAAAAGGTAATCCTTCAACCAAACAATACCTAATCTATATGTCAGTCATGGGACTGAACAACTGAATACAAGACAAATAATAGTACTGGAACTAAATAAATGCCTGGACTGATATGAAGAGATAATATGGACTGCAATATATATATATATATATATATATATATATATATATATATATATATATATATATATAAAATATGAGGAAACAATGCACAAACTGTTCTCAGATTGACACGTATATATATGTGTGTGTGTCATGTGTGTGGTGTGCTAACAGTGTGTGTGTACAATAGGGTGTGTGTATATAGGGTAAAGTGTGCCATGTGTGTGTACATAACATGGGCTAGGTGTCTCAATGTGTGTGTGTACATAGGAATCAATAGTGTGAGTGAATTAGCTATTCTCGGTTTTGAGTGTAATGTGAGTGAGCTATAAGAGAAACAGTATACACAAACAGTGTATCAATCTCAGGAAAATCAGTAGATAGCAGTAGTGTGTGTTTATATTCTCAGGTTACACTTATGTATGTGTGTAGATAGGTGTAAACAGTATATAATTTCTCGAGAAAATTTAGTGTAATGTGTGTGTGCCAATATGTGAAAACAGTGTATTAAAACTGTTCTCAGTTTTGACAGTCAATGGCATACGAAAACCCAAGAATCCCCAATCAATGTGAACCCTAACATGCACATTAATTCTCAGAGAAGATATGGAATTAATCATAATGGTTTAATCATTCAAAATCAGTTTAAACCAATGTTAATCTCAGAAAATTAATTTATAGTGAACTACGTATCAGAAAATTGGGGATAAACCAAATTCGAAATCCAAATTCAATTAATAGCAAAATCTAATGGTTGGTAATGATATGTGTATGTGTCATAGAGTCACACGTGTCGAGTGTCCACCAAAACAGGACACAATCGTGTCCAAATTATTTTTTAACACACACGAACACAAATGACACAGTACAGTCTCGTGCACGTGTCCACACGTATGTGTCCGTGTCTGTGTGTGTGTGCATGTGTGTGTGTGTCCGTGTCTGTGTGTGTGTGCGTGTGTGTCCGTGTCCGTGTGTGTCCGTGTGCGTGTGTGTGTGTCCGTGGGAGAGGAGGAGGAGGAAGGAGAGAAGTTAGGTTAGGGTTTACCTGAGGAAGAGGAGGAGGAGGTCGGATTGGGGGAGGAGGAGCTCGAGGAGGAGGATCTCGAGGAGGAGGAGCTCGCCGGAGGGGGAGGGAGTCGCCGGGGGGAGGGGGTCGCCGGGGGGGGGCACTGACAGAGGGGAAGGGAGTCGCCGGGTGGGGGGGGTGGGGGGAGGAAAATGAAATTTTCGGGTTTTCGAGTGAGAATGAGGGAGAAAGAAGGCAGCTGCGTACCCTATGTAAAATAACTTAGCGACGTCACGTTTTGACGTCGCTAAACGTCGCCAACTTGGCGACATGTATATAAAATATGTCGCTGAACGTCGCTTTTCGGCGACGTCGTACCCTCCTGTCGCAGAACGTCGCTAGACAGCGACGTTTTGCGACGTGTTTAAAACGACGTCGCTACTGGTGACGCTATTTATTGCCGTCGCTACAGTACGTCGCTATTTGATGATATTTTAGTAGTGACGGTCCTGTCCTGCAAGGCTTGGCATAGCCTTCGCACGTCCCGCAAGTTAAGTCGTCTTGCACGACTGTTGGCTTAAGTCTAGACACGAACTTGGTTGTTCTAGTTGACCGCGTGCACGGCACGTTCCTTCGATACGAAGCTCGACGTAGCCTTTGCTCGTCGAGTCGTTGCCCGAATAAGTTAAGACAAGTGTTGCGTTGGACTATCAAAGCCATTTCTAGCACTATCCCGCCCTATCTGCGGTTGTCAAGTCGTGTAGTCCCTTGAGAACAAGGCTCGTCGTATAAGTATATAACTTGAGCGTAGTGTCGCCTATAGAACCAGGTCTGTCTAAGGCACGAGCTACGATCGATCTAGTAAAGAGTATGCCACGATCAAAGGAAATCCACGCGACTTGTTGTCGTCGAGATCGGTTCCGCTACTTGGGAGTCTCGCTATGTCTTGATAAGTCCTACACATGAGATCGGTCCCGCTACTTGGGAGTCTCGCTATGTCTTGATAAGTCCTACACACGAGATCGGTCCCGCTACTTGGGAGTCTCGCTATGTCTTGATATGTTCCGCACACGAGATCGGTCCTCCGGCTTGGGAGTCTCGTTAAGTCTCGATAGAAAGAAGGAAAGCATGGTCATGTTAAGGAAGGATTTGATAGATCGAGTTGAGTATGCATGGTCATTGGACAACTTGTCGACAAGGTGTAGTCTTCTCGAATGATTGCCAAGGCGCCGGGATAATTCGCCCGGGGGAAGCGAGTTGCAGCTCAAAGCAGGATACAGGATAACCGCATAGGAGTATCGACGCTTCGGGGGCTAGCTACCCATTGGAAGGGCGGCCCGATACCCCTGTCGAGCCGTGTCCAAGATAGCTTGTCATTGCTAGTGACCACTCATGTAGATGTGTCGGCAGAGATAGCGGCACACCGCGTGTATGCCTTTGGATTTGGGTCTAGAGCTTGAATGCAGGTCTAGCCGGTAATACAAGGTCTGGGCCTAAGATTGGGCTGCAGCATAGGCACCGTGCTTGGCACGATAGATGGCCTCGGGATATTCATGGAATCAACACTATGTTTTACAAGTCTTGTCTAAGTTAGCAAATGAGTCGATCAGGAAGGCCGCAAGGCGGTAGCATGATAAGTCTTGATATGTTACGAGGCGCGGCCTCAATCTTGAAGCACGAATAAGTCTAAGCAAGGTCTAGAGGCACGACCTGCATGACTCATCCCGTTGTCGTCTTTGGCATTAGAGTCGTTGGCACGAGAATTGGTCTAGTGAACTTGAGTTTAAGTGAAAGTCTTGGCACGACCGAGTCCGCATAAGTTGCTCCTCGACGAAGCACAGTCTTGAATACATTAAGGTCCCAAATAGAGTATGGCATGACCCTACCGTCCCGAGTTCAAGTTTGGTCAAGTATATGCACGATGAGGCACTGCTTAGATCGAAATATACGTTGGTATTGTAGCACGACCATGTCGTTGCACGTCGAGTTGGTTAGACGTCAAGTCTTAAAATTGATCCTAAGGCAAGACTAGAAAGACAATCGTAAAGAGACTTGTAAGCTGCACAAAGTAAATAAACGTGTCGATTTTGTATGGGTGGACGAGGAGCTCACTCCACCAGTACAGTTGAGTACTGACACCCACACAGTGTTCATGTGCAGGCATAGGTAGAAGCTCGTGGCGCGGAGCTCGCTTGGATGCGTCGAGGCACGGAGTTCTTTGGCGACTCGAAGCGTGCGGCCGCGTGGATTAAAGACTTATACAGGACATAATGTATGGACATCGCCTTCCGAAGCTTCCGCTGACATCAAGCATTGTATCGAGAGATGAGAGAGAGCAGAGTGATTTGTAAATGAGAGAAAAGTGAGCACGAGAGACTTATAATTTGGCCTTGCGCCCATAAATGTAATCTTGTATTCAATATCAATAAAGAGCTTCTTTTGAATGACTTGTGTTCATGTGTGCTTGTTCTAAATTTCCGCTGCATGTTTCAATATTTCTGCTTGGGACTTCTGTACGACGATCCCGTCGTCGCCGATGTAATTGGCCGTTATGAAACTGCCTTGCACGAGCGCAATCTAGGCTCGTGCGGCATCACGCCTTAGCGAGGACGATAGCTCCTACGGGAGCGGGGCGTGACACCCTGTCCCTGGTGCTACTGGACACGCGCTGGTGCCTGCTGAAACTGCAACTGAGGCTGCTGCTAAATCGGTCTTTGCTGGAAATGAAGGCACTTTGCCGGTCCCGTACTCGAGCTCGCTCCTAGAACATCGCTGCCCCTCTTCGGCTTGAGGCCGAAGTCCTCCTCTGTAATCTGCGCCTCCATCAGGATTTGCTCGAAGGTCGCGTCACTTCGCCCAGAGGTACGAGTGCGTACTGCATGTATAAGACCCCTCCGGGACATGTGGGCCATGTACCCCTCATTCTGTATCAAATCCGGTACAAACCTACTCTGGCGGAAGAACTCTGCTGCATACTCGTCCACCGATGAGTTCCCCTGCTCCAAACTGACAGACTGCCCCTCCAAAGCTGTCAAGGCCACATCTGGGTAGAACTTCTCCTTAAAGAGCCGTCTGAAGTCCTCCTATGACAAGCCCCTCACCGATGCACGAGTATCTGTACGAAACCAAGTCAGCGCTATATCAAAAAACTGACTCGCTGCAGACGTCACCCAAAGCCCTTTCGGGACCTCTGCTAACTCTAGGCTCCGCTGGACATCCTCCAACCAGTCATCGGCGTACAGGATACCCTCGGTACCCTTAACTCCCTCGGGTTCATCTTCCTGAAGTCTAGGCATGTGCCAGGCCTCCCCTGACCCTGCTGCTGAACTGGGGCTCCCTGAACTGTACCCTGAGCTGTACCCTGCATAACCCTCTCTACTGCTGCCATCGCCAGCTGGTGTGAGTTCTCCATGCTCTGCCGTAACACCTCTGTCTGGCGGTGGGACGCGTCAGCCTCATGCTGCTGTGCCTCTGCCTGGGCCCTCTAGATCTGCAACATCTGCTGTAGCAGGGCCATCATCTGCTGTGCATCCGTCGGTAGTGGAGGCGACGGTGGAAGAGTCTCAGGAATGACTAGGGACGGTCCTGCTGCTGGAGGTGGAAGACCTCCTGGAACCGTCGCTGCTACTCCCGCCTGAGGGATAGGAACTGAGGTGGCAGCTCCCTCAACTGCAGCTCCCGCAGCCGGAGGTGGAAGTCCTGCCGGATCGGGCCTCTCCGGAACAGCGCTAGATCCCGCTGCCTGAGAACGAGTAATCGTCATCCCGAGGATAGATTGAAACAAGGAATCAATATGGCATATGATAGGAATATCAAAGAAGGACAATTAAATTCAATGCAAAAGAGTTGTCATGGTAATCAAAAGATCAGAAATTTCCTAAAATGTGATTGAGTAACTCCTATCATACCCTAGATCCTACGTCATAATCGCAGGCTCGTAATTAGTACTCTAAGTCGAGCACCATTACGATATCGCACTAGTTGCGACACAGACCTGCATGGGCCACCACAAAAACGTGTCACGACCTGCACCCTGATTAGGGGCACGAGCACGTGGTTACGTCCAGCCTACACCGCAGAATCGACGGTAGAACGCTGTATATAGGGTCTGTAAATACTACGACTAAAATAGTATAAAAGTACCTGTACAGTATATACACTCCGAATGGAGGTGACATAGCAATACAGTCTCAATCACAAAGTAAAACTAAGGTAGATAGCATAGAAAGGAAATATGATAGATGAAAGCAGGAAATAAGTTCGAGATCCACACAAGCCCAAAGCTATACACAACTACACAGAGTCACAGAAAATATAATATGAAATACTACAGTTTGAAAAGTACTAGCTGACTCGTAGACTTGGAAAACCTAACTAAACTACACTACTCTGGATGAGCAAAGTCTAGTGGCTCTACTAACAAGCCACGGTCCAGGTCTACTCCATCAGACTCGACCCCATAATAGGTCGGGCAACCTGCCTCAGAATCATCTGTAAAATATCAACGGTATCCTGTCAGGAAATTAACATGTACAAACACTAACAGCAGTTCCATATAAATTGACAAATTCTATAAGAGACTGTGTAATAAAATACAAGACAAAGATATAGGATAACTTGGGAACCATTCGGAAGCTGAGTTACAACCCTTAAACCAAACAAGGACCGAGGTTGTAATCCTTCTTCCGAACAGAACTTAGTCTCAAATCAAGGTATAGCATAAAGGTATGTAGAGCATGTGAGTAAATGAATATCATAGCACGGTGAGAAAAGTACTGAAAGTAGAACTGAGCAGGATATAAGATACGATAAATAAATATAAATGTGATTTGAATTATTAGAGCGATATGTGATCGGCTTTAGGTAAGTGACAAGACAGGTTATCCACTTGGCCCGACAATCGTACGGTTATCTCACGAAAAGTCATGCCGGCCAACCTGGATAACAAGCGCATGAAGGTATCTGCTACACCCTACGTGAGGTGAGAGTGGCGCAAGCAAAATAGCGACAAGAGGCTTTGATCACATAACCCCTAATAATTCCCCTATCCCCGAATAGTATCACGGATCCGGACATGGCACGTCATGACACGGGATTCAAAAGCAGGGGGCCAGTCTACTCCCAAATCGATGTGTATATAAGTACACGAAACACAGAAATATCATGTACCAATATACCAAGAAAATCCAGGAATAACATCTCATGACAGGATCCGACGTATACTAGTCCGTGATCCATCGTGTCGGGAATCATGTAAGATACTACAACTGAATCGAATATAGTAGATATCAAGACAATGAAAACTATCAGTGAATGTACTCGCCTGTGGTCCTGAGCTGATAAGGTGAACAGACGCTCAGAGTAATCACAGACCTAAAATGAGATACTATAAGTTAAACAGGGTTTTATAATGAAAAGAAAACTAATTTAAGTCATGATATGCAAGTCTAAGTCAAACTAGGTCAAACTGGATCAAACTAGGTCATACTAGGTCACTGGGAGTCAATCCAAGTCAAACTAGATCAAACGGGGTCAAAGGTTGACTTACAGTTGACTTTTGGTCAACTGGTCAACTCTGGTCAACTCTAATCAACTCTAGGTCAACCCTAGGTCAAACTAGTCTAATGTTGACCAACTGTTGACTTTCAGTCAACTGGTCAACTCTGGTTTGGTTTCGGTCAAATCTAGTCACTTATAGGCTAAGTTTGACTCTCGGTTGACTTTTGTTGACTTTTGGTCAAAATGGTCAACCGAAGTCAAAACTAGTCTAGGAGCGCTATTATTGACCATTACCAACCAAGACAAACAATTTCTAACTATACCTTACACCCTAAACCAATTACCTTATCTTCTAGGTAAATACATATACTTACCCTTAACAAGGTATTCCCGATACCTTGCACATACCACTCTAACCTTGGAATACTAACCTAGGTTTCCTAGGATAGCTAGATACTATCCTATACTAATATTGCCTACCATAAAATTCTAGTTCCTAGCTCATCTAACCCATCTATAATACATGTTGATTATCCCAACATCACCTTACTAACCTAGCCTAATAATACCTTATCCTAACTTCTAAAATAATAGCTAACTATAACATACCCACAATACTCACTTACCCACTCATATGTGGTTTACATATAGGCTCTCCTATAGGTTCACATATATATACTCACACACACAAACACGTAGGCTTATAGGACTGATTTCTAAGACTGAATTGGGACTGAAATATAGGATCAGTTAAGGACTGGTTTGGGACTTCTATAGGCTGTCCATTTTTGGACTGTACAAGGGCTGAATAGGGCTGGAAATGGGGACAGGTTTGGGACTTCTTAAGGCTGGTTTGGGGCTGCTTGTATGCTGAAATGCACAGCCTTATGGGGGCTGAATATGGGGACAGTTAGGACTGGTTTTAGGCTGCTACAAAGGGGCTGTTTGGGACAGGTTTTAGGGGGCTAGTTTGGGCTGCTAAGGCTGGTTAGGGGGGCTGTCCAATGGGCTGAATGGCCCCCCATAAACCTGCTGCTAACAGCAGCAGTGCTGCCTCTGCTGTGCTGTTATGAACAGCTACTCCCCCCTTTCTATCACTTATATACACTCCCATTCTCTCCATCAATCTCTATATTCTTCAACACAAATACACACACAATACCAACACCAACTCCACCATTCTAAATTCCCCCCTCTCTTGGCCGAAATCTCTCACACTCACAAACAGAAATAATACACATATTGACACACCAATGTATACATATAAATTAGACACAATATATATATATATATATATATATATATATATATATATATATATATATATATATATATTTTAACAAAAGACATTTCATTAACAAAAAAGTGGTAGCTCGGAAAGAGTTTTACAAGTGGGAGCGGGGCTGGAAAACACAAAACGAGCCCTGAAATACAAGGTGGGAAATACTAAAGGTACAAAGTCGAGATTCCAAAATTTTAGAATTTTTTTTCGAAATTTCGGAAAAAACACTAATTGAGATTTCAAAAATCCAAAACAGAAATTTTAAAATTTGAAAAATGCGGGGGTGTGGGGCTCTGCCCCTGGGGCGCGCGGCCCGAGATTAGCGCGAGGGTGGGTCCGCGACCCGAGACACAATATATATATATATATATATATATATATATATATATATAAATATATATATATATATATAGAATTTAATATATATATATATATAACCATTGATATATGTATATACATATAGATAAATAAATATGATACCATATGATACATTGAAAAATACATCTCTAAACAAATAGAAATCTGAGATTTAATATCTAAATAACATTTAAACAATATATATTAAAAATACATGTGTCCAAATACAGATTTTCCCACTAGGACACAATTCCACACATAGGACACACCTAGAAGTCTCCAAATGGACACGAAATGGACACAAATAGAGACACAACAATGGGGGTCATTTTTATGGGTCTAAAATTATCCTATATGCATGAGGAAATGAAAAGGAGAAGAGATTTATACCTTCCGGTAGATCGAATCTAAGAAAAACTTTCCCGATACGACACCGACACGTAGGAATCCCAAATGGACACGAACGAGCTCCGAATCCTCCCAAACTTGGCTAGCTCCCTCCTTAGCTCGAGTAGAGAAGAAAAGAAGAAGGTTGGGTGGAGGAATGGATGGATTTGGTGGAGAAAATCTATAGAAACCCTCTCTAAAATTTGGGGAAGAACAAGAGAGAGAAAGTGGAGTGGAAATAAAACAAAATGAGGCTCTCTCTCCTCCTAGCTAGGGCCGGCCATGAGTAGTTGGTTTTTTCCCTATTTGCAATGTCTAAAATGCCCTCCCACTAATCTATTAATTAAATATTAGGAAAGGGTTTAAGTCGAGGCTATTTTAGTCATTCTAAATCTCTAATCTAACCAAACCCTATCCATAAATAATTAGTCTAGCCACTAACTAAAATTAATATCATGTGGGCCATGGCTAACTAATGTGTGGGTCCTACTAGAGTCAAAAACTACCCCAGGTCCCCGATACAAGTCGGATTGAGTTGAAATTCGAACCCGACTCAAATAATCCCAAATAATATCATAAATAAATAAATAATTCCAAAATAATTCTAAGGTGGAAAAATGACCAAAATATCCCTGTTTATGAAAACTGGGGGTGACACCGGGGTTGTAATCCCTCACCTGAATAGAACTCCGTCTCCAAATCTTGTTGGTAAGGTAAAACATAACAAGCCTGACGTGGGGCACAATAAGACAATAAACGAAAAGAGGACTCAGAACTGCTCCGGGAGCCAGGTTATAACCCTTAAACCAAATAAGGACCGGGGTTGTAACGCTTCACCTGAACAGAACTTAGCCTCTGATCTTTATTGTTAAAAGTGACAATCATGCGATCAAGCCGGCAATAATCGAGCACTGAAGCTACACCATATAATCGCTCCCGGCCAATAAGTGAATACGACTTTCTATATTAGCTAACTAGGGTTATCACAAGCCTTAGTTACTAGCAACATGCAGTGAGATGTTCCTCCAGCCACAAGTCCTGCAGCTGATCCAGGTTATCTAGGTGACTTGGGTTCATTAAGCAGTGCCTCGTTCTTTTCCATATATCAGTGAATCTAGACTTGTGCCCTACTCGTCGGCAGGCTGCAAGTCCAATAATGGTGGCCGGGATTACGGGATCGCCTGTAACTGGAGAAATCTCTCATGACTACTGAATTATTCTAGTTATTAGCCTTAGCCATTTACAGTAGGTACCCCTGACCGTGGATTCCTGTCCTAGACATGATGCAAATATTACCGGTTTAATTGTACAAACATAATCATCCACGGTGTCCAGGTCATTCAATCTGGTCATGACATACTAGCCGTCGCAACCGCCTTCGTGATATATCATGTCATATTCACTGTCAAGAGTGCGCCACGTCGGGCCGCTATCATGTCATGTCATTTGTCAAAAGTGTACAACAATGGGTCACAATCGTGTCAGAGAACATATTCAAAATTAATATGGCACAAGCATACATGTAGCAATTAAATATTAGCAGGGGCAAGGGCTGTGGAGGAATCATGCGGCTCAGGTGACAAGGGCATGCGGCAGAAGAAATCAGGATTAATGCAGCTCAGGAAAAATTTATCGCATGAAATTGCCATGCGGCCAGCCAATAAATGTTATCACTATACAATATGCGGCCACACAAATAATTGTCATGCAGCAACTAGAAAACAAGGGCCATGCGGCCACAAATTAAAACCATGCAATAAGGCAAATGCATGCAAGCAATTAATTAAATGGCCATACGGCCAAAGCTATTGCAGTGCATGCAGCCAAGCAATATGCGGCTATGCAATGAATTGTATATGCGGCCATGTAATGTATTGGCCATATACGGCCATGTAAAGGCCATACGGCCAACAAGGAATTGGCCATATGCGGCCAACAAATAATTCCATGCGACCAATAAGTGTTTGGCCATATGCGGCCAACAAGGAATTGGCTATATGTGACCAACAAAGAATTGGCCATATGCGGCCAACAAAGAATTCCATGCGGCCAACAAGTGTTTGGCCATGCAATAAATTGCTAATGCATGCAAGCAATTCATGCTAATGCATGCAAATAAATTGAAAGACCATGCGGCTAATGAATTGCTAATGCATGCAAGCAACTGCATACAAATAATTTGAAAGGCCATGCGGCCAATGAATTGCTAATGCATGCAAGCAACTGCATGCTAATACATGCAAATAAATTGAAAGGCCATACAGCCAATGAATTGCTAATACATGCAAGCAACTGCATGCTAATGCATACAAATAAATTGAAAGGCCATGCGGCCAAATGCATGCATGCAAATGCTTGCAAATGTATGCAATTAATGGAAGCAAGGAAATGCTCATGCGGCCAAACAAATAAATGTTCATACGGCCTAGCAAACAAATGTTCATGCAGCCCAGCAAATAAATACTTGCATGTGGCCAGCAAATAAGCATTTGTATACGGCCAACAATATATTAACGGCCATACGGCCAGAAATATTTGCTAAGTAACAGCTAGCAAAATGCGACTGTGGCTAAGCAACTCAATGTTGCATGCGGCTAAAAATGCAATTTATGGCTTCCACAGTGAACATATCCATGGAAACTACCATGGCCTCCATGCTTCACCAAACAACAATAGGAATCCAAATCCAGACTCCCGTTGGTCAAATTTGGGCAAAATGGAATTCTCTACGTCATGGAACCATCAAAAAGTAAAAATATGCAGGTTTGATAGATCAAAACTCATAAAAATCGAAAATACCACAAAGCTAGATTTACAAGAAATTAACCACGAAAATGAAAAATGCTAAGTACTAAAGTGGGTTAGAAACACATGAGAAAGACAGTGGAACAATAAAATGGACTTTCTCCATGAAGCAAGATGAGCTTGCCTAAACCTTTCTGGTAGGTGGAGAGTAATGGTGAGGAAGAAGAAGAGTGAATGAGGAGAGAGAAAGAGTGTTGGGTTAATAAATAATGATGGTGGTGGTAGGTGGAGGTTTTCTTTTGGTTCATGATGAACCCAAGGCAAACCGAACCAAGCCAACCCAACCAAGATAAACCATAACCAATGAAATACGAAAGTAAACCATGCAATAGGACATGCAATATGAGTCAAAATATGTACACGTATACCAAAATACGTATACGAACCATGGTCATTATAGACCCCGCCGAGGTCGTAGGCCTGCTATGAGGAGTTATTGAGGCCCAAAGGGTCCAAGATGAAGTTAATCGTGAGCAGGTCGCGATTATGAGAGAGGACATGGAGAATGCCCACAATGTGACTATGGCAGCACTAAACTTAGCACAGTCAGATCAGAGGCCTGCCAAGGTAAAATAAGAATAATTTGTTAAGTTTTATGTTTCATTGGAGAAATATAAAGTCTGACCAGCAACCCATTATCCAGGAAAAAGGTGGAAAATATCGAGAGTTTTAAGAAGTTGGATCCGCTCCATTTTAAAGGAACAGAGGGCCTTATCTACGTGGATGAATGGCTGGACGATATGGAGCAACTCCTCATCGTCGTTCGACTCCTCATCGTCGCTCGACTCCCTGTCGACCTTATGGTAGAGGCTGGAGCTCTATATCTTTGGGATCTGGCCAGTATTTGGTATAAAAATGAGCCCAGATTCCAGACTGGAGGAACCTCCTAGCGTTCCTTTAAGAAGCATTTTAAACGAAAGTTCTTTTCGAAAGCCGCCCTAGAAGCTATAGGGAGGCAGTTTCATGACCTGAAGCAAGGGGACCGCACTATTGAAGAGTATGCTGCTGAGTTCAACCGGCTCGACAGATTTACACTCCGCCTGGTAGAAGACCCAGTGCAGCGTGCCAAGAAGTTCCGGCACGAACTGCGAAAGGAGATCCACACCTTGGTAGCTGCTAATGGTGCAAAGACCTGTGACAAAATACTGAAGGTGGATCAAGATGTTAAGGCCAGTTCGCCTGCCCGACCCAAGAGAGAGCCTCCAAGATCCAGCAGCAACCATTAGGGCAACTTCAAGAGGCCCAACAACAACAACATGCCATCTTATCTCCAAAGATCTCAGTAGACAGCAACACCCAACAGAGGACCCCAGCACAATCAACCGAAGGCGCCCAACTGCAACTACTGCAAGAGGGCCGGTAACACTGCGAAGATCTGTAGAAAGAAGTTAGGACATTACCTTGCTTATGGGTCTGCCACCAATCAGGTTAAGGACTGTCCCACTACATTCAATAGAACTGGAGCTGGACAGTAGAGAGGTCCACAACCTACCCAGTAGCAGTACTACAACCAGTACAAAGCAGGGCAAGCTTTTGCCTTAGCCGTTGAGGAGCCAGAACCGGAGCCAGAGACTGAAAGAGATGTTATCGCAGGTGCTATCCTATTACATTCGTATCCGACTTTAGGTTTATTTGGTTCTGGAGCTTCACATAGTTTCATATCATCGAACTTTATTGCTGTATGTCACATAGATGTAGGATGTAGTAATATGATTATAGAGTAATGACTGGAGGTGGACCTATCCCAATAACAGAGATTTGAACATGCCCAATCATTGTCTTAGGTCATACCTTCTTAGCACCCCTCCTGGTTTTGTCTCTTCCTAACTACGATGTAGTCTTGGGAATGGACTGGCTGAGCAAGCAACACGTCCTGATAGACTGTCATCGGGGTTGTGTCATCTTTAGTCTACCTGGAGAACCTAAGTTTGATGCGGCTCGAACACCAGAGAGCATGGGGTGTGTCTCCTATACCTCAATCACAGAAGATTCTGGACCCCCTCATCCCCTTATAGCAGAATTTCTAGATGTCTTCCCCGACGATCTTCCAGGATTACCCGCTGATCGTGATGTGGAGTTCACTATCGACCTAGTACCTGGCTCTTCCCCTATCTCACAACGATGCTACAGAGTCAACCCCGAGGAGGCCAAGGAGATGAAGGATCAGATTGATGACCTCAAGGCCCAAGGATTCATGAGAAGTGGAGCTTCATCCTAGGGGAAACCACTCTTGTTCGTGCCCAAGAAGGACGGAACCGTACGGATGTGCATAAAATACAGGGAATTGAACAATATTACCATCAAGAACAAGTACCCTCTGCCCAGCATTGATGATCTCTTTTATCAGTTGAGCGGAGAGAAGGTCTTCTCGAAGATTGATCTCAGGTCTGGGTATCACCAAGTCAAGGTGAGGATGGAGGACATTCCAAAGACGACATTCAACACCAAATATGGAGAGTATGACTTCTTGGTCATGCCCTTAATTAAAAATGTCCCAACAGAGTTCATGAATCTCATGAACAAGGTCTTCCATGAGTACCTAGACCAGTTTGTCGTAGTCTTTATTGACGATATTCTGATCTACTCGAAGACCAAAGAAGAACATGAGAAGCACTTACGAATAGTCTTAGAGACATTGAGGAAGGAGAAGTATATGTTAAGCTATCCAAGTAAGAGTTCTTCTTAGACAAGGTGGATTTTCTCGGCCACGTTGTCACATGAGAAGGCATATCAGTGGATCCCAAAAAGATAGCAGCCGTGGAGTTATAGATGACACCCAGTTCAGTTGCAGAGATCAGAAGCTTCTTAGACTTAGCAGGATATTACAGGAAGTTTGTGAAGGACTTTGTAAGGATTGCTGAGCCTATGACAAAGCTAACTAGGAACAATGAAGAATTCGTCTGGACCGAGGCGTGCCAGGCATCATTTGCAGAGTTGAAGTGAAGGTTGACATCAGCACCAATTTTGTTACTACACTTAGGATCAGGTGGATTCTCCATTTACAACGACGCTTTCGGCAAAGGATTAGGATGTGTACTACAACAGCATGGAAAGGTAATTACTTATGCTTTACGGCAGTTACGGAGCCATGAGAAGAACTATCACACGTACGACCTGGAGCTAGCAGCATCTTCTTCCTGAAGCTCTGAAAGAACTACCTATACGACAAAAAGATAGAGATATACACGGACCACAAAAGTCTAAAGTATGTCTTTACACATAAGGAGCTCAACATGTACCGGAGGTGATGGCTGGAGCTTATGAAGGACTTTGATATCAATTTGCAGTACCATTCGGGTAAGGCTAACATCGTTGCTAATGCGTTTAGTCGGTACCCGATGGCTATATTTCTAACAAAGGATCGGTATCTGCTAGAAGACATAGAGAAGCTTGGGCTAGAGATTGTACTACCAGAAGCAGTGATGTTGAAGCTTGGAAAAAATTTACTGTACCAGGATTGGACTCGCCCATGATGCAATTACAAGTGCAGTCCAGCCCGATCAACAGAGTCAATGAGACTCTATTCAAGGATGAGACACTATGCAAGCTGAGAGATCGAGTGTTAGCCAGAACACTTGAGGGTTTCTCCATAACTGGAGATGGAGCATTGAGGCATAGAACGAGGCTTTGCGTACCGACTGGTGAACTGAGGAACGAACTGATGAAGGAGGCACATCAGTCCCAACATTCCATTCATCTAGGGGCAAACAAAATGTATAAATACATGAGAGTACATGTATGGTAGCTTGGAATGAAGAGAGACATAGGAGAATTCATCTCCAAGTGCTTGATCTGCCAGCATATAAAGGTGGTTCGTTAGAGGCCAGCAGGATTGCGACAGCCGCTTTCTATTCTGCAGTGAAAATAAGAGCATATCACCATGGATTTTGTAACGGGATTTTCTAGATCCTAAGGAGGTAAGGATGCATTCTGGGTAATTGTAGACAGACTGACCAAGTCTGCCCACTTTATTCCCTTCAAGGTTAGTTTATCCACCGAAAGGTTAACAGTTCTCTATATGACGAACATCTACCGGCTTCACGGAGTTTCAGTCAGCATTGTATCAGACAGAGATAGCCGGTTCACCTCACACTACTGGAAGAGGTTGTAGGAAAGCTTGGGTACTCAGCTAAAGTTCAGTACTGTATACCATCCACAGACCGACGAACAGTTTGAAAGGACTATTCAGATGCTTGAGGACATGCTGAGATCGTGTGTTTTACAGTTTGGAGGATCTTGGAAAGATCATTTGCACCTGGTCGAATTCTCATATAACAATAGCTACCAGGCCAGCATCCATATGATACCATTTGAGGCGTTATATGGACGTCATTGCCGTACTCTACTAGCATGTGACGACGTAGGAGATCTAGTTATGCTGGGACCAGAGATGGTTACGGATGCTGCAGAGAAGATGAAGATAATCAGAGAGACACTGTGGATTGCACATGATCGCTAGAAGCATTGGGCAGACAATAAGCACTGAACATTAGAGTTTGAGGCAGGAGACAAGGTCTTTGCTAGGATTTCCCCTACCAGAGGCACTATCAGATTCGGTAGAGCTGAGAAGCTTAGTCCCAGGTATATTGGTCCATTTGAAGTACTAATGTAAAATCCCTAAATTTCTACTATTTTTTTATTTACTTAAATTTTGGTACTGATTTAAAAATTTTGTATTGTACGTCGCGTAGTCGTATTGTACGTCGCGCACGAAATTTATTTTTCTTGCTCGTCGAGTGTGAATATGTATGAGCGTACATATTTTAGAAAAAACATTTTTCTCTATTTTATTATACACTTCCAAAATATTATATAATTATTCTTGCTATAAAAAAACCTTTTGTTTTTAGCAGTTATTAATCATAAATAATATTTTATTGAATACTAGGAAAAACATAATCATGTATGCATTATTCGTACATACATATAATTCGAAATTATTTATTAGTCTATTTTTTAATAAAAATGTAATTTTTGAGATTTATTAATATTAATATTTATTATTCAAAAAGATATTTAAAAATATTTATTATTTTCGAAATTATTATTATTGGTATTTTGAAAAATATATTTGGAAGATATTGTGGCCATTTAAATCTTGATTTGATTTATAGATATATTTTAAATAGTAAATTAATATCTATATTTGGAGCTTGAGTTACCTTAATTGATTTTAAACCAAGAATTTAATTAGATTTAAATTTGATTTGTATTTGAAATTGGATTTAGATTTAGATTGGATTTGATTGATTTTTAATTAAATAGAAAATTATCTAAATTGGGTTAATTACTCCTAATCCTTATCTTATTGGGAATTCCCACATCCTATAAATAGGCAGGTACTCCTCCTTTATTTTCTCCATAATATTCCTCCACAAATTTTCACAAAGTGTACGTGCCTCGTGTCGGTGTCCATCTCTTCCGTGTCAGCCGTGACGACCTCGGGTCCGACCCCGGGTGTCTATCCAATAGGTTATTCTTTTTACATATACAAAATATCAATTCTCGTCCAACCACCATGGACACAAATCCAGTATTCCTCCGTCGTGTCCGACACCCCGAACACGACAACCACCTAAACCCTAGCCCTAATCCTAATCCCTAATCCAATCCAGTCCTGCCCTAGCAATCGGTCGTGACCGCGCCAACCACCGGTTTCCGGCGCTGCCCCTGACCAATACCACCACCAACACCGTCTCCTCCTCCACTGCCAACCCATCTCCGCCCCCTCCATACCCGGTCACCCGACCAACCCACGGCAGACTCCCCGTCGTCAGAAACCCCCATTATCATGAACCCCGCCATCTTCTCCACCACCACCACGATGCAACCACCGGCCACCACCGCAACAACAACCACAACACAACTAGCACAGCCTTCACCGCCACCAACAGCCATGACCGTCGTCGACCATCGCGGCCATCATCCGCGGATACCCAAAACAAAAAACTAAACAAAACCTAAAAACCCTTACCTCGCCGGAGCTCTGCCGCGTCCGGCCTCGCCGAGCCCTGACACGCGCCCTCCGCAGATCCTTGCCGCCCTAACTCCACCGCACGAGCCCCGTACCTCCGTCGCCGCTAGCTCCGCCACCCTCTCCCGACTTCAAACCCCCCGCCGCCGGTCATCTGAGTCCGCCGCCGCTCGTCCAGCGCGTCGCACAACCGAAACCCTCCGCAGCGACCGCACCGGCGACGTTCTCCTCTCCGTCGCGTTCCAGCCGGCGTGCCCGAACTCCCCCTCTCCAACCTCCTCTCTCGGCCTCCCTCTCACCTCACTCATCCGCCTCGCTCTCCTTCTCTCTCCCCCCTCTCGAATCATTTTCTCTTTCCTTTACACTAATTCTTCGCTCTCTCTCTCCTTTCCTCTGTGTTTTTATTGCTTCTTTTGCTTTCCCTTTGCTGACTTAGGGAACAAGCCCCTTCATTTAATTTCTTTGTTTTAAATTCTTTTATTTGTTTATTGTTTTATGTTATTAGGTTATTTATTATTTCTGATTTTCTTTCATCAGTAATTATTTTCCAGAAAAGATTTTTATTTTATGTTATTGGTGATTTGTTGTTTCTGATTTTTCTTTCATCAGTAATTATTTCCCACAAAAGATTTTTATTTTATGTTATTGGTTATTTTATGTATATTATATTTTCTAGTATATTATGAGTAGGCTACTGTCCTAAAAACTTATTTCTTCTAGTTTATATATAATTTCATATTTGGTTAATAAGGAGTACTTATCATATTATCCAATAATTTCCTAATTTTGTGAATATTATTTCTGCCTAATAATAATAATAATAATAAATATTTTTTTTCTACCTCAAAACATATCTTTACAAACTTAGAGTTTTTGTCCTACAACGACTTTCAATTTTTCGAGTATTTGCTTGAAAACATATTTTGACTAAAAATTTATATTTCAAGTATTATAAATATTTTCTAAAACTCGTATATATATAATATTTATTTATCCATTATTCCTTTAATTTCTCTCCTGTCCGTATCCAAGTCCTGTTGTTCCTATTCCTTCGCCTATTTCGAGACTACCTTATGTCCACCCTAACTAATTTGACCCTTCTGAATCCATTGGAACTGTCTGTACCATCAACAGAGGTTACCTTGTATAGTTGTTGCACCGAAGACGCAGTTCGTGCCACCTTGATCATTGCAGTACACCAGGCGTCCTACCAGGCAAGACACCTTGCCATTTGCTGTTTATTTATTTTAGCTCATATTTCATGCATTATTTATTTTCTTTATGCAAAATAAACTGTGATACATGGCATAACCTGTTAGAACTAACTGTTCATTTATATTTTCTGCTATGTATTATTTTCTTACACATTAAACCTAGATTTAAGGGACTACCTTGTGTGTTGCATTCATTGGCCTTGACACGTTATAACACGAAGTTATGTGTCGCATGTAGGACACGGAAGTGCGTGATTGGCTGGCCACCAGTACGTATAAGCCGTGCGATAGGAATAACCGCTAATAGAGATTGCATGCTAGTTTGACTTAGCGGTTATAGTGGTTTTATGTTGTGGATACAACATAGTAGGCATTGGGCGGGGAGGACAATTCCTTAACGTATGGGCTTCGATGCACTTTCCCTTTTGTAACCCGTGAGCTCCGCCGGAGACGCGGGTCAGCTTACCCAAGATTACTGACGGTCACTGGCGATTCTGCGGAACGTCATGCTCTTATTGATTGGGCCTCTAGTGCCCCAAGGGGGGACTATGCCGATCCTATTTAGCCAGGGCCCATGTGCAGGAAGGATTGTTCTTAAATACATTTCACTTAGAACGGTAGGCTACCTTTATCCGTTAGGTATGAGTACTTTTGGTTTGGGTACTTTTATCTGACCATGGCTTGGAATAATAACTTGTCGCAGATTAGTTCGTTACATCTTGTCCTTGTTTGGTTGTAGGTGTGACTTACTACTTCGATGAGAAGGTATTGAACCTTGTTGGAGACCGGATACCATATTGGATTCATAGCATGGAAAGATACGTCACCGTGAATTAGTTTACCATCTCCTGTCCTTGTTTGGTTGGGGGGATGGTACGCTCGTTCAGTAGGTGCGTATCGGACCATGTTATAATTCAATTGACTTATTTATTTGAGTAATATTTATTCAGTTTATATGGCATGATATTATGTGTCCTGTTACGTCCCTCTGAGGACCTGATTATCTCTCCAGGTGTGTGCTATTGTCTTTCCCAGGTGCTCTAGCTTTAGCCGTGATCATCGCTACTTCTTCGAGGATGATTGCATTTGGATCGTCTTCGCTTCGCTCGCCACTCATTTCATTTCTATGTACTTTTCCTTATTTTGTTGGTAGTGGATTTGTCTCCGTCCAACATATTGTATCAAGACAAATCATTATCTTTATATGATATCTTTTATTCCTTTATTTTGTGTGGATGAGATTAGTTATGGTTCTACTGTATTTTACAGCTTATGTATCCATACGAGGCCTATGTACTTCGTATGAATGCAGCTGGCAAGTCTACGTTCCTAGTCCTACGTATTTTGGGACTGGGGCGTTACAACTAAGCAGAGTTGGAGAAGTATCATACAGAGTGGCTCTGCCACCGAGTCTCGAAGGCGTGCACAAAATTTTCCACATATCACAGCTGAGGTACTACGTATCAGATCCGAGCCATATTATGGATCACTCAGAGCTGGAAATTGGGTCAAGTCTCACCGCGCCAGAGCAGCCAGTGGAGATAGTAGACCGCATGGAGAAGAGACTGAGGAATGCTGTGATTCTGCTGGTCAAGGTAGATTGTCGTCACCACTCACCAAGCGAGTCTACCTGGAATTGAGAGGCTGAGATGAAGGAGAAGTATCCTCATCTGTTCTAGATATGATCTTAACACCTATCTTTTTATTAACGGGTAGCAATTTCGAGAACAAAATTTTCTAAGAAAAAAAGGTTATAAAATCCATGAAATTCGAATTTATTAATAAATATGTTTTGTATAGTATAATGTGTATTACTAATGATATTATTATTATTAGTATTACATGTGGCCTTTTATTGAGACCTTTAGCTAGACTTTATTAAAAGCCTTTTTATTAGCCCACAACTTAAGCCCATGGTTTAAACCCATTAGCGTGACCCGTTCCCTATCCAACCCACTAACCCAAAATCCAATTAAGTTAAGCCGACCATTCAACCCATTACCCAGTCCCCCGTGATCCGCTTCCTCCGTCGGAACACACCCCCATGTGACCCCTCTTCTTCTTCACGTAATATTCATCAGAAATCCAACTCTTTTCCTCAGAAACTCACAGAACACCCCAACCTTCACAAATCCACCTTATCTCCACCCATACTTCACATCTTCCATAATCGATTACATCCCGACGTTCCCTGCGATGCCCCGGTCATACCAATACCTCAATCGAGGTATTTCCATCATGCCGACCTCCTCCCTACTGTGCCTCGATCGCACCTCGACCGTCGATTGCCCGCATGGCCGTCCCCGTACACCAGCCAGCCCGACCGTCGCCCGCCAGCAGTCGACCGTGCCTTCCGTGCAGCCCCAGCAGCCGCTAGCACGCTTTCGCGCACGCACAACGCGTTCTAGTTGGCCTCCCGTCGATCCCCGCCGGCCGCCAGCACCTGCATCGGCCCCCTCTAGCCGCTAGCGCACCCCGTGGGCATTTTTCCGATCGTCGGCAGCCCTCTGCGGCTTTTTCCGTGCGTCCAGTGCCTCGCGTACGAGTTCACATTTTTACTACAATTTTTATTTTTGGTGTTAATTTTGTTTTCGTATTTATATGTCGCGTACGAGTTCGCATTTTTCGTAGTTGCTCGACGAGTACGAATATGTGCGAGGTACATATTTTATAAAAATATTTTATCATGAAATTCAAAATTTATATGGTAAATATTTATTTATTTACTTATATTATCTTTATTATTCAATTTACAAACTGTATTGATTTAATATAAAAAGAGCTATTTACTTTTATTATACAAATAAAATTGATAATTTCAAAAATGATGTTCTACATAAATAATCTTTTACATGACCTTAAATTTATGAAAATAATTGTATTTTTGAAATTATTTAATATTAATATTTTATTATTTAAAAAAAGTATTTTAAAATAGTGTTTTGGTTTAAATTAATTGATTGTGATAATTTACATTTGAAAAGATTTTATTTTTTATTTTAAATAGGTTTTAAAATAGTATGTTGCTATATTGGATTGGATTTGATCCACTTATATTTATTTATTTGAATTTATTTAGGATAATATCTACATATGACTTAATTAATTTGAATTTAAATTTAATATTATCTAATTGGGGAATTTAAATATCCCAATACTTATCCTAATGGTAATTTCTACCTCCTATAAAAGGAGAGGTGCTCCTCCATAATTCTCTATCACAACCCAAAACTTGTGCATCGTGTCGGTGCCTCCCATCTACTATATCCCCTCCATTACAACTATAAGTTTATATTCTGTCTGACAATCCCGGACTCGACACCCACTCCGTGTCACGCAGGACACCACCACGCCATCCCTGTCGTGTCGGACAACCCGACGTGACGACACCCTAACCTAACTACCGCAATTCATACCGTCCCCTTTCCGTCCAGCAACCGGTGACCACTTTCCATGGCGCCAGACCGCCGCCAATACCATGGCCATCTTCACCACATCACCCCCGCCGTCTCGACAAACCCACACGACTCCCCGCCGCCAACAGCACCGTCATCGCCACCACCACTACAGTCAACTCCACCACCGCCCAAAACATCCCGGTCAACCACTGCCAAGGCCATTGTCACCACCTCCTCGACATCATCCGAACCCTATCATCATCACCGAATCCCATCACTCCTCCTTCCCCGACTAACAAAACCAACCTTTCCGACCGTCCGCCATCACCACACTCAGAGAAAGAATAATCAAAACCTATACCTCGCCGTCGCGATCGAGGACCTCTGCCATCGGCCGCGCGTGCATGAGTCTCCATCTCTGCCCACACAGCCATGCCGAGGTCGACTCCGCTTCCCCAAAAACAACCCTAGCCGCCTCGACCTGGTGGCCTCCATGGCCGAGTTCCTCCTCGTCTTCCTCTAATCGCTCGAACCAACTCTCGTCGCGCAGCCGTCCAGACTGTGTCGCCGAGACCCGGCCGCCTCCTCCACCGCGTGACTCCCGACGGGGCACCCTCCGCGCCTTCTTCCCTGAGATCTGCTGTGGTCTCCCGACTCCGTCCGACTTGGGAACCCTGACCCTAGCGGCGGCACAACACCGCGCCCAAGCACCGGTCGCCAACGCCAGGCCCCATGGGTCCAGCACCGCGATCGAGCGCCGGTGGACGCGGCTGCCTTCTCGCGCCGACGTCTCCACCACAGGATCGGAGCTACCGCCGTCGCCACCTAGATCCCCGCGCCTCCATCATTTCCTACTCCGCTTACCATGAGCGCCCTGACCGCCGGTCATCGACGCATGAGCCTCCACAGGTGAACCCCTTCCCGAAACTCCATTCTCTCTCTCTCTTCTATATAAAATTTGGGGGGGGGGAAGGCTGCATATTGGGATATTAATAAGTATTATTATTATTATTATTATTATCATGGTGATATTCTTATTATTTGTTATTATTATTATTATTAGTATTATTATCATTTATTTAAATGGTGTCATTCTTTTAATTCATTATATATTAGTTTGTTGTTTTGTTAAATATTATTATTTACATTATTATTACTATTATTTTCTAGCAAAATTTCAAGTAGTTTTTGAAACACTGAAATATTCTTTTCGATTATAGGCACATATATTTGACCAGTTATATTTTGGGTCTAAATGATTTAGAAATATTTTTAAATATTTATCTAAAATGGATAGTTTAAATTTTGAAATATAGTTTCCACTTTAATCATATATTTTACAACTTAGAGTATTTTGACTAATAAGATATAATTTTCAAAATTATTATTTTCAAGTATTTTCGTAAATAATTTTTTTTTACAAGTAAACATGTTTTTAAAGTAATGTAAATATTTTCTAAGAAATTGTATATTTATCTACTCCATAAATTCTTCCAATTATTCTCATTACTCATGACTAATCATGCTTGTCTATTTTTTCGCGACCTCGGACCCCTACACATCGCCCGTGGCTATTGGACTATTGGAACATGACGGAACAACGCACCACCAGACAATACACCTTGCCTTTACTGTTTAATTTCTCGTTCAATATCATGCATACTTTTTTTTTATGTTGTCCTTTCAAAACTATATATAGATGCAAATTATTATACTTTATGCAATTGGCTTAGAGTTAAGGGACCACCGTATATTTAGTGCATCTCATAAACTGTCACGATGTGCCACGGATTGTGTATGAGTTGTGAGTCGTGTATAGATGTGGACTTGCGTGTTGACTGATCATTGGTGCGTACAGGCCGTGCGTTAGGATATAACTGCTAATAGATTTGTATAGAAGACTTGGCAGTTATTAAGGATTAAGCAGTGTCGTAGAGACGATGCATGTATAATATCATTGGGGTGAGGGGACAGTTATTAGCGTAGGGGCTACATGTTCAGTACATACATAGATTTGGGCCGATAGTGTCTCGTATGAGCGCTACTTACTGCCCCGGGGCCGATAGTGACTAGGATGAGCGCTACTTTCTGTCCATAGCCGATAGTGTCTCTTATGAGCGCTACCTACTGCCACTCTCTCTCTCCATCTATGCTGAACACCTAAGCTCATGCGTTGAACTTTGTCCTCAAAGTACATATCACATAGAATGGTTATGAATCTTTACTCATGCATACTTTCCTGTTGAGCTTTATTATTCAGTTTATCGGCATGATATTATGTGTCTTGTTACGTCCCTCTGAGGACATGGTGATCTCTCCAGGTGTGTGTTTCGTAAATTCTTGCAGGTGCTCTAGCTAAGGCCATTCCTTCCTTCGTGATGATTGCCCTTGGACTCGCTATTGCTCTCGCTTGCTCAATTCTTCCTTGTATATTTTTTTCCATATTTAACTTAGTTGGTGTGGATTTGTCTCCGCCCAACTATTGTGTACATGACAAACTCAAGGTTGCTTTTATATCATTATTTATTTTCGTGGATGAGATTTAGTGTCTTGGCTTTCTACATTTATAGGTTATGTGTACATACGAGCCGTATATTTACTCGTATGTATACAGATGGCATAATACGTTTCTAGTCCTACTAATTTGGGACTGGGGCATTACATATTTTTATGGTGGCCCATGCAGGTCAAGTTTGCCGTTTCGGTTACATGACTGTACCGAACGGACCTGCAATATAGGATTAGAGTCTAGGATCTCATCCACTTGCTTGACCCTCTTTCTTGACTAAAATTTTTGAATCACTTGTTCAACTTCATTGATCTACATCTCGCTTGAGCTCTTTCTACCGTAATCCTTATTTCCACACTTGATAGGAAGATGACTACACTAATATATGCTCATAGGTCAACCACATGGCTAGAAAGATTACATTGACAACTAGTATGCATTGAGATTCTATTTGAGTTATAAAGATATGAGGATAAGAGGGACCATATTTTCAAGAAGTATAAACTTAAGGATTAGTTAATTCCAAGTTGGGTAGTAGCAACATTAATAACTTTGAAGGATTGTTAGAATTTTATCTACAAAATGATAGTGGAATCTATATACAATTGAGAAAGGAAATTGAATTGATTTTGAGTTTTGATTTTTGAAGGACTTTGAAAAATATTTATGATTCCGTGAATTATAGCTATACATCCTTGAAGAGATATAAAGATAGTTGAAAAGAATTTTTATTTGCTGTAAGATTCATGAGAGCGATTGATAAAGCTGGGTTTTAAATTGGGTTGTATGGTTCACAATTAATAAGTTCGTAAAATTTTGAATTTTAAGTTTGGAGTAAGGTTATTAAGAATTTTGGTTACAAATATTTTAAAGGATATATAATCAAATTGAGGATCTACTTTAAACTCTTGTATGAATTACGATTGCTAACTCCTATTTAAATTTTGAGCTTAAGATTGGATTAATGATAGAAGAAGAAAAAATATATAGATTTGATTTGTGACACAATAAAGGTTTATTCGAGATTGATTAGAAATTTTGAAAATCTTAAGTTATGATTTTGATGTGACTAGATAAGGTGGAAATGCTAGTTATGATACATTTTGGAGAAGTTTTTTTTTTGATAAAGGTTATCTTGAGGTTGATTAAAAGAAATTTAAATTTTAAGTTATGAGTATGATTGGCAGCTTAGAAAGATATTTTATTAGATTATTTGGAAAAATTATATTGTAAAGTTTTGAAGAAGTCAAAGTTTTAGATTCAAAAATGGATAGGCAACCAAGATAGATAAAGTAGTCCACAGTAATTGCCATGTCACTCATGACCATGATAATTGTATATACTCAAGTGTAGTTGGTCATCTACCAAATCCTATGGTTATATTTCGATCTTGACTCACTCAACATTTCCTCAAATCTAGATTTTGATCAAGACTTTCTAACCATTTGAAACTTGAGAAATAATTGGATTGCTCCTTGATCATACCCCATCAAGTGGCTATCATATCTCTAGAAACTGCATTCCTAACTTATTTTACCTTGATCTACTAGAATCTGAATTATCTTTATTTCATGCTTTAACTTGGTCATTTATTTTGTGCGTTAATCATTATCTCATGAACTCCCACTTTCTATTTAAATTCTTTTGTGTCCTTTGCCGTGACTTGGATATTTGGAGCACAATACTAGATTTTTTCCATCCAATAAATTCTATATGTAAGACGTAGGCGACTCCACCTTCATGTAGGTATATCACGTGCCACTAAAATACGTCCTCTTATACTCTATTTTTATGATGCGACTTTCAAGTCAAAATGGTTAGCTTTAAACCCCAACCATAATACCCTTATGCTGTCTGTCTTCTGTTAGAGACCAATCTTGACTCAATTCTTTTGATCCCATATATGATTTTTTATATAATCCATTTAATGCTTAACTCTGTGTTTATCTTGATTACTTGATCATTATCCTTTTATTGTCTTGATTTACTTATACCCTATCACCGTTTGCTTTTCATGCAATAACCCACGACCGCTATTATTTATCCAACCCTTACCACGATCATTAAACCTAACCGTATTCTCCTTCCAAATTGTTTTGCTTCACCATGATTCGTGCAAACCTTGTTTCCTTGGATACCCTTGTACGAAGATGAATATTTGATCATAATGCCCTTTGTTTAGACATGGGTTAGATGAAAAAATGGAAGAAGAGAGAGGGTGGATTATAAAATTTTAAAGAATAATAGACGGAAGGTTGAATACGAAAAGACATTGATGATTATATCGATGGTTATGACAATATCGAAAACACAAGGTGAAATTTGAAGATTGAATGTAGAAAGGCCTTGGTGATTTATGCCAAGAGTTATGGCGATATCAAAAACAAGTTAGATTTTGAATATATCGTAAGATCGAGGTGGAAGAGAATCTTGCCTATTTTGAGTACACATTTTGATTGATTGAATTTGATAGTTGTCATGAGATATCTTCCAAACTATACCCATGAATTCATTTTTCTAGCTATTGTAATATTCGATTATTCAAATTGATTCCATTGTATGCCTTTTAACGTTATCAAATTTTTATTGCCTCAACCCTACCTACCCTACCTATTCCTAAATTTCGAGGACGAAATTCTTGTAAGTTGGGTAGGATGTAAACCCCCTAAAATTTTACTATAATTTTTATTTTTGGTGTTAATTTTGTTTTCGTATTTACACGTCGCGTACGAGTTCGCATTTTTCGTAGTTGCTCGACGAGTACGAATATGTGCGAGATATATATTTTATAAAAATATTTTATTATGAAATTCAAAATTTATATGGTAAATATTTTATTTATTTACTTATATTATCTTTATTATTCAATTTACAAACTGTATTGATTTAATATAAAAAGAGTTATTTACTTTTATTATACAAATAAAATTGATAATTTCAAAAATGATATTCTACATAAATAATCTTTTACATGACCTTAAATTCATAAAAATATTTGTATTTTCAAAATTATTTAATATTAATATTTTATTATTTAAAAAAGTATTTTTAAATAGTGTTTTGGTTTAAATTAATTGATTGTGATAATTTACATTTGAAAAGATTTTATTTTTTATTTTAAATAGGTTTTAAAATAGTATGTTGCTATATTAGATTGGATTTGATCCACTTATATTTATTTATTTGAATTTATTTAGGATAATATCTACATATGATTTAATTAATTTGAATTTAAATTTAATACTATCTAATTAGGGAATTTAAACAACCCAATACTTATCCTAATGGGAATTCCCACCTCCTATAAAAGGAGAGGTACTCCTCCATAATTCTCTACCACAATCCAAAACTTGTGCATCGTGTCGGTGCCTCCCATCTACTATATCCCCTCCATTACAGTTACAAGTTTATATTCTGTCCGACAATCCCGGACTCGACACCCACTCCGTGTCACGCAGGACACCACCACGCCATCCCTGTCGTGTTGGACAACCCGACGCGATGACACCCTAACCTAACTACCGCAATTACACCGTCCCCTCTCCGTCCAGCAACCGACGACCACTTCCCATGGTGCCAGACCGCCGCCAATACCATGGCCATCTTCACCACATCATCCCGCCGTCCCGACGAACCCACACGACTCCCCGCCGCCAACAGCACCGTCATTGCCACCACTACTACAGTCAACTCCACCACCGCCCAAAACATCCCGGTCAACCACTGCCAAGGCCATTGTCACCACCTCCTCGACATCATCCGAACCCTATCATCATCACCGACTCCCATCACTCCTCCTTTCCCGACTAACAGAACCAACCTTCCCGAACGTCTGCCATCACCACACTCAGAGAAAGAATAAGCAAACACTACTAAAATAACTCATTTTAGCGACGTTAGGAAACGTCGCTAAATAAGGAAATTACGTCGCTAAAACCAATTAGCGACGTATTTAGCGACGAAAACGGGACGTCGCTTAAATGCAAGTCGCAGATGGCACTTTAGTCGCCGAACGTCGTTATTGGCGACGCGTAATTAATTGTCGCTAGCCGTCGCAAAAACTGCGACATATAGCGACGTACCATTACGTCGCAAAAAAGACGACGTAAAGCGACCACTTGCGACGCTCTGTAATTTATATATGATGACATGGCATGACAGCCACGTGGGCAACTTAGCGACGCATACCGACAGATTTAGCGACGTACACCCTCAGCCCACGTCAGCATATTAGTGACGTCTAGCGACGTAACGTCGCTATTTAGCGACGTATAGCGACGTCTATCTGCCGTCGCAGTACGTCGCAGAATGTCGCTATACGTCGCAGATGTTAAAAAAAATTTAAAAAAATATAATTGATATTTTTGTTATGCTGTGTTTCTGTGTTTACAGTGTGTGTGAAGTACAGTGTTCGAACCATCGACAGTTTCGCTTACTGTTCTATGTTTTATCTTGGATAGAAAGAGCAACAGTTCAGGGTGCACTTCTCAGAGCTTCCTCTTTACGTCCTTCACCTTCTCGGGAACCTTTACGACGTCCGAGAAAGTGAAGGACGTGAAAATGAAGCTCTCAGAAGTGCACCCTGAACTGTTGCTATTTCTATCCAAGATAACACATACAACAGTAATCGAAACTGTCGATGGTTTCCGAACACTGCATTTCACATTCACTATAAACACAGACACATATCATAACAAAAATACACAATATATTTTTTTAAAATTTCGGCAGCACCTCCTTTGTATATCAGATCATCGCTTATAACCCAGCGTAGGTATATTTGTCATCCCCATCGCAGATATCATAAAGTAAATATCACAAAGTAAATATCACAATAAAAATACCAACAAAGTAAATATCACAAAGTAAATATCCAAAAAACATACATGTCCACAATGGAGGGAAAATAAGAATGAAAATCAGTGTACAGAACGGTCAATAGGCCCATAGGGCCAATACATACAAAGATGATAAAAAATATCTACTGGATCACTGAGGACTCCTGCCGCGCATCTGGGATAGCATGTACTCATACTGCTCCTGGGTGAGCTGCACCGTAGGGGCAGTAGGAGGCAGTGGAATGTCTGGAGTCGGTGCCGTCGATGGACCGGGAGGACGTACCTGCTCCAGCTCTCGCAGTCGCTCACCATGCACAGCAAGGGTACTCACCACCTTCTCAGTATACTGAGCAAATGAGGCAGATATGCTCCTCTGCGATCCCTCCAGCTTGACCTGTCTACGCTTTATGCGCTGCGTAGACTCGGTGAGCGTCTGCAAGCTGGCAGCTGTAGCCTGATGCAGACTCATCAACTCATGTATACTACGCTCGACCGCATCAAATCGTCCGGTGACGATCGGAGGGTCGGATCGTCGCCCGACCGCATCAGAAATCTGCTGCTGCAACTTGCGACGCAGCTCCTCGATCTGACGACGAACATCCTCAGCTCGTGACGACGCCTACGTAGCCGTAGACTGCGTACTGATAGAGGGGGCCCGGGATGACTCCGAAGCCAAATACGCGCCGTAGGATCCCGTACCGTAGTACGTACCGTTCTGAAGACCGCCAACGGCGGTCATCCAGAGCTCGTCCGGCGATGGAGCTGTAGGCGGCTGGAAGGAAGTACCAGCCCCTCCCTCTGCTTGTGCACTAGCAGCAGCAGCAGCAGCAGCAGCCGCCTCCTCCTGTAGCCGAACAAACTCGGCCTAGAACATGTTTGCTAACGTGTAAGTGTTTGCTAAAGTCTATATTGATATATATTTTTATATTTTCTAAATTATAGTAAATTAATATAAAGGATAGAACGTACATATGCATGCGTCGCTCGCTCGTCAATGAACTCCCCAGCCCTCCGATGGGTGACCAGGAAGACGGTCACCATGTTCGGGTCCTCACCCTTTTTTACCTGTTAAAATATATTATCTATTATTAGTATTAAACATTCTATAGAACTACATATAAATTAATATCTGTCATAGAAAACGTACCAGACGACGAAAATGCTCCGTCATCGGAATGGAGCCACCACACCACTTACCGGCGCTCGACCGCGCCACCTTGGCCTTCTCAGGCCGCTCCTGGTACCTGCGCTCGTTGAATCTAGCCTTCATTGCAGTCCACTGCTCTGGCGTAATCCAACCCTGGATCGGCTTTTCGGAGCGATCACGACGCTTCTGGTCGTCGATCGCATCACGGATGAGCTTGGCTGCGACGGCAGAAAATTGGCCCTCGATCCTCGCCGCCTGGTGTGGTGGATAGAAATAGGTCCTCTACAAGAAGTAAAATACAAAAGTTGTATAATATACACAAATGATTATTAAAATTTAAAAATAAACAAATTTTTTACCATGAAGTGGGCGAACCAAAAGGCCTTCCTATCTGCGGGAGCATCTGAGTAGTTAATCCAAGGCCCACCATAGTTCTGCCTCAGAAATGTCCCCAGCTGTCTCTGTATTGCAGAAGGCCGATATATATACAATAATAATTTTTCATGAATATATATGTACATATAATCATTTGAGAAATATATAATAATTAATTAACTTACTTCATAGGCCCGTCCGTCCAAATCTCCATACGCGTCTCGCCCGGAGGAGCGCATGGAGGGTCGCTCTCACCTCCTGCCTGGGCAGGAACAGTCTGATCGCCGTCCTCCATATGCTCGGCGTGGGCTCCCTCCATAGAGCCGTCAACAGTAGGAATGCTGGACGGGGGATCAGGGATGCTGGTCGCGGGATCAGGAAGGCTGGACGACGAGGGAGGAGTCGCCAACCTGCTGGAACTGCCCTGTCCCGGTAATGGACTGGGAATAGAACGGTACACTGGCGTACTCGGAGATGAGGATGAGGGTACGGAACTGCCCTCTCCATCCCCAGCCCGAGGCTGACGGGACTGCCTAATATAAAATCCTCCGCGTCGTCCAGATGGTCTAGTCATACCTGACAATAAAACATATGACAATAAAACAAAAAAACATATTTATATGATAGATATCACAGATTTTTGAAAAATATCATAGTCATAAAGTGTCACTGAAGTGTCAATAAAAGTGTCAATAAAGTGTCACTGAAGTGTCACAGATTTATATGATAGAAGTGTCACTAAAGTGTCAAATATGATGATAAAACAAACGTACAGATTTAATCCTCTTCTAAAAATTCATCTAGTTCGTTTAGCTCATCTACTTCTTCTTCTTCGTCTTCTTCTTCTTCTTCTTCTTCTTCCTCCTCTACATCTTCACTTTCATCTGCATCTTCCTCTTAAGATAATTCTACTTCTTCTACACAATTAGATGTGTAATAGGGAACTTCCGTCGTGTCCACTTCTATAATATTTTTTACAAGAGGTAGTTCATCCTGTTGATAAGCTATATCGTCAACCTCAAAGGTATTTCTAGCTTTGGTCTTGCATACTGCCCACCAGTCTGACCTTGTTGTTCCCCGTTTAGGATAACTTGTGAAGTACACGAGCTGAGCCTGACTTGATAGGACAAATGGTTCATAGGCTTGATATCGACGCCGATAGTTTATATCAACAAGACCGTGCTTGTCTACTTTCCAACCTTGACCTTCAATCGGATCGAACCAATCACACCTGAATAACACAATCTTAGCAGGCTCTATTCCATAACTATATGTCAGCTCCACGATCTCCCGTAGCACGCCATAGAAATCGTTGCCCGCATCAACATCTTTGTAGTTTAAAGATCTGATACATAAACAGCTGTTTTTGGTGGAATCGAGATCCACAAAGTTGTCTCTGATCGGGCAAGTTGTTGACTTGAACCTAAATCCATTAACATAGTAGTTTGGCCATATTTTTGCAGCATAAATTGGTCCCATGGCTAGCGTTCTAATAGACTCATTCTCAAGTCTTGCGTATGGACGATCGACCTAAATACCACGAAAGAAGCAATTAAGCTCATTCTCAATCAAGTGCATATACAAAAAGGTAATTACAGAGTTCTCAAGTCTTACATATGCACTCAACCATGATGGAAAATAACGCCTCATTTCTTGTTCTAGTTCTTCTTCTGTTATGTGTGGCCTACCCGACCTCACATCATCATTCAATATGCTGAAAACAACATCGTTCAATTAATATAATAGTATAATAATTAACACTATTAAAATAATATAGACGTATTAATTACTTACCCCTCCAGTTTCTCTACTTCCTCCTCGTCGCAGTTGAGTAATACATACACCTGAGCAGCCCTTAGCTCATCATCATTCAGATATCTCTTTTTCATCTTACCCGATGGCTTTCCTGGAGCATTGAATACCTTCAGTATTGTATCATTACTTTCATGATCTCCCTCGTCGTTTCTGAAAGCTCTCGTTCTATTAGTTGCAACATAAGGCTTGAAATACATCGAACAAAAGTTTGTAATCTCCTCGAGAACATAGGCTTCACAAATAGAACCCTCGACCCGTGCCTTATTTTTCACCTTTCTTTTTAGGTGATTCAAATGTCGCTCGAACGGGTACATCCATCGATATTCGACGGGTCCACCAACACGTGCCTCATAGGATAGATGAATCGGCAAATGCTCCATAGAGTCGAAGAATCCAGGAGGAAACACCCTCTCTAGCTTGCATAGTATTACCGCAATGTCCTTCTCTTGCTTTTCTAGACGATCAACGAGCAATTTCTTAGAACAAAGATCCCTGAAGAATATGCTAAGCTCGGTCAATTGATCCCAAACTGCCTGCGGTAAGAATTCCCGAAATGCAATCGGAATTAACCTCTCCATGAATACGTGACAATCGTGGCTCTTCATACCCGTCAATTTATTTTCCTGGATCGACACATCTTCTCAGATTTGACACATATCCGTCTGGAAATTTTAGGCCCTGGATCCACCGACAAAGTCTCACTTTATCCTCCTTGTCCAGCGAGAAAATTGACTTCGGCAGGAACTGTTTTCCATTCTGCTGTATCAAATGCAACGCAGGGCGTTTGCATATTTCTTCTAAGTCCAACCTGGCCTTGGGATTATCTTTTGTTTTTCCCTTTACGTCCATCACAGTATTAAGTATGTTATCAAACACATTCTTCTCAATATGCATGACATCAAGATTATGTCTGATCAGATTGGTACTCCAGTATGGCAGATCCCAGAATATGCTCCTCTTTGTCCAGTTATGAACTCTACCAAATCCATCGCACTTGTACCCAGTTGTAGGATCTTCGATAGCACTTGGAAAATCTTTAATTTCCTCCCATATCGTGGCTCCGTACCACCATGGCGGTGGATCACCCTTCTCTACAACGCCAGCACGGAAAGCATTCCTGTTCCTTCTGAACGGATGATCTTTTGGCAGAAATTGCCGATGATAATCAAAGAAGCACGATTTTCCTCCGTGTTTCAAGCGAAAAGCCTTACTACGGTCCATGCAATACGGACATGAGAGACGGCCATGAGTGCTCCATCCAGATAACATTCCATAGGCCGGAAAGTCGTTGATGGTCCACATAAGGGTTGCCTTCATCTGAAAATTCTGCTTCCTGGAAACATCGTACGTGTTAGCGCCTACTTCCCATAACTGATTCAACTCATCTATCAAAGGCTGTAAGTACACGTCAATGTTCCTCTTGGGATTGTTCGGACCCGGAATTATAACGGTTAGAAACATGTACTGAGTCTTCATGCACATCCAAGGCGGTAGTTTATACGGAGTGACAATCACAGGCCAGCACGAATACTGGGATCCCGAAAGACCAAAAGGAGTAAAACCGTCAGAAGATAGTCCCAACCTGACATTTCGCAGATCTGAAGCAAAATCTGGATACACTCGATCAAAGTGCTTCCACGCTTCTCCATCGGATGGGTGATCCAACACTCCTTCAATTTGTTCTCGCATGTGCCAACTCATATTTTCGGCCGTCTCTTTCACCATAAATAATCTTTACAACCGCGGCGTTAAAGGCAAGTAGTACATTGAATCGGTCGGTCTTCTTGCACCGGTAGACCTTCCTGTACTAGTTGTCTTATAGCGATCAGTACCACAAAATCTGTACACATCTGCGTCCTTGTCGTCTTTGTAGTACAGCATGCACCCATTGCGACAGGAATCAATTTTCTCGTATCCCATCCAGAGCGATCTCACCATCCTCTTAGACCGGTAGAAGTCTTTAGGCAACTTAGCACCCGCCGGCAAGATCTCTATAATCAACTCCAATACTCGGTTGTAGCATTCTTGCGACATGTTAAAATCTGACTTAATGCTCAACAGTCTTGTAAACACCTCCAACGGTGAATGATCCTCACAACCAGGATACAATGGAGTCCTTGCATTCTCCAGCAACTCCATGAACTGTGCAGCATCGGCGTTCGGTGCCTCCTCAGGTGCATCATAAACGAAACTAGGCCCCGCAGCGTCGAAAACCATGTTCACGCACCCGTCGTCGTATGCATGATTATCTGAAATAAAATTAGGTCCCGCATGCATATATGGCTCAACATAAGGCTCCGGCTCTGATGCTAAAGACACAAGTTCTTCGTGTGCGGTCCACTGATAGTAATTAGACGTGAAACCCCTTGAGTACAAATGATATGTCACTTCCACTTCTGGATAATATTTCACGTTATGACATTTTACACACGGACACTTAATTTTGGTGCCGTCCATGTACTGAGGGAACGCCTTAGCAAACTGCAGGAACTGCTCTACTCCCGCTATGTATTCATCCTGCACACCACACATATCATCAGGACGACGATTGTACATCCATGAACGATTCTGCAAGTAGTAATTCATATCCATTTGGAAATAATTCTGCAAAGATGGACACACATTATCCAACAGGCACAAATTCGTATATTATGTCTTATTAGGGACACATTAGTAGCAGACAGTTACTAATATCAATAATATGCAATCTAGGTCAAACTAGGTTGTACTAAGTCAAACAAAGTCAAACAAGGTCAACCTAAGTCAAACAAAGTCAAACAAGGTCAAAGTAGGTCAAGGGTTGACCTATAGTTGACTTTGTCAACTCTTAGTCCAATCTAAGTTAAATATCCTATTTCTAGTCATTACCTACTAAGGTACCGTTTACCTTATCGCTATTGGTATCCCAATACCAATACCTTAAGTTGGCACCCTTTACCTTATCGCTATTGGTACCCTTTACCTTATCGTTATTGGTTAACAGTCAATTCAATTTCAGTTATTCAAGGGAATCAGTTGACACATTCAGTAGATTTATCTCATGAATAGAAAAACCAATCTCAGTCCTATTTACAGTTTAAGGAAAATAAAATCTACAAGGACTGTTACTCAAATAGACCACCTGTTGACTGATACAAGAATACCTATCATCAAAAGCCCCAAACTCGAGCCACACTCCAAATACTGACCCATTTGTGAAAATAGGACTGAACCTGTGTGGCATGGACTGATGCATGGTAGGTAGGTGACTAGACACTTGATGTTAGGGACTGATACTCAAGTATTTAGTCAAGTGACCTTAGGAACTGAACTCATATTCAATAGGAGACTGAACTAACCAATAAGCAATTTGGGGGCTGAATAATTAATTCAAAACTGATTTAAGGACATGCTGGACATCTAAGTTGATAACTAACGTCAATGTACAAGGGTGGAATGAACTAAAAAGGTAATCCTTCAACCAAACAATACCTAATCTATATGTCAGTCATGGGACTGAACAACTGAATACAAGACAAATAATAGGACTGGAACTAAATAAATGCCTGGACTGATATGAAGAGATAATATGGACTGCAATATATATATATATATATATAAAATATGAGGAAATAATGCACAAACTGTTCTCAGATTGACACGTATATATATGTGTGTGTGTCATGTGTGTGGTGTGCTAACAGTGTGTGTGTACAATAGGGTGTGTGTATATAGGGTAAAGTGTGCCATGTGTGTGTACATAACATGGGCTAGGTGTCCCAATATGTGTGTGTACATAGGAATCAATAGTGTGAGTGAATTAGCTATTCTCGATTTTGAGTGTAATGTGAGTGAGCTATAAGAGAAACAATATACACAAACAGTGTATCAATCTCAGGAAAATCAGTAGATAGCAGTAGTGTGTGTTTATATTCTCAGGTTACACTTATGTGTGTGTGTAGATAGGTGTAAACAGTGCATAATTTCTCGAGAAAATTCAGTGTAATGTGTGTGTGCCAATATGTGAAAACAGTGTATAAAAACTGTTCTCAGTTTTGACAGTCAATGGCATACGAAAACCCAAGAATCCCCAATCAATGTGAACCCTAACATGCACATTAATTCTCAAAAAAGATATGGAATTAATCATAATGGTTTAATCATTCAAAATCAGTTTAAACAAATGTTAATCTCAGAAAATTAATATATAGTGAACTACGTATCAGAAAATTGGGGATAAACCAAATTCGAAATCCAAATTCAATTAATAGCAAAATCTAATGGTTGGTAATGATATGTGTATGTGTCATAGAGTCACACGTGTCAAGTGTCCACCAAAATAGGACACAATCGTGTCCAAATTATTTTTTAACACACACGAACACAAATGACACAGTGCAGTCTCGTGCACGTGTTCACGCGTGGTTGGTAATGATATATATGTGTGTGTGTGTGTGTGTGTCCGTGTCTGTGTGTGTGTGCATGTGTGTCCGTGTCCGTGTGTGTCTGTGTGCGTGTGTGTGTGTCCATGGGAGAGGAAGAGGAGGAAGGAGAGGAGTTAGGTTAGGGTTTATCTGAGAAAGAGGAGGAGGAGGTCGGATTGGGGGAGGAGGAGCTCGAGGAGGAGGATCTCGAGGAGGAGGAGCTCGCCGGAGGGGGAGGGAGTCGCCGGGGGGGAGGGGGTCGCCGGGGGGGGTACTGACAGAGGGGGAGGGAGTCGCCGGTGGGGGGGGGGGTGGGGGGAATGAAATTTTCGGGTTTTCGAGTGAGAATGAGGGGGAAAGAAGGCAGCGGCGTGCCCTAAGTAAAATAACTTAGCGACGTCACGTTTTGACGTCGCTAAACGTCGCAAACTTGGCGACATATACATAAAATATATCGCTGAACGTCGCTATTCGACGACGTAGTACACTCCTGTCGCTGAACGTCGCTAGACAGCAACGTTTTGTGACGTGTTTAAAACGACGTCGCTACTGGCGACGTAATTTCATGCCGTCGCTACATTACGTCGCTATTTGATGATATTTTAGTAGTGAAAAGCCATACCTCGTCGTCGCGCTCGAGGACCTCTGCCATCGGCCGTGCGTGCATGAGTCTCCATCTCTGCCTGCACAGCCGTATCGAGGTCGACTCCGCATCCCCAAAAACAACCCTAGCCGCCTCGACCTGGTGGCCGCCATGGCCGAGTTCCTCCTCGTCTTCCTCTAATCGCTCGAACCAACTCTCGCCGCGCAGCCGCCCCGACTGTGTCGCCGAGACCCGGCCGCCTCCTCCACCGCGTGACTCCCGGCGGGGCACCCTCCGCGCCTTCTTCCCCGAGATCTGCTACGGTCTCTCGACTCCGTCCGACTTGGGAGCCCTGACCCCAGCGGCGGTGCAACACCGCGCCCAAGCACCGACCGCCAACGCCAGGCCCCATGGGTCCAGCACCGCGACCGAGCGTCGGTTGACGCGGCCGCCTTCTCGCGCCGACGTCTCCGCCACAGGATCGGAGCTACCGCCGTCGCCACCTAGATCCCCGCGTCTCCATCCTTTCCTACTTCGTCTGCCGTGAGTGCCCTCCTGACCGCCGGCCACCGACGCCGGCGCCTCCACAGGTGAACCCCTTCCCGAAACTCCATTCTCTCTCTCTCTCTCTCTCTCTCTCTCTCTCTTCTATGTAAAATTTGGGGAGAAGGCTGCATATTGAGATATTAATATGTATTATTATTATTATTATTATTATCATAGTAAAATTCTTATTATTTGTTATTATTATTATTATTATTATTATTATTTATTATTATTAGTATTAATATCATTTATTTAAATGGTGTCATTCTTTTAATTCATCATATATAAGTTTGTTGTTTTGTTAAATATTATTATTTACATTATTATTACTATTATTTTCTAGCAAAATTTCAAGTAGTTTTTGAAACACTGAAATATTCTTTTCGATTATAGGCACATATATTTGACTAGTTATATTTTGGGTCTAAATGATTTAGAAATATTTTTAAATATTTATCTAAAATGGATAGTTTAAATTTTGAAATATTGTTTCCACTTTAATCATATATTTTACAACTTAGGCTATTTTGACTAATAAGATATAATTTTCAAAATTATTATTTTCAAGTATTTTTGTAAATAAATTTTTTTTACAAGTAAACATGTTTTTAAAGTAATGTAAATATTTTCTAAGAAATTGTATATTTATCTACTCCATAAATTCTTCCAATTATTCTCATTACTCATGACTAATCATGCTTGCCTATTTTCTCGCGACCTCGGACCCCTACACATCTCCCTGGCTATTGGACTATTGGAACATGACGGAACATCGTACCACCAGGCAAGACACCTTGACTTTACTGTTTAATTTCTCGCTCAATATCATGCATACTTTTTCTTTATGTTGTCCTTTCAAAACTATATATAGATGCAAATTATTATACTTTATGCAATTGGCTTAGAGTTATGGGACCACCGTATGTTTAGTGCATCTCATAAACTGTCACGATGTGCCACGGATTGTGTATGAGTTGTGAGTCGCGTATAGATGCGGACTTGCTTGCTGACTGATCATTGGTGCGTACAGGCCGTGCGTTAGGATATAACTGCTAATAGATTTGTGTAGAAGACTTGGTAGCTATTAAGGATTAAACAGTGTCGTGGAGACGACGCATGTATAGTATCATTGGAGGGAGGAGATAGTTATTAGCGTAGGGGCTGCATGTTCAAAACACACATAGATTTGGGCCAATAGTGTCTCGTATGAGCGCTACTTACTGTTCCGGGACCGATAGTGACTCGGATGAGCGCTACTTTCTGCCCATGGCTGATAGTGTCTCTTATGAGCGCTACCTACTGCCACTCTCTCTCTTCATCTATGCTGAACACCTAAGCTCCTGCGTAGAACGTTGTCCTCAAAGTGCATATCACATAGAATGGTTAGGAACCTTTACTCATGCATACTTTTCTGTTGAGCTTTATTATTCAGTTTATCGGCATGATATTATGTGTTTGTTACGTCCCTCTGAGGACCTGGTGATCTCTCCAGGTGTGTGTTTCGTGAATTCTTGCAGGTGCTCTAGCTAAGGCCATTCCTTCCTTCGTGATGATTGCCCTTGGACTCGTCATTGCTCTCGCTTGCTCAATTCTTCCTTGTATATTTTTTCCATATTTAATTTAGTTGGTAGTAGATTTGCCTTCGCCCAACTATTGTGTACATGACAAACTCAAGGTTGCTTTTATATGATTATTTATTTTCGTGGATGAGATTTAGTGTCTTGGCTTTCTACATTTACAGCTTATGTGTACATACGAGTCGTATATTTACTCGTATGTATACAGCTGGCATGATACGTTTCTAGTCCTACTAATTTGGGACTGGAACGTTACAAAAATAAAAATCTATTTATTTATTTATTTTAATTAAAATAGTAATTTTTAAGTTACTAAATAAATAATTAATCACTTAGTCTGTTTATTTAGTAGTAGCTAATTATATATATACTTTGCTAAAAATTAGTAAAAAAGTATTTTTACATTAATTATCTTCATAATAAAAAATATCTATTAAGTTGTCACGATTTTATTATTAAATAAATTAATGGTATTTCTCTTTTAAATGAAAAAAATAAGTTTTAATATTTTATTATTAAAATTGTATTTTTTCTGTATTACTCACATCTCTAAAATATTTTTTATAATTTAATAATTGCTTTATTAAAACTATCGGTAATTTTAGAGCCTAGACGTTATCGTATCATTAATAAGTTATTAGAATTGTAGCAATCTTAGATTGGTAACTAAGTTATATTTCGCTAATGTAGTGTTCAGTTCCGGGACTTAGCCTGATTTTTTTCTGTCGTCACCTACAACACCGGATACACCAAAACAAGTTTCGTACCATTCATGTTCATATTTTATTTAATAATTAAATGTACTGCATCAATAGGACTATATATATTATATCGACACTGATTCACGGAGTCCTCTCAGACTCCAAATTGATTGCTTGATTGACTTATTGACTCGAGAAATGGGTTGTTAAACTCGTCTCACAGTATCGATATTTATGTATGGATACGTATTTTTGTACTGTGTTTCGTATTTTCTTGGTTTTCAGAATGCTTTAAATTTTTTTCAACTTATAGATTTTCTCCTTGACCGGAATACCGCCAGTATACCGGTGTATACCGACGGCATACCGTCCAGGCAGATTTTTCACATTTTTTATATTTTTTATTTCAGATATTTTTATGAATAGTGTTTTCAATATTTTCGTAAATAGTATTTTAGATATTTTGATGAATAGTATTTAGATATTTTTGTGAATAGTGTAGATGCATCCTATTACCCAATGGATACTTGGTTTTCTTTTGAATGGTTAGGATCGATTTAGATCATGATGCAGATCATGATCCAACGGTCACGATTAATTCCCCCTTCTATATATTCCCTTTCACTTTCTCTCACATCTCTCTTTTCATTCTCTTCACAGTCTCTTTATTTCTTCTTCTCATCTCTCCCCCTTGGAGCTTGCCAAAATCTTGTCCTTGAGGCCTTGGGTGTGGTGTCTAACCCCCTCTAGGAGGAGTAGTAAAAGATTAGGTTTGGTTGCTAAAGAACTTAGACAAGTACATCTTACCAAATCCTTGAACCATATTGTTTTGTTGTCATTTTTGCTTTTCTTGGTATTAAATGCTTAGAATTATTCTAAACTCATTTTGCTAAAAATATTTTCCTTATGATTCTCGTCTATATGCATGTTTCTAAATTTGGTTAGAACTATGTTTTGATTTATTGTTAAATTTCAAAATTGGATTAGTAGAAAACTCGATGTCGAGAGTGATACTGGTGTTCTCATCATCGATCTTGGTCACATATGTTATATGAGACCCACACCTAGCTTGTATCCCATAGATTTTGATTTTGGTGGAAATCGGAACCCGTTTCGGTATCCCGATAACCTATTTTTAGAGTATTTGAGGTATTGATCTATCAAATATTTTAATTTGTGAAAATCAATACTTCCATATTGTAGATAATTTAATTTTATGTAATTTTGACTTTTGAAAATCTAAATTTTGATTTAAAATAAAATTTTTATGGTCGAAACAAGTTTTGGCAAAATTTTGGAATTTGTTGCTGTCTGGAAAAACGGAAATCCGACGAAATACCGGTGTATACCGACAGAATACCGATTTTCTACCCCGAAACTTTTTGCCTTTGGCTGGAATACCGTCAGTATACCGCAGTATACTGTCGGTATACCGATTTTGGCTGTTTTGGGCTATTTTTCAATATTTTTGCCCTTTTTGCCCATTTTTGACCGTTTTTGAGATTTTTTTCGACTATAATAAATTCTTAATATGATTAGATGATCTTGTATAATTAGAGAATCATTGTACATCCTATATACACTTGACACTAGCACATGTTCAATTATTATTTTATGTCATGTACTTACTTTTATTTATTCCTTTTCATATGCCATGATATGTCTTTCCTTTCGATTCTTTTTTATCTGCTATGATATGTATTGCCATGCCTTCCAGAATTTATTGTACTCTATACTCTATCCCATGTCTAGTATTTCTTTATTGTGGCCCGTCGTGGCGCACTTTTGTTACATGCCTTCTTTGCTTACTAGATAGAGACCCGTCTTGGTGCACTCTTGTACATGTATTTTCTTGCTTAAATGATAGTGGCCTGTCATGGCGCACTCCTTATTTCTCTATAGTGGCTCGTCGTAGCACACTCCAAGCTTCCAGTTTATTATATTTTTTGTTGTGGCTTGTTATAATGTACTCTCTTGTATTATCCAGTCTTGCATATCATGTCTATGATGGATTCTGCGGAATGCCACACCCAGAATCCAGTAAAAAGATGTTAAGAACTAAACAACTAGCTTGATTACTTAGATGCATTGAGAGGTGTCACGACCCACACCCGCTTTTCGGATACGAGACGTGTCCAAGCTAGTCTACGCCGCAGAGTCGGCGGTAGAACGCTGTCACGGCCAAGATGCTCAAAAATCACAAAATATACATTTATTGCTCATTCACATTATAAATCAAGTTTACAAATTATAAGGTTTCACAACTTCACATTTACTAGAAAATATAATGTCTCACAAATAGAAAAGACAGCTAATTCAACTATCTAGGTTGACCTCAGCATACCCATGCCTTTCCAGTGCTAAGAGTGATTGCGGCTAAACCTGAAAAATGTTGGTTTCCAGTCAGGAATGGAACGAGTACAATCTCACAACAGATTCAATAAATGACAAAACCTATAAATCTGTAAATAATAATGACATACACGACGAAAAGACAAGTATAAAATCATGACAGAAACTGAGCATGGGGAACAAGGCAAGTGAGTACTAAAATAAGAGAAGACCTGTAGCCAGCAATATATACTGTAGAACCAGACACGGTACCTATCTAGTGATTTGAAATACTACTTCGACATGTAAATGGCTAAGGCTAAATTCGGCACCCCCGCACATAAAATGTGCGACTGCTATTAGGCAAGAATAAGATCCGGCACCCCGCACGTGAAGTGTGCGACTGATATTAGGCAAAAATAATTTTGGTTTTGTTTACATGTCTAGAGTATTTTCCCGCCCGACCATTACTCATGGATCCAAACAGGTCACGAACACGGTAATAGATTGGTCACGAACAATATGCAAAGAATCCATAACTACTATCTCGTGTAACATCGTGTCAAGAATCAATGAGATATCAATATAAAACACTACTACGTACATGATTCATAGAGATAATTAAATACGAGAACTATCAGAGATGTACTCGCCTGAGGTCCAATGCTGGTGAAACCAATAATACTATATCACTCAGTGAGCCACAACAGTCAACACATGCTGAAGTCTCCAGATGCTAAAATAAATATTACCAACATTTTCAGAATAGTCAAATTAGCTAAAATTGCCTGTCCTTAAGTCTAATTCCGGACACGGGGGCAAAATGATAATTTTAGGTCAAAACGGTATCCGCCGTTGGACCCGCTTTGCACCGAAAAGCGTGCCAGAGTCAATAGTATGTAAAGTCATCAAATTATATGTCTACAGGTCTGGTTTTCTGATACGAACCCAACCGTTTGTCCAAAGTTGGATTCCGGCGGGCCGTACACAAATCGTCCGTTGAGTCGGATCGTGGGGCCCGCAAAACGGCGATCCGGTCAACTCTCATAATCGGACCAAACTTGGCAACAGGAGTAGAAAACGACGTCATGCGGCTAAGTTTCATTTCGATTTGACGAACGTGAACAAAGTAATTAGAGTTTGTGCAAAGTGGTCGATACGGTAAATTTCGAC